>JBBMKF010007959.1:0-25097 GCA_037834155.1 Curcuma caesia | reverse complement strand
GTGTTAAGTATATGTACTTTACATCCAAATACTTTTAGGTAATTTAAATTGAGTATTTTGTTATAATATATTTCATAGGCAGTTTTATTATGGTGTTTGTTGATTAATATTATATTTTGTATATAACAGATTGTGCTTATTGATTCAATCTAGAATTGGTTGTTAGTTGCTTCTTATAGAGTTCTATTTTTTTTACTATTCCATTTTGTTGTGGGATTCTAGGGCATGAAAACTCATGGTGATAGCTATTAATTTGAAATTTTCAAACTCTCCACCATGATCACTTCTTATTCTTTTAATTTTTAAGTCCTTTTCATTTCTATGAGTTTGTATAAGTTTGTGAATTTTTCATAAGTTTCATCTTTAGTTTTAAGAATTTTATCCAAATGAACCTAGAGTAATCATTAATTATTACTAAGCAGTACTGGTTTTTGCTTAGTGACTTAGTCCCATGTGAATCAAAGAGGTCTAAGTGAAGTAATTCAAGTATGAAATTTATTTGGTTTAAGTTGGTTACTTTGTGGGTTGATTTTGTTTGTTTACTTTGTTGACAAGTATTACAAATTGTGTTTTCTAGAGTGATTAACTTAGGTAGACTCTTAACTAAGTCATTTTGACTCATCTTTTGAGATGAGTTTAACATGAGTGTAATCTAGTCTCTTG
The DNA here is from genome assembly GCA_037834155.1 of Curcuma caesia. Lineage (NCBI taxonomy): Eukaryota > Viridiplantae > Streptophyta > Magnoliopsida > Zingiberales > Zingiberaceae > Curcuma > Curcuma caesia. Next base: position 24,434 of record JBBMKF010007959.1, on the reverse strand, counting down.
TGCCACATTTTGATTTCCTCTTATTGTGTCAATAAGCACTTAGTTGAAGAGCTTTGTAGGTCAATTTTGTAAATATTATTTTTTCTAATTCCCTTAAGTGTTATTTTAGGTTTTCTATGTTCTCAATTATACACTTTGATTTGTTAAATCTAACTAATTATCCAGCATCGCATAATTGACTAATGCTTAACAAATTAAACTCAAATTGGTCTACTAACAATACTTTGCGAATAATGAAGTTAGAGTTTAGTTCGATGTTACCTGTTTTGATTACCTTAAGTTTTTCATTCTCGAAAGCAACAGATCTTAGATTCTTGAACTTTAGTCTTGTAAAATTTCATTTTTCAACATCCATCGGTCCAAATCTTTGTGTTCTTGAACATAAGATACTTGGTTTGGATCCAATGTGGAGTGAAAAAGTAGATTGATCTTACCTAGCTTCCATCTCACCTATTTCTAGATTATCAAACAGTTATTCCTATGGATTGTGTGAGATGGTTTTTCAATAGTTATCTTAATTAATTGAATTGTGATTATCTAAGATTTGATTAATCTTGAGTTTGATTCAAATTTAACTGTCGACGAATTAAGTATACATTTCAAGAATTAGTTTTTAGACAGTGGCGAGGTATAGAGGTTTTCTTGGGTATAGGAACAATAACCATTTTATAAGATAAAGCTAGTTCGAGAAATTATACACTTAATCTAGAGAAAAATTTTTAGTTTAATTAGTCTAGGGTTTGGCGAGGTAGTTTCGATTAGTTCCGTTCAGCTAAGTAAATAAAATAGGGTATTACTTATCCCACTTGATTACTTAAACTTGGTTTCCCTAGCGTACTATCATCTTGTCCCACCCTGGTACTAGGTTGGACAAGTATTAATCAACTTTGTGTCCTTAACTAACCTAGGTTCAATCTAAGTTCAACAAAAATAAAAAGAAAAAGAAAAAATAAAATCAAATAAGTTTTATCTAACAAGTATGGTTTTTGATCCCTTGGATCATGCCTCTATTGGGTCTGATCAGATAGTGTATTTGATCCTTGGGAATCCAGTATTGGTTCAGTCCAATTAGATTGATCAGGCTGAACTTAGGAACCCATGTTTGGACTCGAGATTTCTTGGTTCGATTTACTAGAGATAAATAAGACCTATGTCTGGCTTTGTGTTTAAGTCTAGATCTGTTGTATACAACTCTTTGAGTTCCAAGTATTATATCAAGAGACTTGGAACTTGAAATAAACTTTTTCAAAGATCTTTTCAGATCGTCAACTTGAAATTTCAGATTGGAATTTTCTTTCTCATGTTGGACTTGATTTGAAATTTTAGCCTGAACATTTGCAGTTGACAAGTTGATGTTAACTTTTTCCTTAAGGAGTGCTATCTCCTTTTCGAGAGAGTTAACTTGGATGCTGGACTTTACCAATTCCTTAGTCAAATAGTAAATTATTGAATACAATTTATATGTCAAATTATTACTTACAGTGCTATTGGACAAGGTTTAAAACATCGAGTCGTGCTAAGGTTTCGGTTCCGAACCGGAACGATATAGTTTCGGTTGTACTATGCCGATATAGTTTCAATATTTTTAAAATATAAAATATATTAAATAAAATAAAAAATTTATCTAAATATTTAAAAATAAAAAATAAAATATTTTTTAAAAAATAATAAGATAATTTTATGGATTTTAATAAAGTCTATTTAAATTATCCCCAACTATAGTTAGGAATTGATTGTTAAAATCTTATTAAATCTAAGTTAAAAAAACAAAAACAAAAACAAAAGGAACCGTGACTAGCTATGCGTGCAACCAAGAGTGTGCGCGACCCATGTGCGGAGGCGTCGTCGGGCCATCGCGACGCCTCCAGTGGCGTCGTTGCGCCCGGGCAATGCTTCCAGAGGCGTCGCGCGGCCCCAACGATGCCACCGAGGCGTTGTCCGGGCCCAAAGATGCCACTAGAGGCATCTCCCAGCTGGAACGCCTCTGCCGGTGCTGTGTCGGTGCCGGTCCGTCGGCAGAATAAAATTTTTGGTTGGTATCGCGCGATAAGGCTCAAGATTTCAATCCATGCTATTGGGATCTTCTAAACCGGATACGGATCTGTGGCTCAAATCTGATTCAGTTTCTGACTTTGTATCTGGTTCGATCTCGGTCTCAACGATCTCTTCTCTTGCTAGGAGAGTTAGGAAGCTCGTATTTGTTTCCTCCTCTGAGTTTTTTAAGGAGTACTTATCCCAGGTGACCTTTAGCGTTTTTTTTTCTGTATTTTGCGCTTTCTTTTGATTAGGGCAATCAACCTTGAAATGCCCCTTCTCGTTGCAACTGTAGCAAGTGATTTCGGCCTTGTTGGTTGGTATTTTGTTTGAGCTAGCCTTGTGGATCACCTTCTTCATCTTGGATCTCTGAACTCCGCACTTCTTCGTGAACATTTTTTAAACTAGATTAACTAGTTCGGTAGCAACTTAGTCGTTGCTTTTGGAACTCGATGAATCTTTAGATTCTTCCTCAGTTCGTTGTTTCGTCTTTCGATCCTTGGTTTGACCTGCAACAAGAACAATCCCTTTCTCAACTAGATTGATGTTAGTCTGCTCGTGCAGTTCAAATTCAAAAAACAGTTCATCCAATTTAATTTTAGAAAGGTCCCTGAAGATCTTATACACATCAACCATTGATGCCCACAAAGTATTCTTAAGGAACGCTTTCAATGCGTACCTGATGACATCTTGGTTCTCCACAAGTTGTCCTATGGCATGGAGTCCATTGAACAGATCTTGAATCTGTGTGTGTAGCCTACTTGTGGATTTGTCTTCTTGCATTTTCATATTGTAAAGTTTGTTCAATAGAAGGTCGCGCTTGCTCACTTTGGTGGCTGAAGTTCCTTCATGCAGCTCAATGAGCTTGTCCCATAAGTTTTTCGCACTTATGAAGGGATCAACCCGGTTGAGCTCTTCCTTTGTGAGACCGCATTAGAGTGTTTCGGTTGCTTTAGCGTCAGTCTCAATCTTACGCTTTGTAGCTGCGTCCCACTTCTCGCAAGGCTGTGGAATGTCGTTGTTGTCCGTTGGAAGTGTGAACCCTGTCTGGATCACAATCCACATCTCCACCTGTGTTTTGAGATGGTACTTTATCATTCCCTTCCAGTAGATGAATCTTCTTCTGAGAATAGTGGAGGTCTGGCGGTGCTATAACCTTCTTGATCGGTCATTTATCTTGCATAAAGAAAAATAAAAAAAATATACCAAGACTTGGTTTTGGATTAGTATTGTGGAAGAAATGAAAAATGAAAAAATTAGAGTGAAAAATTGGATAAGCTCGATTAGTGGTGACACTAAATTCGAGCATCCCTCGCTCTGGTATCAATTGTAGGATTAAGTTAAAACGCTAGAGGAGGGTGAATAACACTTTATCGCTTTTTCACTCGTTAATAAATTCATGCGTAAATCAGAGTACGGAAATATGCGGAAATAGAAAGTGTAGTGGAAAGTAAGAAATAAAGACAATTTTGTTTACTTGGTTCACAGTCACAGACTGTTATTCCAAGACTCACGATCTATGATCGTTTTCGACGGACAATTCACTATGAAACTCCTCTTTTACGAGGAGTTTTTTGCTTTACAAAAATGGATTAAGAACGGTAAATCGTTACCATCCTAAGAGATTAAGTACACAAGCGAAAATGTAACATTACCGATTACAGGAATAGAGTGGTAGCGCAAAAGTCGGTGTAGCTCGTCGGCGTTACGACGACATTCTGGATTGGATGTTTGCGCACAAGAGGTCGTTGTGGATGCGAATGAAGTTGATATTAGGGTTACTCCTTGCAGCTGCTTATAAAGACTAATTCTGGTGCTTGGAAGTCCTTTTGGATGCTTCCATGTCATGTCGTCAATCCGTTTACGACGTTGACTCAGCATCTTCCAGGCTCCTGTATTCCTTCCGGGTGCTTAGATGCTGATGTATAGGTTGTCGGATCAACTTTGACTCTGCAACGCCTTGTCCTTATCCAGGTCGCCTAAAGTCTCTCCAAGCGCTTGGAGGCTGAGGTACCTCGACCACTGGGACTCTACCATCTCATCAGCCTTGCTGGCCCGTTCGACTGACGTTCGGTCGTTTGGATCCAGATAAGGGCGCTCGAAACATAAAGGTTTAGTCCCTCCTTTCCTACATAATAAGTTAGTCTAGAAACAAAATAAACAAGAAGGAAATAATTTTAGTAAATTGTTTGGTCTTGACTTTAGGTTTTCAGTAAAACTCTAGGTCAGACTAATGCCTACTGTTTTCTTTACTGGGAACGCGTCCTCAATCCATTCCATTCAGGAGAAGTTACCTTTTGCTAATCCGGTCCTTCAGACTCATTTGGACTTTTGCTCAGCTTTGATCTTCGGCCATTAGGACTTTCACTGCTAGACGTCTGATCTTCCAAACCCTCCTAGACTTTCTCGTCTGGTGCTTTGATTTGCCAAGACTTCCTGCCCAGTCCTCTTGATTAGGATTTTCTTATCCAGTCCTCCTAACTAGGACTTCCTTGCTCAATCCTCTAAACTAGGTCTTCCTTGCCCAATTCTCCAGATCAGGACTTCCTTGTCCAATCCTCTAGATTAGGATTTCCTTTGCCAAGCCGCGACTAGGACTTTCTTGTGCTCTGCACACTCAATTTAGCTCATTAGTCCACTTCTCAAACTTAATTTGAACCTTTTGCCATTATTAAAACTTAGATTCGATCATTTGATGCTCCCTGCACTAACAATACCATTTTCTCATCAACTTGAAACCTTTATCTCCTTACGATTGCTCCTATAGGCTGGCCGATTAGGATTTATTGCTCCTGATATGAAATCAATCGGGTGCTCTATTCTCTTAAGTGGTGGCAATCTATCAGGAACATCATCAAGAAATACATCATTAAATTCTTGCAAAAGAGATTTAACAACACTAGGCAAAGTATGATTAAAATTATTAATGTTGAAGTAAGTCTCTTTGTATAAAAGTACAATCATCAATTGTTGAGAATAAAAAGTTCTTTTAACCTTTTTTTTCATAAAAGTTACTTTTTTCCACTCTTGCTCTTCATTTTTTTTCTTTTTCAAATTTTTTTATTCTTCTCATCCTCATTTTTTCTTTTCTCATACTCTTTTTCTTTTCTTATTTTGTCATTCGCTTTTTCTTTCCCAATTTTGTTTCTCTCACATTCATTTCTTTTTTCACTTTTATTTTTGATCCTTAATTCTTTATATACTTACCTAGGAGGTAACGGTACAAGAGTTACAAGTTTATCATGCATCATAAAATAATACTTATATTTAAACCTGTCATGCATAACCTTCCTATCAAATTGCCATGATCTACCTAAAAGCAAATGACCGCATGCATTGACACTACATCACAAAGCACCTCATCATGATACCTACCAAAGGAAAATGAAATCAACACTTGCTTATTCACCTTAACTTCTTCACACTCATTCAACCATTGTAGCTTATAAGGTCTAGGATACTTAATGGTAGGTAAACTTAATTTCTCAACGAAGATAGTATTTTAGCTACATTAGTGCAACTTCCCCTATTTATAATAATCATACTACATACTGTAGAGATCTTTTGTGAAAAATAATAAATAAACGCAGTGGAACAAAATCGATCCCTCCAGAGATCTATGCGAATTTAGTATATATGTTTGATCGAGTTGTCACTTTTGTTGTGTGAACGGAATAATCCCGGTAGCAACTTGATTCGGTAGATCTCAGCACGATCAAAATAACTGTCTCTTCGGTATTCACACGAACACGTCCTTCGTTCGTCGCATGAACTTAGCCTTCGGAGAAGAACCATCTTTGTTGTGCTAGTAAGTTGGATGGTTTTTCCAAGAGTAGAAGAAGAGGAAACTAGAAGTGATCATTCATAAAATGCATAAAATTGACCTTTTATACTCATCCAATAAATACAAAAGGTCATTCAATGAATATAAAGGGTCATTCAATGAATGCAAAAAATACAAAGAGTTATCCAATAAATACAGGACTTTTACCTTTTGCTCTCCTTTTCATCAGTACTCCATTAATCTCTATTGATAAACATTAATCCTCTTTAGTGGTTGAGTCTAATCCAATGAGTTTAATTCGGATTAGACTCAATCCAATAATCCAATACTTTGATTCATTTAGGTCTAACTCAGATTAGACTTAATCCTATAATCTTAGAGTACATCATACCCATTTCCAAATTAATATGTTCTTTGTGTGTGACTTAATAGACTCTCATAATGTTGACAATGTATCTAAAACAACATTTTAGATACATAAACAATGAGTGACATCTATCAATGCATCATTGCTACGCAAGTGATGAGAATGTCGAGATTTGACCTAAGTTTTCTGTGTCTATTATTTTGTATAACTTGGTCATTCTATCCTTAATATTTAGATTGATCTATGAGGCATAGACCGTATCATCTCCTTATCAATCTTTGTGTTTCTTGATCTCTAAGTAGACTCATTTAACCAAATGAGCTTAATATCTCATATTAATTTATTTGAACATGGGCATACATTTTAGTAGTCCTACTTAATCAACGGGCCCATAGATATCACTTCTATCATATGGAAGGGATAGATTCCATCTATATCATTCATATTCATCCGCATAATTTATTGCATACCCAGTGATTGACTTTATAATTCACCTTGTTACAAGTGATGTTTGTCGATACTAAAATACACAGCTCCTTATATAGGGAACCATAGTGACTTTAGGTCTAATGACTATTTATACTAATAGTCATATGAGAATGTTTATGACACTCATAATGATCCATGAAACATTTTCATGGCGGATCGATTCAGTACATATTCTCTAATATATATCTATGTGTCAACTTGATATCTTATATCTATTACTTGTGAGATTAAGTCATCAGTTGACCTACATATTAATTTCAATGCATTAATATTGCTCTTGTATATTAAAACTTGACTAGGAATAGCTAAAAGTAGTATTATATATATATGTCTACAGTCTCTCGTTATTAATTCAACCAATTGATACGTTATAGATTAGAATCTATTACTCTAGAATATTATTATACTTATTCATCTGGCATAGATCTGTAGTAAATATAATAACCATAAACTGTCTTTTATTAATGAAATATGATACAAAAATATGCTTGTCAATCATCTTATAATTGGTTTTAGAGCACGCCTAATAACAAGAATTTCACCTTTAACTGGATACTCCTCTCCATCACTTTCCATCAATGGTGGCAATGTACTATCATCATCCGACTTACTCTCGGTTTCAATATCATAATTTTCTCTTAAAATCATAATTCTTTTGTTTAGATATTGTGATGCAATATGTCTTCTTTCCAAGCACTTAGGTATTTAATTTCTCTATTTCTTAAAGATTGGATAGATTCTTTTCCTTTGACCAAAGTAGAACTCACATCCTTATTCTAAGAAAACTTAATCGCACTCTTATAAGCAACTTTATCATCTATTTTGTTTCAGTTAGATTTCCAAGTGAATAAATTATAACTCTGCTTATGCTTGACTTTTAAGTTACCTTTCAACTTTCATAGACATATGCACCATATCTTTAAGTTCCATGTAATGTTGTAACTCTATTACATTTGCAATTTTTGAATTTAAACCTTGCAAAAATCATGTCATGGTTACTTCTCGATCCTCCACATTGGCTCGAATCATATTAATCCTCATCTCTTTATGATATTCCGCCACACTCTTAGATCCTTGGGTTAGACCTTGTAATTGTTGGTACAAATCTTGATAGTAATACGATGGAATTAACCTCTTTTTCATAATATATTTCATCTCCTCTCAAGTGTCAATGGGTATCTCTCGATTTCTTTTTCTACTTAGAATAATTTGATCCCACTAAATAATAGCATAATCAATAAACTCAACATCAACAAATTTTACCTTCTCTTCAGAATAGTTGCGGCAGTCAAATACTAGTTCCACTTTCTTTTCCTACTTCAAATATGTTTCTGGATCACTTTTATCCAAAAATAAAGGAATCTTCAATTTAATGTTTCCTAAGTTTCTATCAATGCAATCATTCATCCTTTCTCTTCGACAACTAATTCTAGCATGACTAGATTTATCATTAGAAGCTTTATCATCAATGTCCTCAGAAATATTATCTTCATCATCATTGTTGTCACAATTAAGTTGTCTAGCCCTTTGTGTGGAAACATCACCAACTCAGTTCCTTTGCAATCCAGTAATTACAGCATCTTGTCTCTCTAATCTGTCTAAGATTTGACTAAATCTGATTTTCATGCACTCTAAGTGTTGTCTCAAGGCATGTTGATCAAGTGATTCTTTAGGTTTTGTTTCCTCTTCACTTGTCGCTATTAAAATAATATGTTGTCACTCAATCACTCAACTCACTAAGGTTAGCTCTTTAAAGAACTTAGAATTGAGGTAATTCTTTATAAGCGTTTGTTGACTAATTCAAAATTTCCAAAGATATTAGGATAAAAGTTAGGAAATGAATAAGAATGCAACTTGCAGAATTGATAATTTTAATTAAGTGATGAAAGAAAATTTGTCAAAATTGAATTTATATAGGCGCCAGAATTGAATATAGGTAAAATTTATAAAAAAGTGAAATTGAAAGGTTAAAATATTTGAAATAAATGCTGAAAGGAAATTTACCATAACAAAGTCTAGGTAGGTATCAGAATTAAATTTAGACAAAAACTTTAAAGGAAATATGAAATTAAAGGATGAAGAGTAGTAGAAGGAAATGCAAGTATAGAAAAAAAGTCTATTTCTACTTCTTTTATTGCTCTTCTTTTGCTTTTTACCCCTTTTTTCGTTTTTTCTCCAAATTTTGGCCGCCCCTTCTCTTTTTTTTTCTATTGTCTATTTCTTTTTTCCTTTTTTTACCGAAAATCACAATGTTTTTTTCTTTTTTTTTATAGCAAAAAAGCAAATAACACTTGCTAAGATAGGAATGAAAAGATGAACGAAATAGATAAAAATTTAAGCAAAGATTCAAACATAAAGAGAAAGAATAACCAAATCGATTTAGAAAGAACCTATACTCTGATACTAACTAATGTAAATCCAAGGAGAAAGATGTCTAATAAACCTATAACAAGTTGAAGAAAGAAAGAAGAAAAGTCTAAATTGATAAAATGGATGAAAAGAACCTCAACCCAATGGTTAAGAAAGCATAAACCTTGGTATAGAAGATAGAAGATGCCATAATTTTAGCATTGAGGTTGATAAATCCTTGAACGCCATAAGAGAATGTCTTGATAAGTTATACTTTAATGAAGAATCAACAAGTAAGAGTCTCACCATGCTTTATATTGAAACAAGTCAAAAGATCTATATATGGTCGCTATCTCCTTTATTTATAGTTATAGGATGACTTTGATGTTATATTTTAGAGGTATCCTAAGGCAATCATCTTAAATATTATATTATTTATTAGATAAATAAAATCACTATTTGAATATACATATTCTATATATTTGATTTGATCTTAAACTTAATTATTGATGCCCACAATACAATGCATAGTATAAGAGGAATTGTAATTGAATTACAATTAGTGAGTATCTCTATATGTGTAATTATGTACATATTAAAATGTTCTCTAGTCGATGAATTGATGAGATTGAACATCATCAATTCTGTGAAATTGACATATGCTAGACTTCTTAATTTTACCAAACAACCGATCCTCACTTGCTGGAAATATTGGAATATTGAGAGTTAACATATGGATGTTGGTTAAAGATAGCTAGTTCATTGGAAATGACCTACCATGAGATTTCATATGGTTCTATGAACGTCTATAAAAATCTCATTGTAGCTTGAGTGTAAGTTTTTTCCAACTTGAGGTATTCAAGTCATCTTAGTCATGGAAACTTATACTTTACATCTTAAGCAAACATTTTTATGAAAGTGTGGACCCGAGATGAATACTCTATAGTCACTTATCAGAATTGTTACTCGTAAGTCTTTGACCAAAGTAATAACAATCCGCAGAACAAGAAACTACAACTTGGGTTAGGTGTGACGTAGTCAGTTTAGTGGGAACTGACATATAGAATATGTTCTGAACTAAGCGAGTATAAGATGGTGAAAGGAACAGAGACATGATTAACTGTAGTTGTTGAAGGATTCAGAAGTAGTACTGGAATCAACTTAATTTTTCAATTAATTAGGGGTTATGATGTACTACTAGGTACTACTCATAATTGATTCGTAATTAATGGTTAATTATGGATGACCAACATAAACCAGGAACCTATAAGGTCACAAGCACTATGAGCTTCTCTAAAAGACAAAACGAGTTTGAGAATTGAATTCTTAGATCGAGAGAGATTGAATCTAGTTGGACTAGATGAACAGCAAATATAGAAGATATTTTGCTAGAAAGGAAGTGTGGATGGACCATATCTTTTGAAGACAAAGTGGGTCATCTTTGATTTAATTATAAATTAAGTTGGTTTGGTTTTAATTAAAGGTGGTTTAGTTTTGAACTAAACTTAAGGCTAAAAGATAGGAGTTTAGTTTAACAGATTCTGTTAATATTCTTTAACGAAATTTATCTGTTAAATACGTATAAATATATCTCTTATGAAGAGTTATGAACAGGAATTAAAAATCTAATTGTTAGGTTTTAAATCCAACTAAACTCCTCACTCTTTCTTGTTTTTGTCGCCCAACAAGAACTCACTTCTTGTTGCCGCCGCTCACAAGCTAGGGTTTCTTGTTGCCATCGACCAAAGAGCTTATTCTAAAGCTTACCACCGGTTACTAATCCCCGTAGGATCAATACCTCCAAAGGCTCGACTATTCCGGAGCTAAAGGAAGTTGCAAACCGGCTGTGGAAGCGAGAAACGCAAGGAGAAACAACGGTTGTTTCTCCACCAAAAGGTATCGCTTTTTTCTTTCGATCTAGTTTTGTTTCGGAGCAAATGTTGCCATTGGAACATCCACACCATATTGGTTCATTGCCCCTTCTTGACAACGAACCATACGACCTTCGAATGAAGGCATGATTCCCTCCGTTCAATCCGATTCGTATCGTTGGATTGCTTCGAGCTACTAGATACAGAATTGGACCGTAGGTCTTCTCTCGGATCGCTTGTCTCTCCCCTTTGACTAGTATCAAAGCGAGACACGACACATGACTTAGGGAAGTTGTCTCGAGGAGATCTTGGCATGGATATGAGTAGAGACAATCTTGCTCAAGGTTGTTAGTTGATGTTTCCACTTCACGTCATTCAAAATGTATAAAGTTGTTTACATCTTATTTATGATTATGTTTGCACGCGTATAATTCCTTAAATGAGTTTTTGCGTAGTTAGTGATGAAATTGTTTATTACGCTTCCGTTTTCATGATTTATGAAATCAAAATTTTAAATTACGTGCGTAGAAACCCAACACTAGAAACCCTAAAAGGGCAAAAGGAAGTCCATTTAGAAGAGAGCTATATAGACTACATAGCTAGTGTTATGGGTTGGTATACCCTGGGGCAAGAAAGTCAAAATCCGATCCGATTGGCGATGACATGTCGGGTTAAAGGCTCGCCCCCATAGCCGGCTAGTTCATCTCGTTGACTGGTCCCTCAGTTGACTTGACTCAACACTTGATCTCTCTCAAGGCTTAATTCCGATTCAACACCTGACTCCGAGCTCCGAGCTCCGAGTCCAAGTCGCCTGATCAAGTCTCGTCCCGGATCTTGGTCCCGAGTCTTGTCTCGGACCATATCTCGGCCCTAAGTCTCGTCTTAGATCACGTCTTTGTCCCGAGTCTCATCTCGAACCACATCTTGGCTCTAAGTCTCATCTCGGATCACATCTCGGCTGTAAGTCTTGTCTTGGACCATATCTCAGCCCCAAGTCACGTCTCGGTTCCGAGTCTCGTCTCGGATTATCTTTCGAGTTTCGTTTCGGACCATGTCTCGGCTTCGAGTCTTGTCTCGGATCACGTCTCGACCCCTAGTCTCTTCTCGGATAGCCTTGACCCGAGCTCTCCTTACAGCCTGAGCTCTATTGACTCGGCGACCTACTCAGTGCTTAATTGACTCTACTCCCTTCACTCTATCATTCATCTTGCCAGACCGCCGCTAGAAGGAGACGTACAATGATATAATATTTGAGTGTAACTCACCTACCTCATTAATGCTGCATGATGTAACATGACATAACCCTTAACTACTACGGCGATGGGATATTCTCCTTACCGAAGATGAGACATCTCCTCTAATAGAACTACTCCTTTGATCACTCTATATATTGCTCCACTTCTCGCGGGCACAGGTATGCGCACACGAGAACACACACAACCTGAGCGTTCTTCTCCATTTCTATGCTTTCTTCTCCGTCTCTGGGTTACGACTTGACTTGAACATCGAAGCGGCTGAGCCAGGGCACCTCCCAGCCTTCGTTCTCATCCTCTTCCTTCTTCTTGCAGTCTGACAGGTGCTCTACCATCCGCGGGTCTTACATGACTTCGCCACCATCAACCAGTGACTCATTTGGTGGTGCTCTCGAGCAAGAACAACTAGTTTGGGCTTAAGTCATAATTACAATCCAAATAAAGGTAGAAATTGAGTCTGTAAAATAGAAATGAACTTAAGAGACTAATTAAGCTCGTTTAAGGCTTGAATCAAGTTGACTAAGTCTCATGACTTGCTCTTGGTCAAATCTATTTCGATTGTAGTTTGACCTTAACATCTTCAATTAACACATTAAGTGTTTCATTTATCTTTTTAGCCTTAGCTCTTGCAATTGAGTCTCTATTGATGCATAATGGATCATCAACAACATCTAGAGTTTGATGCTCCTTTTCTTCCATGGCCTTAGCTTGATCCTCATCATTAGCTTGTTGAGCCGCAACTTGATCTTCATCTTTAACTCCATCACTACCTCTTTTACAAGTAGAAGTAAAGGCATATGATCTTAAGATGTTATCAATGCAACACCCTCTATGACTTGAAATCACGGGGTCCCAAAGAATTAAAACCACAACAATAGACCATTGAATGACCCCCACCTTCATCAATTAGACACGTAATGAACCTTAAGATGGCTGAGTTATATGTGCTAAGAAACTTTGCTTCAATTTTGATAATCCATCGTCTAATGGCCATACATGCAATTTACTATTCATGATAGATGAAGATGAAGAACCAAAGGAACATCTAGAATGTTTGTTTAATGGTAATCTATGGAGTTTCCCAATCCTTATAATGCAAGTTTTGATCACCATCAACTTGCACCTTGTTTTTGTCCTCATTGACTTGAGTGCAAGCAACATCACCAAATGTCTTTGTGCGCGCTTGGACCTATACTCTTCTATTTTAACATCATAAACATGGAATTCATTGAACAAAAAAGAGTTTAGGGAATCTTACATCACTGACGTAGAACAATCACCAACTTCGGGAGTTGGGGCATTGTTGCCTATTGAAGATCATGAAAAGATGAACCTAAATAATCATATGAGAAGACACACATCATGCTTAAGGACACCATAATCTTAATGGGGATGAAACCAAACATAGGAATGCCAATACCATGGGAATCTATAGGGATGGAAAGAGCTATCCCAATAAACCGCAAGCACTATAAATATGACCATAATTGGCTCATCATGGACTTGGTGAGTGAATGGAGGGAGAATAATAGGATCATGTTTCTCTACCTTTGTTACTATAGGAAAAGATGATGTCTTGTAGCCCTAAATTCTATTTCATTAGACTAGGATGCTAAGGCCCTTATTTTCTATGAGAGAAGGAAACTGTTGGGTTTCGTGCAAAAAACAACATAAAACACATTGAAAAGGAACTTGCCAGATATCCATGCGAGTTCAAATTGATCGTTTGTTTAGAAAATACCTCTTGATGCGTAAAATCTTTGCAGATTTGGAGTATAGTTGATCTGAGTGCGATCAAAATATTTGCGCCTCTATAGTATCCACACGAGCACATTGCCAAGCCGCCCATCTCACAAGCACATCACCTAGTTGAATTGGAATATACTATATCCCATGTCATAGTGCTAGCTACTATATAAAGAGGAAATTGAATCCTAACTTTTAGGATTGACACGATCTTATCAGATAAGATCGTGTTCGAAAACTGCTGTCTTATCTAATAAGACATTTTCTTTTATTTTATTTTCATGTATATCCAATATCCAACGAAAACTTAGGCCCAATTTATTTTAGTTATACTAAAATGAAACCAAACTCCAAATTTTCAATGTGGGACTTTGATTTTAATCCTAACAATTTTTCCTTCAAACGAAGGACCATCAAATTATAAAATTGATGCACTCTTTGTATGCGACTCAATAGATTCTCTTAACGTTGATAATGATTTTAAAATATCATTTTAAAGATATAAACAATGAGTGATATCTAACAATGTATCACTACCTAAGTGATGAGAAAATTATAGATTCGACATAATCTATCTATAATTATTTTATTATATAATTTAGTCTTTTTATCCATGACATCTAGATTGATATAGATAGTGTCATCCTCTCATCAATTTATATATTTCTTGATTGCTAAATAGACTTAAACAAATAAATTCAATATCTCATATTGACTTACTTGAGCATAACCATATATTTTAGTAGTCCTACTTAATTAAAGGACCCATAAACATCACTTCCGTTATATGAAATGGACAAATTTCATTTATATCACTGACATCCCTCTGCATACTTATTGAATATCCAATGAACGATTTTATAGTCGACTTTGTTACATGTGACGTTTGTTGATACTAAAGTACATAATTGGTTATGTATGAAACCGTAGTGACTTCAGGTCAAAGAACTGCTTATGTTAATAGTCACTATGAGAATGTTTATGACACTTTTATAACAATCTATGAAATATTCTCATGATGGGTCAATCCAATACGTATTCTCTAATAAATATTCATGTGCTAACTTGATATTTCATATATGACTTGTAAGATTAAGTTATTTGTTAACCTACATATTTGTCTCAATACATTAATATTGCCCTTGTCTATTAATACTTGATTAGGGATAATTAAGAGTAGTGTTCTCTATAATTTCTCACAATCAATTCAAATAATTGATATGGTATGGAATCAAACCTACCACTCTAAGACATTATTATATATTTTTAAAATTTATACAGATTATTAAAATAAATATAATAAACATATAATATTGCCTTTATTAAAATATGATACGAACATCGTAAATCAATTATCTCATGATTGGTTCTTAAGGTTGACACTAACAGAAACAACTAACAGAAGGAAGAGAGAGGAAAAAAGTCATAGAAAAAATATTGATAAACATTTTACTAATTTTGTTTCATTGAAGCGAAGAAAAGAACCTTAGAGGACACAATAAAGGAGGTTGTAAAAATTTGCAAATAATCAGAGGTATATCAAGCAAGATTAACGTAAATCAAATGAAAATATCTTCCAGCCATACAATAAGCTTGTATCTATATACAGTCAGATTCTCACCTTAAGTGTTGTAACTATTGCTGAAAGAGCCCTGCACTAAACCATGCATCAAAGACATGCTTATACCGACATGGTTTGGATTGACTTTTTTTTTTTTTGTGTGTGTGTATCTCCATTCTCCACTACATTAAAAAGTTTTAGAAGTAAAGAGGCTATTGAACAAACCCACATATCACCATATCCCTTGATACAATTCTTGCTGGGGTATGATGTGGAAGTGTTAAGTGAATTGATAACCTCAACATCTTCACGCATGTGCTAATTAATTCATTCTTCAACTCGAGAGTAACTCTTATTTCATATTTTACATTTATCATCTCAAGACAAAAAAATTGTTAGTTGTGTCAATCCTAAATTAGCATACCTTTCTTCGAAGTTTTTCTCCACTTAAATGATAATCAAAAGAGTTTTCAGTAATTGTCTTCCAGCCTTTATGGTGAAAACATCAAAAACTACTTAATTACTCTTCGTTACATGAATCTGACTTAAACAATCAAACAAGGAATTGAGGTTAGTTTTAAATTAAAATTAAAATTTGATTTTTGTAATTATCTTATTTTATGTATCATATAGTTTGTTGTCTTTTAGTTAGGTATGAGTATCTTTTAATTTAGTAGTAGGTTAATGAGCAAACAAGGAATCGAGGTTTGTTGTCTTCTTGTAATTATAATTTGATTTTTGTAATTCTCTGTCTTTTAATTAAATAGAAGTTTGATCAAGTGATTATATTTGTATTTTTTCTATTTTGCTTAGAGTGAAATCTAACTTGTTGTTTCAATATGTTTTTTAGTTTTCAATTAATAATATTTCCTTTTGATTAATTTTTGTGGTAGAGTTTTTTTCTGTGTGATAGTTATCCCCTTGCTTCATCAATTTAATTTTAATTTTTTTTGTGTATTTAAGGGATTGATTTATTGTTGTATCAATTTAGTATCAGAGTGATTTGACTTTGTGGTGTTTGCAACCGTTTCATAATTTAGAAATATTTATTTTAAGTTTTGGTCTAAGGAGGGAAAGGTGTGGTATCCGATCAAAATATCAATTAACCAAATATGATTCTGAACCATGTTAAAAATCTTGCTCTTACTGGCTCTGGTGTGTGCCGTATAATGAAAATTTCAAGAGTTTGTACTTCCATCTGTATTTCTTTCTGCTTCTAACAATCTATGGTTACAGATTATGTACTTGGAATGGGAATTTTGTAGTCTGTTGTTTCTTGCAAAACAAAATATAACCCTTTAGAAAAACCTCGGGAAAGAAGGGACAATATCCCTTTGACAATACTAGATCCAAAACTTGTTTCTGCTAGAGAAGATGTATAATGTAGGACCATCAGTTCCCTACTTCATACTAAGCGCCATATGCAAAAGATAGGCCTATAAGTACACACATTTCCTCTTATGTCCAGTTTTTTTTTTTTTCAACCTCAATGCCCAATTGTTACGTAACAACTCTATTTCTCGGTGGAGCTTCCATGGTCAACAAGTTCTCTTTAAATTTCTTCTTTTTCTAAGCAAATGTCCTAGTTTACAAGCTTTCTTTTTCTCATCTTGATTAGCTGCTTGTATTGATTTGCTTGGTCTTTTTGAAACAAAAGGTTAGAAGGGAAAGTTGCTCTGGTGACTGGTGGAGCATCTGGTATCGGTGAAAGCATTGCCAGACTCTTCATAGAGCATGGCGCCAAGATCTGTATAGTTGACGTGCAAGATGAGCTTGGTCAGCAAGTAAGCCAACGCCTAGGTGGTGATCCACATGCCTGCTACTTCCACTGTAATGTTACTGTTGAGGATGATGTTCGTCGGGCTGTGGACTTCACTGCTGAAAAATATGGCACAATCGACATTATGGTCAACAATGCTGGAATTACAGGCGACAAGGTCATTGACATCCGAGATGCTGATTTCAATGAATTTAAGAAGGTTTTTGACGTCAATGTAAATGGTGTCTTTTTGGGGATGAAGCATGCAGCACGAATTATGATTCCAAAAAGGAAAGGATCTATAGTCTCCCTGGCCAGTGTATCTTCTGTGATTGCAGGAGCTGGTCCACATGGATATACGGGGGCAAAACATGCTGTAGTAGGTCTCACTAAGAGTGTGGCTGCAGAGTTAGGCAGGCATGGGATACGTGTGAACTGCGTATCTCCATATGCAGTTCCCACAAGGCTCTCAATGCCCTATTTGCCTGAGTCAGAGATGCAAGAGGACGCTTTGCGAGGATTCCTAACCTTTGTTCGCAGTAATGCCAACTTGAAAGGCGTCGACCTGATGCCCAAGGATGTGGCAGAGGCTGTGCTGTACTTGGCAACCGATGAATCCAAATACGTTAGCGGGCTTAATCTCGTGGTCGATGGCGGATTTTCCATTGCTAACCATACACTCCAAGTGTTCGAATAAGGATGCTGCATTCTAGATTGGTTGATCGAAATGAAGCAAACTGTCATATGCTTACAAGTCTTTGTGTGGGGGACAATCAAATATGCTTCATAGCAAAGTTATTGGGATTTTATCGATTATTTTTCTGACTTAGTAAACTTGTTGATAGTTATGTAATTTGCTAAATATTTGGGTAGTAAGTTGTATTATGTAACATTTAAATGCCCGCACTATTCTAGAGCTGAGATGAAAATTATTAAAATGATACAAAGAGAATCCTAAATTTATTAAATTATATTTTGAGCAATGTGTTGTATTTTATTACGGCCATATGGGTCGTATATTTCTATTCATATTCATTACTAATTTTCTCTCTAGATATGTTTCTGAAACTAACATTAGTATTAATGGACTAAAGGTAAATGTTTTTATTCAATAATATGAAGAAAATGATAAATATTTCAAAAAACAGTAGGGTTTAAAAATTTTGATTGGAAGTTTTTCAGATTTAAAATCTATATGTATGTGCGTGAAAGATTCTATGATCTCTAGATTTTTAATTAAAATTTCAAGACTTTATGAAGATTTTTAAAGACATAATAATATTTTGTTTTATTTTATAAAGAATTATTTTGAATTTTATTAATTTTAAAAAAAATTATATTGAATTTTCTGTATTTTATAAAGTTTTATTGGAATGGATGGGAAAAATTGAATTTGGATCATTTTTATGATTACAATTTTTTTTTACATTGCATCGAGAGGAAGGGTTGAAGGTGACGTTGAGAGGAAAAATTAAAAGGTAATACGGTGTATAGTGGTAAGGGTGTTTGTGTGCTTTTAGGTGTTTAAGGATTGAGTCTCAGTTACGATAAATTATTGGATGATTTTTTTTTAATGAATGATTGACTTAAGAATATTGGATTGTTGGGCCAGTTAGGCTATGATCTCTAGAAATTTTTTTTTTAATTTCAAGACTTTCTAAAGATTTTCAAAGAAATAATAATATTTTATTTTATTTTGAAATTTTATTAATTTTTTAAAAATTATATTAAGTTTTTTTTATTTTATAAAGTTTTATTGGAATTGATGGGAAAAATTAAATTTAGACCAATCTGATGATTATAATATTTTTACATTGCATCGAGAGAAAGAGTTAAAGATGACATTGAGAGTAAAAATCAAAAGATGCTACGATGTAGTGGTAGGGTGTAATTTTTTAAGTATTTAAGGATCGAGTCTTTGTTACGATAAATTATCGGATTTTTTTTTCAATCGAAGGTTGATCTAGAAATACTGAATTGCTAGGCTGGTTATGATGAATTATCGAATGAATTTTTCTAATGAACGGTTGATCTAAGAATATTGGATTGTTGGGTTGTCCATTACGAATGACTTTTGATTTATCTTGATGCCCAATAAAAAATTTTTGACTAATAAAAAAAAAAAAGGTGATATTGAGATTGAATATTAAAAACCATATATTATATTTTACACATAAGCATGGTCATATTTGCATATATATATATATATATAAGTATAAAGTGGGATTGTTGGGAAATAAACACTAGATGTGACTCCTTATAAATACTCATTTAGTAATTACATATTATCTATGAGTTGTTTGGTACAGGGTGAGAGCAATTTATCCTTAAATTTGGGATTATCATGACCATTTCATTTGGAGATCAACATACATTGACATTTATTGGTTGGACCCTAAAAAAGGATTACATATACATTTGTCAAAAGGTGCGTTGCTAATCATTCTGACCTTTCAATGGAAAACCACTTGTGGAATTTGTGCCCAATGGAAGTCAAATTGAGAAAAGCTTTTAATTCACTTATGGATCATTTAAGCAACCTATGGCATGTGCTAAATATTGAATCATGTAATGAGATGATAAGAGAATTGAAATGCATGATTTACAAAAAAAAAAGGACATTTGTGATAATATATTTTAAAATATATAGTAGATTTAGGATTAATAAAAAAATTTAATGGAATAATATCTTTTTGCCATGATTTTGAGATAGAATATTAAACCACGACATTTTGAAAATCGCCATTTGGGGGGACTCCCTCTCTTGCACTTATTGATCTCTCTCTCTCAATTTTGATGGACTCCATTGCGACAACACTTCATCGTTGCCCCTTCTCCCAATGTCAACTTCTTTGTTGCCTCTAATCACTCTTACACGACCCATCGCCTTCCACTTCTTCACTCACATATCTCACTAGTGCTTTAACCATTGCTGCAACCGACTCCCACATCATTCAATGCCTCTCGGATTCTCATCTTTAGGAGACAAAAAAGGTAATTCTTAAACTTTGTAATTTGAATCATTTTACTAACCGAATTGGTAGGAAAAATGAAGCAAAGAAAAAGGATCATATCATTTGTTTCACATATATATATGTTGCAGAAGGGGTCATTATCATACAAAATGTTTGAACAAGGAGATAGTGAGGAAGAGAAAGTCAAAGAGAGAATGGAAAAAAAAAAGAATCTCAAGTCAAGGGGGAACTTTAAAGGTACAGGAGAGGATATTGACTCCCAACTTAAATTTAAATTCAAATTTTAACTCTTCCATGTACGATCACTTAGCAATATGGAAAATCTTAATTTTTACATCTCAGACAAAATTATAGGATGAACAAGATTTTTCTACTAAGGAACTTAGATACAAGTGAGCTATCTAGGGTGACACCATGGTTCACAATGTTTTAGACATTTTGATTAACCATTGGAATGTTTAATTTGTATATTCATAAAGTAAATATTTCAATCAATGAGTATTTGACAGATGTTGCAAATTTAATGTTTGAAAAACTATTCTATGTTAGAAAAATAATAATTATTTATTATTTTAAAATATGACTCATATGAAATATTAATTAATTTAAAGGGCATATTGGTTATTATGTATGGGATTGTGGGAAGTTATTTTAACCTCCCATAATTGCACGTAGCTGACTTGATGGGAGTTGGCTATTTTACGTACTTGGGTTCTGTCTCTCCCGAGAAGGTTTTTTTACCGTAGTCATCAGAAAGGTGTAAAGAAGAAAGCAAGAGGGAAGAGATAGATTGAGACTCGTAGCGATTATCTTCTCCAACCATTGTTCCTTTCTCATGGATCAAGGTAAGTTGTCGATCTAAAGATATATGAATGAGAATCATAGATTTCAAGATCTTTCATGTTTTGTTTTCTGAATTAGAAAACCTTGGTTTACATGTTCTACATTTTAAAAAAATTTAGTTTCACTAAAAAAATTTATTTTTTAGGGAAGAATATTAGCAACGAATATTTTTTGTCACAAAATTATAACATATTTTGCAATGCAAAATATTTTCGTCACCAATTAGCAACCACTTTTACGACGAAAATTACTTTGTTGCTAATTCTGCAACATATTGAATTTGTCATCAATTTTGTTGTAAAAAATATTTTTATCATAAAATTATCGCAAAATTACGATGAAAAAATATTTCATCGCTAATTTACAATGAATAAAATATTCAGCGCAAATTTAGTGATAAAAAACATCATAAATTCAACGACGAATGAATTGTTTATTATGAATGCACGATAAAATATTAATTCATCGTATTTAATTGGTGATGAAAGTTATATTGTCACCAAATTGACAACGAATATAGGGTTCGTTGCTAAATTGGCGATGAATATTGGTTTCATCGCCAAATTGGCAATGAAATATAGTTTCGATGCCAAAAGTTATTGATGAAACCCGCATTCGTCGCCCCAAATTGGCGACGAATGCTATATTCATCATTAATTTGATGATGAATTTGATTTTCATCGTCAAACTGACGACAAAACATTATTTTCGTTGTCAATTTGGCAATGAATTTGGTGACGAAAAAGATTTTATCGTCAAATTTAGGACATAACCCTAGATTTGTTGGTTCCTTTCTTTCTCTTGCGCATTTTCCCACAACCAACCTAACCCTAGATCTTGTTTCGTCGTCGTCACCAATCACTGCCATCGCCTCTCCTTTGCCAGATATCTCCAACGAATGAAGCCTTCATCACGTCTAGAGGTATTCTTCCTCTCTCTGACTTTTCCTTCTTGTTTTGTTGCCAGCCTCTTCCCCGCTTGTCGCCAGCGGAACGCGGGCCACTCTTCCACGCTTGTCTCCGGTGGGCTGTGGGTCGTGACCTGTTGGCCGCTAGCTAGGGGCTCGGCCAGGAGGCGCGGTCTGCAGCCCACCAGCCACTAGCTAGGGGTCGCGGTGTGTGACCCTCCTGCTAAGAGGCGCAGTCTGCAGCCCATTGGCCACTGCCCAAGGGTAGTGGGCCGCAGTGGGGCTTGACAGTTGCTGGCCATGGCCCGGCGACTGCTGGCCACGGTGGGGCTCGGTGGTCGCTGGCCATGGCCTGGCGACCGCTGGCCGTCGACCAGGAGCTGTGACCTGATTCATAGCCTGTCGGCCATTGGCCAGGGGCCGTTGCCGCTGCCCACTACTTGTTGATCGAGGTCCGGCAGCCACTGGCTTTGGCTGACGGCTGTTGACCAGGAGCAATCATCCGCAATCAGTGTTGGCCGTTGGTCGTGGCTGTCCCTGTCGCTGGTCACAGTTGGTTTTCGCTGCACTGGCCGCGAATGATGGTCGCCACGTTCGGTGGTCACTGACTGCAAGCTTGACTGGTCGGCTAATTGCGAACTCGTATGTTTGCGTGCTCATTCCTCACCATGAGTTTTGCTAGCTTCAAACTAATTCAACTTGAGTAATTTTAAGACTTCTAATTTTTTAAATAATAATTTAGTTTACTAAAAGTATTTCCTTGTGTAGATTATATTTAATTGTTGATTTTGGAATGGGGAAGCCTGCAAGGAATAGTGGGGTTTGTGTTCAATCATCCAATGATTGAGCTATAAACAATGATTTTTATTGGTTATTAGATGAAATTATTGTGGTGGAAACCTTGATCTAGAAATATGAGTTATTTTATTTATGTGTCGCTGGTTTGACTCTGTAAGAGAGATGAAAGTGCATCCACGATATAATTTAGTTGAAATCAATCATACGAGATTGTATAAGAGATATGAACCATTTATGTTGGCACAACAAGCGATTCAAGTATTTTATACTTCATATCTAGTTTGAAACGTGACAAAAATGATTGGTGAGTTGTTGGTAAAATGAAAGCACGAAAAAAAATTGAAGAACATTGGCAAGATATTGCATATTAATAAGACGAAGTTGTAAACACATTTTAGACCGAGGAATATTGGCAAGATATGGATATTGGAGTGAATGTGTAAATTTTATTTTAATTTATAAATTTAGTTTTAATCTTCAAAATATGTAGTTTTAATAGATAGATTCATAAAATTCTTAGTTTATTTTGTTGTTTATATATTTATTATCTTAAAGTCATATATTTTAGCTACATTATTTTTTCCCTATAAATCATTATAGGTGATTTATTAGTGTGCTGATTGACGTATTTTTTCAAAAGTTAGAGCATAATGGTAAGTTTTTTCATGTTTCTCATTATGTAAATAATTTTTATTTATTTTATCGTAATATTTTTTTGACAGTTTTAATATGGTTGATGCAACCCCAGTCATGGCCAATCTGCACCTACGGTGCCCACTCCTTCAGGTGCAGGACCACCTCATACACATGACTTGCTAGGACCTGCTCATTCCCTAGTATCCATGGAAGGTCCTTCAACTTGACAATCAACTACAGAGATGACCGATAGTCAAGAATTTATATCCCCTCTCAGCTCATAAGTATTTTAAAGTAATTAATGTTGTCAATTTTTATAATTATTTAACATAATTTATTTCATATTGTATTATAGTTTTACCGATTCTGTATGTGTTATTCACAGTATTAATAGAATTGTGAATAACCATTGGTGAGGGGATTCAATGACAAATACAATCACTCCTGATCCAACTAAAGAGTTGTGGTGGAATGAATTTAAAGTAAATTATCGACTTTATTTTATATATGAAATTACCGTTCAATATATAATCAATTATTTGTTTCTCCTTCCGGCGGGTGTTCACTTGGGACCCTAATGAAGAATTAGAAATTAGAAGAATTTTTAAGAAAAAAATATGATGATCACTGTTAAATTTGAGGAGTGTCCTAAGATAATCGCCTTACGGTTACACTATTTATTAGATAAATAGCAATTCACTATTTGAGTACACATTCCATATGTGTTTGATTGAATTTTAAACTCAAATACTAAATGTTCGCAATACGATTCATAGCATGAGAGAATTTGTGATTGGATCATAACTCATGAGCATATCTACATGTGCAATTATGAATGTATTGAAATTATCCCTAGTCGAGGAATTGATGAGCATGGACATTATCGATTCTGTCGAGACTAACACATTTAAACACCTTTGTTAGCCAAACAGCTGATCTCACTGCTGAAGATATTGGATGTTGAGAGTTAAACATGTAACGTCCAAAAATTCTTAAAAATAATTTTAGAAATATTCTATGATTTTTCTAGAATTTTAGAATATTTTTCTAGAATTTTTGGAT
>JBBMKF010007752.1:0-25106 GCA_037834155.1 Curcuma caesia | reverse complement strand
ATGAAACTCAACTTGATAGCCTGAGTCACATAATTGACTCACACTAAGCAAGTTAAACTTCATGTCCTTAACTAAGAAGACCTTATGGATAGTGATTGTAGGTGATACATCAATTGTTCCTCTACCTATAATTTTGAGTTTACCACTATTTCCAAAAGATACCTTTCCTTTCTTCATGTATTTTATTCTTGTGAACTTACTTACATCTCCGATCATGTGACTTGAATACCCGCTATCCATAATCCACATGTTAGTATCCTTCTTCTCTCTCACCTATACAACATAGAACACGTCACTTTTTGGTACCCAAAAATTAGATTCACTAATATTTTATAAGTATTTCTTAGGGACCCAGGCTTGTCTAATTTTGCCCTTAGATGATTTGTTCAAAGACCCTTGTCTACCTACAAGAGAAATATATAAAACCTCCTTAGGTCTGTATCCAAGTCCAGTTTTGTTATACACTGCCCTCTAACTGTTCAATATCATATCAAGGTTTCTAGACCCAAGAGTGAATTTTTCTAAGCACTTCTTTTACTCAACAATTTCATCTTTTAATTTTTCATTTTCATCACATAATACCTCATGGTCAACATCGATGTTCCTAGTGGTCCTAAGTTCTTCTTTTAAAGCCTTAACTTTTGACTTAGATTTAACTAGTGCATTTTTAAGGAAAGTAATTGTACGATAAAGAAATTTTTCCTTAGCACTATCCATTACTTCATCCTCGCTTAAGGAAGATTCATCACCGCTCGATTCTTCTCCTTCGCTTGAGGTGTCGTGGTCACTCTCTCGTGCCATGAGCGTCATGTGCCGGGTGATGTGGCACAACTCCTCCTCATCGTCCGAAGAGTCACTGCTTGAGGTGTCCCACATGGCTTGAGCTACCATCACCTTCTTGTTCTTCTTATCCTTCTTCTTCCTTTCTTTTGATTCTTCTTTCTTCTTTAGATCCAGATAATTCGGCTTGAGGTGTCCCTTTTTGTTGCATTTATAGCAAGTTACGTTAGGTTATAGTTTGAACTTTGAGATTTACCTCGAGGTGGTATGAACATCTTTTTGACATCTCTCCTAGTGAACCTTCTCGACTTCCCCATCATCCGTTTGACATAATGTGCCACCTCTCTAGCTGACATCTCTTCGTCATTGTCTGAGGATTCTTGCTCGAACTCGGATGATGCTTCCTTCTCCTTCTTCTTCTTCTTGTCCTTCTTTTCTACAAGCAAAGCTATACCTTTCTCTTTTGTTGACAAGTTAGTTTGTTCATGTAATTCGAATTCACAGAATAACTCATCTAACTTGACAACAGATAAATCCCTTGACACTTTATAAGCATCAACCATTGATGCCCATAGAGTAGTTCAAGGGAAGGCTTGAAGAATATACCTCATTAGATCACGGTTGTCGATCTTCTCACCTATGACATGGAGACCGTTCATGATCTCCTTGAATCGCCCGTGCATCTGAGTCACAGTCTCATTTGACTTCATCGTGAAGGATTGGAGTTGTCCAACCAAGAGATCTCTCTTGGCTCGTCTCGATTGGCTTGATCCTTCATTTAGTTCGATGAGCTTTTCCCAGAGTTCCTTGGCCGAATTGAATGGACCGACCTTGCTCAATTGCTCCTTTGAAAGTCCGCACTGCAATGTAGTCGTGGCTTTCGCATTCGGTTGTGCCTTCTTGCATATGTCTTTGGACCAATCTTTTGTAGGAAGAGGCACTCCAGAAGCATCCCTTGGTTTTTCGAATCCATCTACAATACTAAACCAATTTTCAATATCGTTCATAAGATAGTACTCCATCCTACCTTTCCAATAGGCAAAATCATTGTCATCGAAGTAGGGAGGTTGTGCGGTGTTGTAACCTATGTTTTTTGGTTGAACGTTGATTCTTCTGAAAAGAGCCTTGCTCTGATACCACTTGTTGGGATCGATGCGTTCGCTAGAGGGGTGAATAGCGATCTTTCCGAACTTTTCGTTAGTGGAAGTAAAAATAAAAGCAAAGAAAAGATCACAATCACTAACCCGTTGATTTACTTGGTATTCACCTCTACGAGGTGACTAATCCAAGGATCCACACACCTCGAGCACCTTTCCATTATGAAAATCCCTCCTTTTCAAAGATCACTTTGAAGGCGGAGAAACCCTTACAAAGAATCTCTCTTCCTCTTACAGAAATGAATAGTGAAGTATGGTGGAAGAATAATATGAAAGACAACACTTGAAGATCTTACAGAGATGATAGAAATAAAAACCACACCGTCTTCAATCTTGAATATATCTTTTTATATTTTTCGTGATACCAGTTGACTACCCCAAGGGTTAGTCGACTGGTGGGCTTCAATGGCTAGTTAATTCACGTTTAATTCTCCAGCTGTTAGTCCAACGGTCATCTATCAGTCGACTGATGAACAATACCAGTGGATTGATGAACAGTACCAGTCGACTAATCAAGCTGAAACTCCCCTTTCAGCTTCTTCTTCAGCCCTTAGCCTTGACGCAAGCCTTCAAACGCTTTCCACAAGCCTCATGCCCTTCCTTGCACTTGTTTGAGATGTTTCCCTCACCTTCATTGTGCTAAGTCTCCCTTTGCTAAAAGGTCACGCCTCAAGGACTTCACCATTTGCCAAGAGGCCGCGCCTCCGGGACTTCACCATTTGCCAAGAGGCTGCGCCTCCGGGACTTCACAATTTGCCAAGTCTTCTAACCTGGACTTTCCTATGAACTCAATTCACACATGTTAGATCACCAACATTGCCTAACTTAAACTCATTTTAGTCAAACATTAAAATCCAATGATGTTTGGGACAAGACTGCACCAACAGTAATTATTATTTGTATAAGCTGTTAATGAAGGTAGTTTTAAAACATATGGTATGACAAATAAACATAACATGATAAATGTTTCAATTTAGAAGTTAACTCACTTTAAATAGAGTTTGACGTCGTCACAGTTCAGGAGTATATATATTCTTGTTGCATAGTATTCTTTTGAATTTAACCATCTACTAACAGATACATCCATTATCT
This sequence comes from Curcuma caesia, assembly GCA_037834155.1. NCBI lineage: Eukaryota > Viridiplantae > Streptophyta > Magnoliopsida > Zingiberales > Zingiberaceae > Curcuma > Curcuma caesia. The sequence continues at coordinate 22,077 of JBBMKF010007752.1, read as the reverse complement.
TACTAGAAAACTTAAAAATAGAAAACACCTCTGAATCTATCGGTTGAGCATCATTAAAATTATGAGAACACCTACGATGTCTGATTTTTCACATTATCAACAAAATAATATGAGCAGAAAGAAGATCGATTTTTCACATTATCAACAAAATAATATGAGCAGAAAGAAGATCTTCTTCAATCAGATAAACATGACATATTCACCCCTCCACTCTTGCTTTGTTATGAATATTTTTCTTTAATCTTTTTAAAAGTCATTCAAATGGATACATTCATCTGTACTGTACATGACCAGCTAGTTGTTCCTCATAAAGTAAATAAACTGGTAGATGTTCCATTGAATCAAAAAAATTAGGTAAGAATATACGCTCAAATTTACAAAGTATAAGAGGTATTTCTATTTTGAGCCGAAGCATTTTCGCTATCATAATAACTTTCAATGTCAAATTTTTGAAAAAAAATACTCAATTTTGTAAGTGTTTGTCAAATATTATTAGGAAGTAAATAATGAATGACGATTGGAATAAACCTATATTTGTCAAAAAATTATTAGGAAGTAAATAATGAATGACGATTAGAATAAACCTTTACATGAATAAGTGATAGTCATGACTCTTTATTCTAAATATTTTTAATTTATTTATATCCATGCATCAAGTCATTTTCGAGACATATCCATTACAGTACCAATTATAATAATTTAGGATAAATCTATTTTTACCTAGATGTACTTTCATAGTATCCTCAACACGAAAAATCATATTTCTACATTTAAAATGAGTACATGGACAACGAAACTTATCACCATTCATGTAGTTTGGATAACGCTTAACGAATTCCACAAACTCTTTATTAACTATATCAAAATATTCACCAGTGATATTTTCTAACCTATAGTACATTTAACTTTTATTCATATACATTTTAACCTAAAGAAAATAAAAATCATAATATTATTAAACATGTAAAGCTAAACATGCATATAATTATAGCATAAACTTAATTAAATTATTAAAACATCATATAATCAACAACATTTAAACTAAAATTAAATATAAAATTTGAACCTCAAAACAAATAATACTACGGAAAGAGAAGATAGCAAATAGACTGAAAATAAGTACTTAAAAATATAGTATACTTGAAGATAACAAAAAATAATAATAAATTAGCATAAGTCACGTTACATAATACCTTAAATACAATAATAAAATTCTTTTAATATACCACTTATTCTCTTAGACCTAACCATGAAACAAGAATCTAATAATCAATTACTTATATCTAAAAGTATAAAAAAAATTCTTTTTGCATCACATTATGCCATCATATTATATTATGCATCACATTATGTCTGTGGCTAAGCTTTCGACTAGTCTAGCTCACGACCAGGGCTGAGTCCGCGATTGAGCTCGTGGCTAAGGATGAGCCCGCAACTAGCCACGTGGGCAACCATGCATTCGATTTGGCCTGATATCACAGTGAGCCGCACGATTAACCCCACGCCCAATCGAGGCTGAGTGCAAGGCTAGCCTCATACTCGACCCCACGATGGGGCTGTGATCAGGCCATAGTTGAGGCGACGACCACAAGGGCCACCACACCTTGCAAAAACGAGAGAGGAGGTAGAAACTTATCAGGGCCGAAGAGGAGATCACGTCGAAGAAATCATGTCAGGACCAAAGATCACGTCGTGACCGGAGATTGAAATGGCTCAGAAGGTATTAAAGTTCAAGGCGAGGGAGGGACGCGTTAGATTTATTTTTGAGATTTTAAGGCTAATATTAACGATTAAACTATATTTTGATTGCTAATGGATCGAATTATAATTTGATCACTAATAATAACGACTGAAATAATATATTGAGTATTAAATTAATGACGAAATTAAATTGTTTCGTTAATTCCATTGTTGTTTGAATATATTCTCGTAGTGTCAAGGAATAAATGTAGTCATGATGACACACACGGAAATACTCGTTCCGTTGCTATCCCTAATTAAGATCTTAGATCTATCATTTAATATTAAAAAGAGGTTATTAGTATTAATTATAAGAACAACGTTTTACTACGTAATTGTCATGCTATTTAGAGCTTCTGAAATTTTTTTAGAATGAAGAACTAGAACAGGGAGAATTCTGACCCAACAGGCTTGTTCAGTAGATGAGATGCCAACCTGATGCTGGATGAATCAACAAGTTTTCATACCATCAAATGAGACGGGTGCTAAAGTTGTCAAGCATCGAAAAGTGGAATAGATCAGATCATCAGGGAGTGTCGAGCCGATCTAATCTAATATCTTAAAGAGAAGGCCATGTTGGAAGAAGGGCTGCTTTAACAATTGTTGCAGCCCGTAGCAGCTTAAAACCGAAACAATGTCAAATATGCAACACTGTACAAGCAGCGGCGAACGGTCTCGCCTTTCAATTCCTTTCGACTGTGGGGTATGCTCTTCCAGAACTACTTTCACCTAGCGACACTGATGCTAATGACTGGGAAGCCCAGGATCTTGCATTCATGGCACCTTCCTGCAAATTGCTTTGCTTGCACGGATGCAGCCTACTGAAACCCTGCTTAGCTTGTTCCACGTAGGCCTTGAGGCAATTCCATACGTTCTGCAGGCTTGCATATCGCATCTGCCTCCTCCAAGCTCTCTGGAAACAAGCATTAAGGCTCGGAAGGAAAAGATGTAGTAGTCTCATCAGCAGGAAGAAGCTTGCAAGTGCCAAATAACCATCCTGCTGCAGCAATTTCTCTGGTGACTTTGCCCACGAGAATGGACAGTTTTCTTGCATGTCTTCCATGGGTTCAGTAGTCCTCGGCGAGTCCATAATTTCATTGAGGGATATGGGTTTTGATGATGGGTCAACACCTGCTGATGGGTCAACACCTGAAAATATAACAAAAGGGATAATAAGTATAATTTGTTTCTTTTTTTTTCAGATAAAGGAAAGCCTTTAGAATATGTTTGCGAACTATGTTGCAGATTGGATTCCCATGCACAAAACGAAGTCCAGAACAAGCATCATGATGTATGATTGTGAAATTTGACCTACCATTTCTTGCTACAGAATCTCGGTCCACCAAACTATTTTTTCTCGATCATCAGTTGAATTCTTTTAGCATCCAATATTCATTGTATTAAATGAAGCAACTTATTGATACACAAAATAGATAACCACCATGAAAAAACAGTTATGCAGTTCGTGATCTAGTAATCAAGAAAAAATTTCAAGGGCCAACAACCACATGAAGAATACAATATACCTGTGACGTGATTGTAAAAGGCAATAAGGGAATTCATGGTTCGTAAACCACGATAACGGACCATCATAGTGGAATTCAGTAGAAGAAGGGTTGGAAAACCATGCACTCCATGCTTTGATAGTATACTGCAATTGACAACTTTCAGATATTACCATATAAACATTATTACATTTGAGGAACCTTGTTATTTTAACAAACTTTTTGATGTACCTTGGCCTGATAACAGATTCTTCAAATGCAAAATGATGAATATCTGGAAACCAGTTAGACAAGACGTGGAAATTTGGAGTAAAGATTTTAGAGAAAGGACACCAGGATGCATAAAAGAGCAAAGCCACATAGCTGTCTCTGTTTGTTTGCACAATGCTGAATGCCAGTTGCAAAGCCGCTTCATCACCCTATGCATATAATAGAAAAATATATAAAGATCATTGCAAATAAGAGCCAACTAATATAATTTAAATGAAATAAATTAGAAGTACTTTCAGATTAATTAGGCTGTTACAATTATGCAACACAGATAACATCCCTTTTTATTTTTTTGCCGCTAGATTTAAGCTGAATACTAGGAGTGTCAAATCAGGACATTAGGTGTTGCTGTAAGACATGCTCCGCTTCTTATATTCCCAATTCAGTACTTAGTTCATTTGTTTATCTCTGTCTTTAGATTGGCCGAGTATGTACATTAAACATTTCAAGTATATAATTCTTCTTGAAGCTTATTTACCGAACCTGTTGTCATGTGCTCTATGCTTGTCTCTAATCTTACGTTGTGTCTTGTGCAGTATTTTTCTGATGTTTTATATATGGATCAATGAAGGGAAGCTTTGGCACAATGATAAAGTTGTTGTCATGTTACCTTGCGGTCATGGAATTAAGTCACGGAAATAGTCTCTTGCAATGTAGGATAAAGTTGCGTATGATAGATCCAATGTGGTCCGATCTTTTCCCGGGACCCCCATTGGCAGGGACTTTCGTACACCAGGCTGCCTTTTTTTGTACATGGATCAATGTCCATCAAAAGTAATGCTGACGGAATTGCAGGGGCTGCCTTCTTACATTAAATCTCCCTTGTTATGTTCTATCATGAAGGTTAGTCATTGAGAGAAGAGGAAGGATTGTTTAAGGTGTGTTGAACAAGTGCAAGAGGGTTGAAGCCCTAAACTCTTATGTAAGTCTTATTTATACTACATGTGTATGTGAAAATTCGTAAAAGCCTCATCACACTACATGCATTCTGTATAAATCTATCACAAAAAGAAGAGTAAAATGGTTGTGAAAATTGAACAATTTAACCCTCTTTGATTTTATTGTATTGATCCTAAATTCAACCCAAAACATACTTACATTTGCTATTGTGCATTCTCTCATCATAGTATATGTGTTCTATATTAATTTGCCCAAAAAGTAATAATGGTCACTATGAAAAATAGACAGGATAAAATTGAACAGTTGCAGTGAATTTGTCCAAGTTTGTTATATTTCTCTTAAAAGGATGTGAATCTGTTCAGTTTTGTTATATTGCTCTTAATGGTTTTGTTATATTTCTCTTAAATACAACCCAAATTTCTCTAGATCTTCGTAATAACTTTCCCTCATCAAACTACACATGTTCTGTGTGAAATCGCCTAAAAATTTAATCCCCCCCCCCTTTTCTCCTATAATCTATACCATGAAACCATTTAGACTACATCCTGTATCCTGTGCTTCTATATACCCCATTCTATTAATTAGTATAGTATGCAAGGATGTTTCAAGAACTAAATAGCATCATCTTCATCATCAAGTCATATTTGTCCTAACCATTTGAGTCAACCACATAAATTTTATAACTCCTTTGAAGTCTATGCAAGACAATTTCACTAGTAATGTTATGTATGACAAATTTAGAAAAATCAATTGAATGTTAGAAATGATCTATATTTATGATTTATTAGTGGTACTGACACTATTTTAGAGAATCAATTTAAATTTTAGGATAAATGGAGTTGAGATGTAACTATATATTTTTTTTAAAGTTAGTGAGTCTACCATGTAGGTCTTGTGATTAAGTTCAATGGGGTTAGACCGATCTTGATTATTCAATATGGATGACAATTAGAACTAGGGGTGCAAATGAATTGAGCTGGCTAAAAAAATATTTGATTTGTATTCAAAATTATCAAATTCAAACAGAACTTGAACAAGTTCAATAATTTTTTGAGTCAAATTCGAACCCATAATAGTTTGTTTTATTTTTCACAAGCCACTCACGAGCTTTATTTAATATGTTTATGTATTTAATATTTTTATTATATTAGACAGTAAATATATTTTTATTCTGTGGTATACAACTTTGGTTCGAATATGCTCAAATTAAGGTTCGAATAATTTGAACTGAACTCGAATTTGAGCCATTTCAAGCTATAGTTTGATTCTGCTTGAATCAAGATTCAAACAACTTGAACCAAACTCAAGCTCGAATTTCATTCGAACCGAGCTCGAGCCAAAATTATTTGTATTTTCAAATTTCGAATTGAATTCGAAAATCACACATTTTTTTTCAAGCTCGAACTTGAATATCACTATTTTTATACTATTCGGCTCGATTTAGTTCATTTGCACCCCCTAGTTAGAATGATATCGATTTGGACTCAATTTGGATGAGTTATGATTGAATCAAGCCATACAATTTGGATCTATTTTAGTCGTATTCTTGGGTTCACTTGGTCTAGAGTTTTCAAGATTATTCATATGCACGAGGAGCTTAACCTTTCCCTATTATGCTTATTTGTATGCCTTTGTTAGTCGTACGTCATGGGTAGATGCTGTTGACAAAGTCATCACACATAGTTGCCGCCCTCGCCTATAGAGTCTCTCTTTCAATGAGTACACCATTCTCTTCAGTTGCAAATTATCACAGCAGTCACTCATCGTCAACAATTGCTAATGACTATGAGCCCCACCACCACCTCTTGGTGAACTTGCAACAGCATCTGCCCCTTTCTTACGACCTCATAGATCCATCTCCATTATTGTCCATAATGCATCTTCGAAAATGCTTTAGCAACAGACACACATCCCTCATCCCTCTTCTGAGCAGTAATCTAACCCCATTTCCTCTTACGGGTAGGGCACCCATGTATTTTTGAAAGCGCTTTGACAATAGAAACCTATCCTCCTTTCAAGCAATTGTCAAAACCTATTTCCCCTCTCCTTATGAGCAACAACAATCAAACCTTTCTCTTGAGCTCTGAGTGGCAACAACCACTTAGTGTCTTGTTCCAAATGTGAGTAATCAGAGTCCCCAATCCCCTTTTGTTTCCCCTTCGTAGCCTTGTTATGAATGTAAGTATAGCAAATTCAATTAAAAGATTTTGTTCAATATTATAGTTTATGTTATAATGGGTTATGGCTCTTCTTGATAGGATGTTATGGTGTGTGTTTGTAAAGCTTGGGAATCCATAAGTTATCCCTTTTGATGTTGATTGGGTGTAGAGTAAGTGTCTCTACCGTGATGATTGATTTACGGTGTAGAATCATAATTAACAACCACACTCATTATGTTGCATATTTAGTTGTTAGAAGAATATAAAGGTATTTTGGGTTGATTGGTAGGGATGTGGATTTTTTTTTTCGAGGTGGGTGCTTTCTAGTTGTTTCATTACATGTACCTTGTGTATGATTAAATTGATGAAAATAAACAATGGAAGTGTCCTTGAAAAAGAGCCTGATTTTGAAATTATTCCACTCTTATTACTTGTGACTTGCGTTTATGTTGTTTGCCCTTTTGATATTTAATAGTGTTTCCTATCTTAGATTGTTTTTGTTGACACTTGTTGATAATAAGTTAATTAACAAGAAAGAACATATACATGTGAAATTTAAAAAAAAATAAAGCATAACTACTTATATCTAACAAATAAATCAACGAAGGAATTATTTATACCATAGAGATTTGACTCCATTGACTCCACGCTCCAAAAGAGATTATATGACTACTTGTACTAAATTAATAAAATAATAAATGAATTATTTATGCTATAGAGTTTTAGCTCTGTGCTCTAAAAGGAGTTGGTATCTCAATCTATTTTTTATTATACCATATTTCAATCTATTTTTTCATTTTATTAGCTATTAAAGCTACACTAAATTGCTTGAGAATATTAAAATTTTTATCAAACTTTACTAATAAGTGCACATGTTCATCTTCAATTGTATTGACAACAAGATTTATTTATTTTTTTCACTTGGCATTAATTGAATGTAAAACTTATAGTTTATGCTCACAAATAGCATAGCTTCTATTAGTAGTATCAAACATGTCAGCCTGCGCACAAGTCAGCACAACCTAGGATGGACCAGCTTATTAGGTCAACTGTGCCTATCACTATGTATGGCTGGTTGCATGCCATGCAGCAAGGTGCAATCCCATGTGTTGGGCGTGGTCTCAGCCATATTTATCTCTAAACTTTCTCATTCAACTTCCCTAATAACCTTACAAATGGCCAAAATTATTAAAATCACAAGGTTGTAACAATCATTTGGTTGTAAATAAAAAAAAATCTATAAAAAATATCAAAATTTCTCTAAAAAAACCCACCCACCTCAACTCATCCCTCATCTAAATACATTCATCTTCATCTCAAACTCTCAACTCTTAAGCACTCAATGTGATTCTCTCACAATATTTTCCCATAATCTTCTCTTGATCTCTTGTTATTTTTCTTTGTTTTACCATCAATACTTAACCACCAATTTCATCGCAAACTCTCATCTACATTGTCCACTCTTCTTTGCGAGGTATAGTTTACAATTTTACTTGCTATAATTTAGTACAAATGGTTAGAGTTGGACTTTCTAAAACTAATATGTGATAGATTACCTCAAAATAATATTGATGAATTCGATTAGTGTTGTTAAAGTTTGCAATGTTTTGGAATTATTTTATTCTGCTAATGATATTGCTATTGTTTAGTGTCCCACTTCTCCTTTATTATTACAGTGTTTGGTAATATTAGTACTTTGTTTAATGAATATAAAAATGATAATAACTTAGCAGAGATAATTACCACCATAGGAAAAAACAGGATATATATATTAGAGTGTGATATTTCAGTCATGTGATTCATTTTGTGTAGCTGTAGTTTTAGATTCAGAATAAAATAGAATGGATGTTGTAACATATATTTGAATAATATGAGAATATGTAAATTCTCAACAATCAACAAAAAAAATCATCAAGTAGAATGTGATTTTATACTATGAGACATATAGTAATATTTAAGTAGGTTTAAGATTTACAACCATCAACTTCTTATGACTCTTATAGCCTCTTGTCTATACTTAGGTTGCACCATCAACTTGTTATCACTCTTATAACCTCACATCTATACTTAGATCATTGAACTGTAATCTTCCAAATCAACATAGCAGAGACCCAGTAATTTAAATTATGAAGTAAATAGTTAAATTTTTTATTAAGCTTCTAATACAAATAAGAAATCAAGTAACATTATATATGAATGTTAAATGTTTTAGATTGGTAGAAAAGACAGGTTGCAATTTATCCTGTTTTGTGGAACATATACTGATTTTTCTTGTTTTGACAATAGTGTTGGATGAGAAAAGGAATTGACTGAATGAGGAGGAGATGTGCATCTAACTCATTGATTGCTTAGATGTAGAAAAACATTTAAAGGCAAAGGCGGATATTAGACATCAATCTCTAATGAGGAAGTGAGACCGTCCCAATTACTAGAAAAATGCAAGAAATAATCCTTTTCTATAGTATGGTAGGCCAAGAGCCGAGTGAAGCCAAAATATTTTATTTTTCGCAATTCTACAGATTTTTTTTTAAAAAATAGTTATTTCCTTTGGCCCATGCTGGGCTTGGGTCATAGTATCCCAAGTTGTGTTTGACACAGTTTGACAGGACTCAGGCTGGCTGAGCACAAATTGATTCCTTGAGTTTCAATTACCAGACCATTGCATGAGGTAAGGATGATATTTAACTGCAGACTGGCAGCAGTACATAGGCTGGTCAAAACTAGGATTATATTTCAGCTCTTTTCCCTCCTATCTTCACATCTCTTATTTGAGTGTTTTCTCCCTGTATTCCCCTCTCGCCTTTTCCATGTTCATCAGCACCACACTCTCCCTCCTTCCTCTCGTCTTTTCTCTTTAATCATAGGGGTCAAATGGTACAACCTGTACCATATCCAACACACAAAGCTAGGACTTATTACGGACTTCTGCCCAAATATTTGGTACGGATTGATACATGAAACCTTGATGAAATACATCATGTTTTCATACGTACGAAAATCTAGCATAGATAATAGGCATAAATGCTAGTTTTATTTTCATTAAAGCATCTGCTGTTACGCTCATTACATATGGGTTAACTGATGCAGGTATTGCAAAATTGCTTGTGGGATTCTCATATGCTTCGCTTGCTATCAAATCTGTAGTGCGACAAAAGAAAATCCCTAATTTATTTCAGGATCATATGTTCTTTCGATACCTAAAACAATATTCCAGATGGGGCATGTTTTCTCAGGAACCCTAATTAAATAAGACTAGAATTCGAGGTGGAAAAAAACACGCGATAATAAATTTATGTAAAAAAGGGAATATTTCAGCACCTCAACAACGCCGATCCGGTAGTTAGCACGCATCATCGTCGGATCCAAATCGCAGCAAGAGGCCGGGAGACCCAAGATCGAGTCCCCAACCGAGGGCACGGGGCAAGCAGGCGATCCCGCCCCCAGGACGACGAAGGCAGCCAAGAAAAGAAGAGCAGAGGACAGAGCCTGAGTCTGCTTCCCGGTCCCCTCCATGATCCGGTTCCAACTCCCGCAAATATGAAGATCCGGACAAGCGAACGGGAGAGGAAAGGCAGGAGGAAGCCCTAGGTCGAGGGGAGGCGAGAGAAGCGGCAGAGGACGGGGCGACGTCGGTGGTGCAGGCGTATTCAGCTCCGCGACCACGGCCGGCGACGGATTTATAACGGATTTTTTTTTTCCTTAATATTTTGGTCCTCTTTTCTTGGCAACGTTGATGAGGATGGACGCTGCGTTAATAATGGAGACGAAGGCTGTGTTTTCCGGAGAAGAAATCTCCACCGTCCGTTCCAGATCGGACGGGCAGTATGAAGCGGAAACCAGCGATGGGGCGGAGAAGAGGGTGGGGGCGGAAATGAGGTGGGAGCCTTGTCGATCGGGTCTAAGGATCGATGCAGGGAACACCGATTTCATTGGGTAAGAATAGAAGGCTGGCTGGCCAGGTCGTTTTTGGTGACGTCATAGTGTTTCATCCAGCTTCAATTTTGAGTTGCCTGATCTGGATGATGCAGGAGATTCTCCATCGTTCTAGTCCTGGCTTTGGTCCACGCGGTCGTTTGGGGAAGAGGACTTGACGGAAGTCGACCGGCACGCCCAAACGTTTTTATACTTTGGCCCCTAAATTTTATAGGGAAAAGATTCAGTTTGGCCCAACTATTTTTGGAAAGAGAAAAAATATTTGGTTATAGGGTTAATTGATTAATTTACCAATCAAATAAAGTACAAAAATGTTTATAAAAAATAATTAACAGTTCTTTAATATTTATCATTCTTAAAAAAAAAAATAGTATAAACTTAGCTCTCTGTCATGCTTAGCATATAGCCTTTCAACTATGCACTATCTATGACAGTTCTCAGTATTTCCGTTTTTCCGAACCGTATTGATCAAATAATAGAATTGGAACTAAGAAGTCAATTTAGGTTGGATTGATAGGCTTGATTTATCCCATCAAATAATTTAAATAAATTGAATTAAAATTTTATCAATTCAATTTAAGACAGATCTAGATGAGTCAACCCGTCCAAGTTTGAGACTCACATGGGTCAGCTTGTGGCAGGCTCAAATTGGTCTGCAAGTTGAAATTTTTTTCAAAATTTAAAATTAATATGAAAAATTTAATGAACTAATGGATTTGACCCACTTAAACAACAATCCAAATTTAAAAATTTTAATATTTTTTATTTTTCTGATAGACTTATGAGTTAGCCCGTCTAATTCATAACTCACCTGGAGTTAGAGATTTTTCAATCCATCAGGATGGTAGATCGGCCTTGCTCCACCCCATCCTGTCATATAATGGATTTCTAGCAAGTCGACCCGCCCTGCCACATTGACAATACTAATTGGAACCACTTCTTCTTTATTTAATCTAATTCTAGAGATGATTGATCCAGTCCTATAAAAATTTTTATCGACCATCAAAATAAATCTGAAAACACATAGCTCCGAACCGAACAATTAATCTTAAATTTTTCATCCCATTGAAAGAAAAGAAAATATCCTACAGTGCATCATAATTAATATTCAAACGGTTAATAAATACTTGAGTAAATCACTGAACACTTTATCATTACACCATTACCCAAGGGCAATTGAACCACTTCTAAAGAATTGATGTTTTTTTTCCATTGTTATTGAAGAGAACATTCTTCTTTTTTTTCTAATTATGGATGTTAATTGAAAACATAAATCAAACTATTTTGAGCCAACATTGTATTGCCTTCTCTTCCTTCGACAGTTGTAAATGATTAGTCATTAACTTCACTGGTATAATTTTTATTTGCCCCCACTGGTTCAACTCTCTCACCAAAATGGTTAGAACAACTTTGCTACACAAAGTGAAGATAAAGTTAAATGAAAAATTGGGAAAGAAACTGCAAATAACATAAATGATAATCTTGATTTTAAAAAAATTGATCATAGTAGGGACTCCTAAACAATCTAGAATACCAAAGGATATAAACACTTGAAGTAACATATGAAAGAACTAGACAAGCTAAAGAAGATCTCATACTTCAATGTGATTGGAGAAGATAACCATCTATAGTTTTTAGAACCTCTCCAGATTTCGGAGGAGAAGGAAACCATCTGGTTCGGAACAAAGATAATATAGCGATCATGTGCATCACAGATGAATAGGACAATTGCTATCCAGCAAGCACCATGGAAGAGCAGTAGCATGTCTGCCAATTCTTTTGCTAAAAAGATGTCCCTGGCAGCAGTCATTTTACCAGGTAGAACAAAGGATCTTTATGAGTTAAACGACTGTTTGGAATGCAGGCCACTTTGTAATCTAAAAAACAAGAACACTACAATAAGTAACGTACATTAATGAAAAACATGAAATTTTGAAACCTTGAGAATGAAACTTACATTCACCTGGCACCATGTCTATGATTGATTGGCTGGTATCATTGAAGCTGGAGAAGCAGTGTAGATGTCTCTGTAGGATGTAAATTATGATCTAAGACAATGCAAACGAGATGAATGAGATTTATAATGCTAAAACATACATTTCTTTTAAAAGAAATCAATTTTTAGCAAGTCTACTTGAGTAAAATAGGTTTGTCCAATCCATTGACACACCACCTAGTGTGTATCACACAGGTTACAATCTAGTTAGATGTTAATCTAGGCACTTTGAAAAGTATGTATGTATATATCATTCTAACTTCAACTATCATCTTCATGATAAAATATGCTTTCTCTTGATTTCGATGAAATCATAAACTATGACCTTCATGATACGTTCTTTCTCTTTGATTTCTATAAAATCTTAAACTATCATCTCCATGATGTAGATTTCTATGAAATTTAGTTTTCCATAGTGATCATCCTATGTATTTAGGTTTTGGTGGGTTGAGAAATTCAAGCTTTGGCAATTATACTCTTTGTGCTTGTCTCCTATTTTTTTGTCACTAGTAGGGTAAGAACTTATAGTTGATTCTGAAAGTTAAATTTTCTTTATGGCTTCTTTCTATAACTTCACAAGTTTGTAGCCAAGGTGAAGAACAAGGACAAGCAATAATGAGTTTAATGTTGTACAAACCAACAAGGGCAGGCGTACTTGAAGATGATAGCAATTAGAGCAATCAACAATAGTGGCAAAGGCACCGTGTATAGAGAAAGAAGTCAGGCATGGTGCAGCGGCAAGGCGTTTAGCAAATTAACCAAGCATCCATAGTTTGCATCCTAGCTACAACGCACTATAGGGTATTTTCCTCCTGTGGGATGAAAAATCTGAAAAGTTGACGGTTGGGTGAGGAGCCGCTTGCGCTTTCAGATTTACCCGATGGGCGAAGTAGGAGGAAGGTCGCTCACCTCCAGGATTAGTTGAGTCTGTAAGGATTTGGATACCTCAATTATAAAAAAAAAACGAAGAAAGATAGTAACCATAGCAAAGACAATATTTTGGTCAAATAGTCATGGAATGAGAATGCAATAGGAAGGCATGGTAGCGACCATAATGGTAACAATAGTGCGCAACTATGACATGGTTGAGATCCAATAATAACAACAAAGAATGTGAGTTAAATGTAATGAAGTTAAGGCAAACACCAAAGTCAAATAGATTGTTAGTGCAATGATGCACCAAGTGGTCGAGTTTGACCAAATAGTGATGGGGAGATTGTTAGTGCAATCGTACTCTAAGCAGTCAAGTTCGACCAAGTGATATGATATGTACGACAAAAAGTTTAAGTTAGGCTAAGATTGTGTTTGCTAATAAGTTTGCCAATATGCAAATGCAGATTAATCGATAATAATCCAAATAGGTCAAAATTGACATATACTTCACAACCAAAGAAGTTCATCAACTATTGACAAATGAAAATTTCATGTAGGTCAAGAGTGATCAAATACATTACTTGATGGTTAGAAGTTCTGATAGGTAAAGGTTAATCAAATACCAATAGATGAAGAAGCTTCGGATGCGAGACCTCTTGGAAAAAGATGATTCGAAAGCAAAGCTTCCTGACAAACTAAGGAGTCTCGGAGGAGAGGCCAATTCTAAGTGAGCTGAGAGTCTATGAGTGATATATACTTTGGGTTTTAGGTAGAATTTAACTTAATGAGCATTCAACTATAGTTTTGGTTGTAGTTCGTGATCAAGTTGATAATCAATTGATGAGTTGAGTTGATTAGGGAATCAACTCAAGAGATTTTGCTCACAACTAGAATGTTTGCATTTCGAGTTGAATGGATTGAATGCCAATTGGTAAGGATTAGTTTGATTGCATAATCCACTAAAGAACTTCCATCGACAAAATCGTTGCTCTTTGTTTGCTCTTGGTTTCGAGTTCAGTCGACTGGATCCATAAGAAGGTAGCAACCATGGAATCAAAATGAACCAATCAAAGTATGCATTATCAAGTAGAAAGTTGATGGTCCACTTAAAAAAGGAGTTGACTGAAATTGAGGTATTGTGAGGTTGAATTAAAGCCAATTTGGAGGCTATAAATAAAGAGGTAAGGGGAGCTCGTGAAGACTACTCAAAGTGCTCAAATTCTCCTAAAGCGCTCTTTGCTTAATTTTTAATCTTATTTTTATTGTCAAAGCTTACGATCTTTGCCTTTACCTTCAAGCTTCACACTTTATTCAAGTCTTTCATCGTGCTTATTATTTAAATGTTATTATAAAGGTTTTGAAAGAGGTTTCTCTACCTCCGAAAGGAAAAAAGATAATGGGATTTGAGAAGTGGCTTACCTTACAAGTCAAAGTAAGATCTTGGCAATTCCAAACCACATACTATAGTAATATTAGCATTGTTGTTCTTATTGTTGCATTCTTATTTCTGTTGTGCAACTAACCTTAATATCAAATTTAAGTTTGTCAATTTCTAATTTATGGATATTCACCCCCTCCCCCTCTAGTTGCCACATCGGTCTAACAAAGATGACAACAGGAGAAGTTGTGGCTTCAGTGCACAAATCACAAATTATGGAGAAAAGATGTTAGGACAAGGAACAAGCTACCATCGCCACATGCACCTAAACCAAAATGAGAGATTTGCTTTTATTACTAAACAAAGCATAGTCATAGCACAAGACAACATTGCCATGAAAAAGGTGTTTACAATTTGCAAATATAAATTACCTAATATTATTATAGCAGAATGAACAAAATTTTAAGGACTAAGGAAGATACAGTAATATGCCAACAAACCTTAGCAATTTAGGAACCACCAAAATTTGAAAGCTTCTCCAGAATCTTTTATAAACTGATGGAGGTAAATTTCTAGTAAACTTAAATGGTATAGATGAGCCACTGACAACCCAACCATCTGAAAATGAATAAGATCAACAATTAATTAAAGAGAAAAAAATTGCATTGAAAGACAGATTAAATGTATAATTTGTATAGTAGTTATACCCACAAAAAAGGAGTGTAGTTCTTAATTAAGAATGAAAATGGGCATTTGGTAAAATTAGCAACTCATTCATTTAGAGAAACAAATGAATAAGAGAAAAGGTAGGAATTATGCTTTAATAAAATTCTTGGGAAAAAATCAACACCATACATGTGTAAGAAACCTGAACCATGTCACCTAAAAACTGAACACATGTTTACATGTCTCATACCTAAAGACATGAATGTAAAGCAACTTGAGGTTTACATAGAAATTAATGCACACTATGTATTTACCTTGATCAACAATTATCCATTTCCATTAAAGCAAACACAAATAAAATAAATGATTTTTCCTGATCTCTTGAAAAAAAAAGGTGCAAATACAAAATCCTGGAACCTTACATATTTACTTAGAGAGTCAATTAAATGCTCTAAAAAAAATAAAGTGTTTTTAAGCGTTACGAATCAGGAACTTTCTCACATATTTAAGCATTATTTAAGGAAATTAATAAGCATCAAATATTTTCCATCTTCACCAACAATTATCCATCACCTTTAAATTAAACACAAAATGTAATTGTTTTCTCAGCATGTATAAGAAAAAGCAACCCAGTATCAAATACTGAAATTTATATATTTATTAACAAAGGCAATGGTTTTATTACTTTACAAATGCAAAAAATGACAAATTTCAAAGTATAGGAATTTACCCGATTTTAATGTCTATTGAAAGAAGAATGATGATAAATGACATCAAGTTGCAATTTCCAGTATCCTTCCTAAGAGTTACTGCATGAAGCTAATACCCCTTGAAACAAATAAGCGTAATGTGTAAGCACTTCTGTCATTACCTCACCTCTATAGGACAAAGACTAAAGGGTTACTCTTACCATATAGAGTAGTAGCTGGCATCACTTGCAACTCCCCTTGGTAAGCAAAAGACAGTGGTAACATTTCTGGTTTCTTCATTGCTCTGTTTGTATATGTTGCCAGACAATTTTTAACATAAAAGATAACAAGAGAAAATATCAATAAGCACTTCTGTCATAACCTCACATCTATAAGAGAAAGACCAAATACACTTGTAGCTGGTGTAACTCGTGATTCCCCTTGGTAAGCCAAAGGTGATGATAACAACTTAGATTACAAGAGACAATATCAATAAAAGATCCACAATAAGACATAGAAACAAACAGATGAGAATAAAATCTTGAATCAATTTACTAACTACCTAGATTCAATTGGCCAATCATGAGCAACGTTTTATAAACAACTTAAGGAAACCTGAGGACTGAGAACCTCAGTCTACAAGAATGAAAGGTGACAAGTCTTTGACAGATAAATTAGTCTGCAGTAAGAGTCCAGAATATTAGTTAATTGTAGCTCCTATGGTTAAAGCATTGCTTGTAAATGTTCTGTCATTACCATTTGTTCTCTTATCTTAATCCATGTTTGTCCCAACTACTTTAGGTTGGCTAAATGGATCTTATCCTTTTGTTGAGCTTTATACAAGAATATATCACTAGTAATCTTTAAATCAAATAAGTCATGTTATATTACAATAACTAGAAAAATTTTAGACTCCCTCTACCCATTATCCTTTCCACTTCAACTGATTCAGCTCGTCTAAATATAGAATCCATTGGTTCTCCTTAATCATGCACATACTATCTCGTTCATTTAATCATTTTTGAAGCTACACCTAATTGCTTTTAGACAAAATGTTCTTATTTTATATTTGGTAGCATCCATATTAGCATTTATTTATTTATTTTGATATTAGGTAGATAGCCTTCCCCTTAGTTTGCCTACTGAGAAAATGGGAAAAAAAATGAACATTCTGGATGTCGACTTCTGAGTGTTTATAAGATGTGCTTAAGTTTTGTTATAGTAGCTTCAGTACATATTATTTCATGTTAGCCCAGCACCCTAATCCATAAAACATGACAAGTTTTTCCACAACTATACCATTTTAGCCAAAGGGGAAAACAAGATAATGCATTAATGCAACACTTCAAGATGCTGATCTGCATTCCAATTATACTCTTTTTACTACCTCTTCATCAATACTATTGTCTGTTTATAATGAATCCAAGATATCTAATCTCTTAATTAAGAAAATTTCAATGTCCATTGATTTTATTTGTTCCTTGATTCTTTTGCTTATTGCTCAAATCACAATTCATACACTCACTATCGGTTCAACTTAATACCCTGAGTTTTACAACTTTTGTTCCATAACTCAGAATTTAAACGATTAGCACAATAGCATCTACAAATAGTATACCCTGAGCTCTTGTAAGTACTAATCATGGTTTAAAATTTTGAACCATACCAAAATTTCGGTTTATGACTGGAACGATATGATTTCGGTATTGTATCGTGCCGATACGGTTTTTGTACTTTTTAAATATAAAATATTATTATAATATTTGATTACTATAAATACTTACTATTAGGTTAAATTAATATTTTAAAAATTAAAATTGAGTAAAAGTCAATTTAGGATTAACTAAAGTCTATGATTAGCATTAAGTTAAATTGAATGTAATTTATTTTAATCAATTTAAGGAGGAACATTTTTTTCCATGTATTTAAGGAAGAAAAGAATTAATCCAGGGAAAAAGAAAAAAAATCCCATGTGTTTAAGGAGAAAAAGAATTTAAAAAGAAATTAAAATACAAGGAGGGAGGAGAAAGAGTTAACCATTAAAAAAATAAACAAAATTGACAGTTAAAAAAATAAAGAAAAAAATAAAAATTGAAAAACCAAGCGGCCCTTGCGTGGCCGCCGTGGTCTCGCACTAGGCCTCCGCACGACCTCCTACGAGGCCTTCATGTGGCCACAGGGCCTCGCACAGATCTCACACAATAGTGCGAATGTCAATGCCAATCGATGGGTAGAACAATAAATTCCGCCCGTGCCAACCAGTACGGCACGAGATTTTAAACTATGGTACTATTGCAAAATGATAGGGGCCTAGAGTTGATCAATGAGGTAAATAGTTACATAAAAACTATCTGATGTACTCCAAGTAGTTTTAACACTATCAACTACATTTTCAATCATACTGAATATCACATCAATAACTATTGAATCTTCTTTTCTTCTCTAAGCATCACCATAAATAATGGTCTGGAAATATTGTTTATATGAGTCATCAACTTGATTCGACTAGAACAGTGTCATTGTATAACTGATAAAAAGATGGATTCAAGAGATCTTCTTTCAAGTCTCTTAGTTAACAGTAGATTAGTAGTGACAAGATTTCTACGAATATGTAAAATTGATCAGCTCTAGTAAAATGACAATACATTCTACAAATATTGACATGCTGTTTTTAGGTCCAGTATAATGAATGAAAAATCAACTGTTGACAAGTTACCAGGTATGGCTTCCATCAAATATCAACATTGCTGGTGGGCATCTAAAGACAGATGCCCAGCAAGAATTACATGGTGACCAACTACAAAGATACATGTATTAGGTATTACAACAGAATTGATATAAATTTCCAAACGAATAGAAATCATCAAATGCAGCGTCTGAATGTGGACTATCTGACATTAATGAATATAAAATTTCATTCTCAGATCAAGTTTTTAAGTCAGTTGTTCTTGCCGCTCTTATTCGGGAAATAAAACTCTCTCCAACACTGCCTAAGCCGTTACTTGCAACTAATTTTGTGCCAAAGCAATGATAAAACATGTTCAGTCGGTTATCATTTCCATCAATTTCAGCCATTTCCATAACATTTTTCTTTGGAATCAAGCAATAAAGGAATGGAGAACCATTGTCAATTCCCACTCGGACCAATGAAATAGAGTCAGGGCCTGTAGAACTTGGATCATAAAGAACAGAAAAATTACCAAAAGAGAGGTCTGGTGTTTGAAAGAAACTGTCCAAATTTGACATATCTTCTTTAACATCCACTATATTCATGACTGGAAATATTGACCGCTTCCTAGCAGCCCTAGCTATATTAGCTGCTTCCCTGAAACCACTAAGCAAAGCTCCATGCATGGTAGCCGGATACCTCCTATTGGTTGCCTCACCAGCAAAGAATACCCTTCCATTGCCCACACTCTCGGCCAAAATGTCATAATCATCCCCAGAAGATCCAATAGCAACATAAGAATATGATCCATAAGTAAACTTATCCGAACCCCATCTAGTGCAAATCACCTGAAGAGGCTTTGGGACCTTGATCCCCTTGGGCAAAAAAATCCCCCTAATAACTTCCAATACCCTCTCAACATTTGCCTGTGCAGATATTCTCTCAAATTTAGTGGCAGCCTCCCCTGCAACAAGGGCAACGAGAAGTGGTCCTCCGGCAACTGAGGAATAACTATAGAACAGAAAGAATTCACCACGATTGCTTGAATCTTCTGTTAAGTGCCCAAAAGTATCAAGCTCACCATCCCAAAAAACATGGGGAAACAACATTAAAACCTTATTAAGTAATCCAAAACCCAATCTTTTGATAGCGTCTTGCTTCTCTTGTGGTAGTTCAGGCACAAACTCAATGCCTCCCTTCTTGAGAACCCCTAAGGGAACAGTGCATAATGCCATGTCACCACGAAAAATTTGCCCACCAGCATACACCATCACCCCGTCGCATCCATACTGGATTCGCTGGACTGTCCTTCCATAGAAGATAGGAATGCCCTCTGCAAGAACTCGAATGAAGCGCCCATTGCCACCAGGAATGAAACAGTGATCGCCGCCCATCTCATAGGGGTCATCTTGGTCCCAGTGGTCCATGGAGAGGTCTGAGAGGGGGGCAGCATTGGCATACTCGAGGTTGGCAAGGTGCCAATCAAGTAACATTCTTTCCTCCAGAGAATCAGCAATACCATAAGCTTTGCGAAAGGACTCTAGGGCAGTCCCAAGGGAGGCATCCATGCACTTGAGCTCATCAATAATGGCATGCCGGAACTTGCACACCTTTTCAAGAAGCTGGTTGAATGCTTTTTCAAGGCTCTTGTCGATGTCAGTGTCCACTGGCCGGCCATCAGGGAGGTACAGAGGACACAAGTCTCGAATCTTGTGGAGAGGGAAGCCAAGCTGACGAGCAAGAACACCAAAAGGATTGCCGTTGATGCCAGTGAGCACACTACCACCGAGATCAGCAGCTGCAACTACAGCCGAAGTGGTGGAGGAAGATTCCATCTTTTTGGTGTAGACACGTCCCCCCGGGCGACGGCGGCCCTCGAAGATAGCGACCTTGAAGCCGAGTGAAAGCAGGTGGCGAGCGGCTCCCAAGCCAGCGAGGCCAGCGCCAACTATCAGGACGGAGGGTGCAGGAAGGGTTGGCGGGCGCTTCGGAGGGGCAGCGATGATAGAGGGGGCCAGGCCGAAGTTGATGAAGCCATGTTCCAACAAGAAACTGTAGGCGGCAGAGACGAGTACCCGGTGCTCTGATCGAATCGCTTCCATGGCGTGAGCCTCCGTGATCCACATCGAGGGATTCGATCGCCACCTGGCGATGATGTGGTTGCGGACGACGATGTAGTTAGCCTGCGCAGCCCCGCCAAGAACAGGAACCACATTTGCCTCGATCTCCTCTTCGGTGAGGGAATCGACAGGGAAACCGACTGCACTGGCAGTCAGCGCCTCGACATCGAGCTCGCGCGCAAGGCGGAGGGAGGACGACGGGGGGCGTCCGCGGCCTCGTCGGACGGGGCCGGAGTCATTGATCTGCATCTGAATCATCTCGTCGATGAGCTTCTCGCTGTAGATGACGGATGAGGAGCGAGTGGAGGGGGGACGGAGGGTGCGGAGCCGGGCGGTGGGGACCATCTCCGGGAACTGCTTCTTGCGGCGGCGGCGCTTCCGGCCGGATAAGGAACCCACAGCGGCAGAAGATGTAGGAGGGTGGCCATCGGCGGAGGACGACGGCGGGGGAAGGGCGGCGAGGGGAGCAACGAGAATAACTGCATCAGTTTCCAGATCAGAAGCAGGGAGAAGAGGAGGAGGAGGAGGAACAGACGGAGATACATCGTGAGAAGAGGCCATGGAAGGGGAAACCACTTCCTCCTCCGCCATGGTTTTTTCTACCCCTCTGCCAAACCCTGGAATTGGTTTTTTTTTTTTAATTTAAATTTAAATATCCTACCCTTATTCTGAAAATTTTCTGCCGATTAATAAGATCCAGAAGATAAATTAAGATGTGCAGATGGGACGGCCAGGATCTCTTGGTGTAATGTATTATGATTCAGATAATATTCTTTTCGATCAATTATATTTTTAATTTATCTTTTTACAGATAATTATAAAATTGATCTTATAAAATCGTCGAGATGATAAATTCAACCACCAGGATAAATCGGGAAGCGCATACGGCGGTCAATCCAGAAGTTTCCCACCAACTATCAGGGTAAATCGGGAAGCGCATACGGCGATCAATCCAGAAGTTTTCCACCAACTACCAGGGTAAATCGGGAAGCGCATACGGCGACCAATCCAGATGACCAGCATCCTTTGATTGCGTTCCCCATTTAGAGGAAAATTCCTACAAATATGCCGTAGCTGGGGATCAAACCGTGGGTCCCTAAGTTAGAACCCGGATGTCCTACCGTTGCACCATTGCCCCGGGGATAAAAAAAAAAAAAAAACTCAGCCTACTTAAGTTATT
>JBBMKF010006961.1:0-25138 GCA_037834155.1 Curcuma caesia | reverse complement strand
GTTATTTTGCCATTCTGGAAAAATTATATGTCAAATTGCAGCTTTTCCCATGTTTGTATTTAACTTTAAATTATGGGTTCCTAATTGAGGACATGTAGGACTTTGATTTTACTATCATCTTTGCCAAAGTGAAACCAATCATATTGATTCCTGGTGCACTACAGGTGTTAGGAAGGCTATCAGAGAGGCTGCTAAAACCAAAAGCTCAGAGGCTGCTGAAAGTAAAAGCTCCTCATCCATAAATGGAGTTTCTGCTTTGCTATGGTTTGCAATGAGAGGGGTTTCGCTGCTACTTCATTCAAGGGCTGAAACTGTCTGGCAGATTTTGATTGAGACATCAACTTTTACTATGGTTGAAAAATATTCCAAAGGCAAGTTTTTTTGATGTATCTAATTAGTTTTTGTTTCTCGTGCTTATATATTTCTGCACGTATTTTCTCTTTTTTATCCAATTCCTTTTGTCCTTTTTATTTTGTAATGAGGAGCTAATTATGACAAACTAAATATTATAACAACCACCAACTTCAGTGATTATATTTTCTACCCACAACTGTGAACCTGTGTTGTGACATAATATAGTTCTATGTAGAATCTTAAGCTGCCAACAATCGTAAGCCTGTTTTGTGACTATATATATTTTTTACCTACAATTGTAAACCTGTGTCGTAACAACCACCAACAACCTATGAACTGCTCATGATTCTATGTAGAATCTTGATATTGACAACCTTGATTGGAATGACATTGTTGCGAATCTGTGTCGTGACAATATAGTTCGACACAGGTTGATCATGCCAATCTGCTCCTTTGGTGGATGTCGAAAGAGGAGTGAGAAGCAGAAGAGGAGCAAGAAGCAGGCAGATGATGCTGTATGTCTGTTTAAGTTGAATTAAGGCAAGCTCTAATCTATTGCACCTTGTCTCTCATTAATCAATTAGAATCAACCTCTCCCCATGCAGACCTATCCTTTAGTGAAATCCATTACCCATCAACTCATATGGAGGTTTAGATGAATTCCTTCTCCCTTGATGCTAATAAGAACTTGCGTCCACAACATATGATATATTACACGAACTAGGGTATGCATGTTCAATGTGTGTAGATATAACCAAGTTGCCAAATTGTTAAATTTACACAAGCAATGTGATTTCAGTATTGTAATGTTGGTGTGAGACACAAGTACAAAGGGGGTAAATGAAGATTCCGATTATCAAAGATACATGGTATGTCAGTGATTGTCTGTGCTAAAATACCTCTTCTTCTTCTTGAATTCTTAATGACTGAAGGGTGGTAAGTGTTCATACCCTACATTTTCTCACAATATAAAGCACAACTTCTAGTTACTGATGAATTTATTTAGTATATACAAATACAATTATTCTCTTTATATTGCAGCTATTCGGACAATTTGTTTAATTTAATGGAAGCTATAAAATGAAGTCATATAATTTTACTGCAGTTGTCTTTATCATCGTAATAGCATGTTTGTTGCATGGATTGTACATTACCTAAATAAACAGATATTCTTTCTTGCAGGTTCTAAGGCTCTTTTAGAAGTTACGTCAGGCATTCTTCGCCATTTATGCACTGCAATTGACTCCAAAGAATTGGAAGTAATATACCACTGCTTGTTTGAAGAGACGTCTAAGTGCATCACCAATCGTTACTTGGATCAGCTAAATCACCTACTGTCTGTTCTTGTTTTTCTTATTTGCAATATTGATGGGAACAAAATTATTGGTGAGAGATGCTGCCTTATACTAGTTGCTTTTCATTAATCACTGTCTACATTGCCATATTGTTTTTCTCTAATTGTTTCTTTTGTGTATTGGCTTGTAAATAATGTAATTCTTTTCTTTTTCAGATGGACCAAAGTTGCTTAATTTTGTAGATTCACTTGTACAATCATTTGTTGTACCCTCTATTGGTGTGAAGGTGGAATCTGTGACAGATAAGGTTCTTAAGAAAGTTCTGAAATTGATGCTCTGCCTTCTTGATATTCCATCTATTTCTGTTGATATATCCAGCATCTTGCCACTATATGTTCCTGCATTTAAGTTGAACAGCTCTAGGTAATGGCCATTTTCCACAGGATGTCATTGCTGTTTGGGACACTGAAGTGTTGAATTTCATATGTATATTTATCTCTTTTGTTTATTTTTTCAGCGTATGCCCTTTTTTAGATGGACTTATCCTGAAGGAGCCTCAAATTGTGCACGAATTCAGAAGTCATATATTAAGGTAGCCACTTTATATTTTCTTAAGATTGTCAATCTCCATTATACTGAGAAGTATTTGAAATGTTTTATTCCTCTGCTTTCAGTGCCATGGATGATTTAATTGAAGATTCTCCTGAAGAAACCTTATCCTTAATGTTAACATTCTTTGCAAAACAGAGCAAATGTGAGAGCTGTTATATTGTTGAAGTTTCTGAAGACAAAGTTCTTACGTTATGCAATTTCTTAAGAGAGAAGATTGTGTACTGGATCAAATTATTTGGTACTGCAGGGAGCAATAATCAATTATATAAGCAAATATCTGAATCTGAAGTGGCCATCTTATGGGGAGTTATCTGTTGTTTCCCTTATTTTCCAAATTTGCATGAGAAATTTGGACTTTTTAAAGAACTGATTGACTCTATCGATCAGTTTCTGGAAACTGAGACTGGTAGGTATCATTTATCTCCATGTAATGTTTCATCATATGTTTAAGTGTGTTTATAGTTATATATCCTAATTCTATTATTGCAGATAAAATAGAAAATATGCTGAAATCCACTTGGCAGGGCATTCTTGGTGGTGTGTTGAGTTCGTATCATAAACTGCTGCTGGTCAACAAACTTGCCACTTCAGAAGTAAAAACATTTTGGAATCTTGCAAAGAAACACAAATCTTCTCTTCAAGTATTGTCATCTGTAGCAGAATATTTGGATTCTATATCTGGGTATGCTTGTTTTGAATCGATATATTTCTGATTGTTACAGGCTATATTTCAAAACTTAACAATGTCAAATTGTAGGACTGAATTTGAGGAGGATTCCAGTCTGAAAGCATTTCAAAAAGTTGATGAGCAAGATGCTATGGACACAGTTATCTCATTAGCAGTCAATTTGAGTCATCCAAATAAGGCCATTCGCTTGTCCACTTTGAGAATATTGTCTCACTATAGACCATGTGTCGACGCTCTTCCTTCAAATGACATACGTCCTTGTAAGAAGTTAAAAACGGATCAATCTGGAGCTAACAATGAAATTTCTCAACTCACTGATGTATGCTCTATTTTTTTGTTTAAAAATTTCAGTAGTTTTTATGTTTTTAACATTTTGATTCAAAAACAGGTTATCAAACTTCTCCTTTCAGTTGAGGCGACTCCGTTATCAATTTTTACAAGCCGTAATGTTACTGTACTTCTGCAAAACTTGCAAATTAGTCTTTCTTCTGGACGGATTGGAGATTCTTATATTCCTCTTTTATTCAATGGGATTATTGGAATTCTACATAATCGCTTTAGCCAAATATGGGAAGCTGCACTAGAGTGCCTCGCTACTTTGATAAGCCAATACAAGGAACTTGTATGGATTGATTTTGTGCATTATCTTGACATATCTCAATCCAAGATTATTTCTGAAAATTTTCAGCCGGAAGGTTTGACATCTTAACTGCAGAAATATTATTGAATATACAAGTGTTCTAATATTTGTGTTGATGTTAGGCTAGTATCATTCTTATTTGCACAGTGAATCTGGAAGCCCCTTAATTTAGCACATCTTCTCTTAATATGTGATATATTATTCTAAATTCTATAGTTGCATGAAAAACATCTTTGAAAATCTAATTGTAACTATTGATTTAATCGTAGGCCTTTGACATATTTTTCTATTGTTGTTCATTTGCAGCTGTGACTCAGGAACTTGATGATGATAATTATGACCATGACAATGTTGTCATTGCTCCTGCTGCTGTTGATTTTTCTTTGATTAAATGCTTTAAGTTATTTCTGGCTCCTGCTTCTGATTGCACGCCTAGCGTGACCATAATAACTCTATTACTTCATTCGCTTCAAAAGATTTCAGACATTGCTGAATCTAGGTCGCGACAACTTATACCTTTGTTCTTGAAATTTCTGGGTTATGGCACAGATGATAATTTCAGGTATCATTTTATAGACAAATGTGTGCTACATTTATTTATTTATGGATGGCTAATACTTGATTGCAATTTGTATCTTATCTGTCTGTTATAGTTTTGAGTCATATGCTGGTCATGCTTGCCAGAGAAAGGACTGGAAGGTGATTCTAAAAGAGTGGTTGAACTTACTGGTACGAATGTGTAATGCTAAATCTTTGTATCAAAGTGCAGTACTCAAGGAAGTTCTGATGAAAAGGTTAGTTCTAAGTTGTAACTCATTTTGTGAACAACACATAAAATTAGTACTATTGCAGCATAATTGGTTTGTAGACTCACCAAGGTTGAAACATGTCTGTGTTCACATTTCTTAATGCTGTTGTTTAGGCTTCTAGATGATGTTGATGCAGACATACAATTAAAAGTTCTTGATTGCTTACTGAATTGGAAGGATGACTTTCTGATCTCATATGAGAAGAATCTCAAGAATTTGATTGCATCAAAAAACTTGCGCGAGGGACTTGCTACGTGGTCTGTTTCAAAAGAGTCACAATGCATTCAGGAAGGACATAGATGTCATCTTATTCCTATACTCATCAGATTGTTAGCACCAAAAATTTGGACACTAAAGACTCTTGGTTCAAGAAAGGTTGATAATCTTCACATACTCATACTGTTGAAACACAATAGATAGTGATACTCGACTGACCCTTTAGCTCCTCTCTGCAGCATACAGGTTTAGCTCTTAGAAAAGCAATTCTATGTTTCTTGGCCCAGCTTGAAGTTGATGAGCTTCTGCTTTTTTTCATATTACTTTTAAAGCCATTATTGCCCAGGCCAAGAGCAAATGAAGTTCTTGATGTTCAGACTGCTGAGGCATCTACAAACATCACACATGGATCTAGCCCCTCCATCCTTAATAAATATTCAACTTC
The DNA here is from genome assembly GCA_037834155.1 of Curcuma caesia. Lineage (NCBI taxonomy): Eukaryota > Viridiplantae > Streptophyta > Magnoliopsida > Zingiberales > Zingiberaceae > Curcuma > Curcuma caesia. The sequence continues at coordinate 20,079 of JBBMKF010006961.1, read as the reverse complement.
AATTCTTGTGGCTGATCTCTCATGGAAACAGAAGTATGGTTTCCTACATGTCATAGATGAAATTCTAAGGACTTTTGATGAAGCACACATCAAGCCATATCTCAATGCATTGCTCAAGATTGTTGGCTGGATATTAGAGAGTTGCATGCCAAATCTTGCAAGTGGAGATAGTTCGAGTAACTCAAAGGTAGCCTCTTCTATGCTTGATACTCTTGGTATTCACTGTCTTTCAATGAAGTGAGAAAATATCTGTTCCTTTTATATTCGTTTTGAGAAAATATCTGATATGTTTTGTATTCAACTCTTTATCTTTGTGTTTTTTCAACTTTTGAAAAATTCTTAGGTATCAGTCTCATGGAATGAAATCTTGAGCCGTTTCATCCTATACGTGTGAAAAATTTTATTCCACCCGCGGATTCCTAATAAAATTATCCCATTATATATATGTTTTACTTTTTTTTGTTTTTAAATATTTAGATTAAATTTTTTATTTTTAGTTAATATATTTTATATTTAACAAATATCAAAACTATATCAATACGGTATGATATAGTACTGAAATTCTATCATTTCGGTCTATGATTGAAACTTTGGCACGGGTCGAGAATTTAAACTTTGATTTGTTTGTTCTTTTATCTGTTCTATAATTCAAGCTAACAAGCTTGCTTTTATACGCTTTAAATTTATTCATCATGCATGTATCTATTTCTCTTGCTTGTGGCTATATGCTAAAGTAGTACTTTTCACAAACATATTGAGAATGAAAACCTGATGCATATTAGTGTTTTGATGCAGATGACTTCAAAGCAATTAAAGGACTTGAGATCCTTATGCCTAAAAATTATTTCTTTTGTGCTTAATAAGTATGTGAATCATGACTTTGAGTCAGATTTCTGGGACATCTTTTTCCGTTCCACAAAGCCTCTGCTAGACAGCTTCAAACATGAGGGTTCAAGTGGTGAAAGGCCAAACCTACTTCTTTCTTGCTTTATTTCAATGAGCAAAAGCACCAAACTACTTTCATTACTGGAGAGGGAGGCAAATCTTGTCCCTACAATATTTTCAGTGCTATCTGTAAGGACTGCGTCCGATGCAATCATATATCCTGTTCTCGAGTTTATTGAAAATTTGTTGAATCTCGATAACAGCGAGGATCATCTAGAAAATAAGTCTGTAAAAAATCTTCTGGTGCCTCATATAGATGTACTCATTCAAAGTCTTCATGGGCACTTGCAGTCTCGCAATGAAGCTTACAGGTAAACTTCTAAAATTCATTTATGTTTTTAGTATTGGTTGTTACCTTAATATAATTCGGGGATCTTATATTTGACATGATAACTATATTTCCTTTATTTTCTTTTTCTTGACTGCTCGTATTTATTTCAATCTATTTGTTGTATTCAGTTAGTTATAGTGATCAAATTTCCTTATTTATATGTTTTTATTCAGTTAGTCATACTGATCACACATTTTCATTTGTATGTTTTATTGATGGTTTACACATGCAACATGATTCCTGCTATTTCAAATTGTAAATGGGTCTTAGTAGAACTGATGTCATTCATGGATCATCTGCAAAGAACAATGCCTTTAATCCAAAAAAGGGTGTGGGAATGCTACTCGTTAATGAGAGGTGGAACTATATTATTTGGTTCGTGTGGGCTATATTTAGGGACCAGTGAACAAGTTTTAGTTGTGCTATGTAGTGCCAGATTTGTACTTGACTTAGATATGCGAATTTAATAAGTTCTACCACTTGGTATAAACCAAAAGAATAAATTTAAAATATTAAAATGCCACAACAAGTATGGTACTGATACTCTGTTACATATGTAAGTGCAGACTTGGATTAAACTCATTGATTGAAGTTTCTTAGTACTTTGTCATGATCTTGATGTCATGCTTGACAATGTCTATACCGAATGGAAGGTTCGACACATTATTGAAGGTAATTTTAAGTCGTAAAGAAGAGGTGCATTTTGAAGAAACTTTAGGTTCCGAGAGGTGGAATAATGTCAAGATGAACTGTCTTGTGATGTTGGTCTCCTCTTTGGTAGGCGTTGGACGCTGACTTGGTCAATGAGGACCTTGAAAAGTAATATCAATGATCTTGAACAGTGAACCAGCTAGATATGGTGTTGTTCCTATCCAAACACTGGCTTCTTAGAGTAGGAGCAGCAGTGATCTTGATATGGAGTGCAACTCATCCTATTATGAGTACTACCTTCCCTTCCTGAGAAGTTTGGATTTAGCTGGAAATCATTAAAAGCAAACACTTTTGATGATACAAGGAAGTGATTGCTTTTTCATTTGAATTACCTAGTACTGTGCTCACTTGCTTCAGAGAAGGCTAAATCTGTGGAACAGATTTAACTGATGGCATTCTCTTTGTATTTTCCAATCTTTGTTTTGTGAAACATGGCTCTTTTTGTGTGAATTTTGTTATTGATGTTGTTGGTTAGTCTTTTTTTGATTTGTTTCTGACTTTTGTGCTTTGTTGTCATCAATATTAGGAAATCCATCAATTGGCCTGGTAATGCAGAGTCAAGAGTATTAAAATTGTTGGCTAGATATATTGTTGATCCTGTTGTAGCTGGACAATTTGTGGACATACTGCTGCCATGTTTCAAGAAGAAAAACATAAATTTTGGTGGGTTTTATATACTTTTTTTTGGTTTTATGTTTGTCTTGTAGTAAATCAAAATGCATGATTCAAACTTTTATTTGAAATAGTTGCTCTTGTATAATATGATTTTCATTTTAGTCGGTGAAGGACTATACTTATGTTAGTTTCCAATGGAACCTTAACAGATGTTGTTGGGTTTTGTCTTGGCTGCAGATGATGCTTTGTCAGGTTTATTGGTTCTTAAAGGTACCCTGTCCGTTGTAGGATCTGAATCATATGAGAAAATTCTTAAGGCAATTCAGCCTTTGCTAGTTTCTTCTGGATTGGAGGTTCGATTGTGCATTTGTGATATTCTTGATGGGCTTAAGGATATTGATTCTTCAATAGCCAGTGTGGTAATAATATTGATTCTTTAATAGAGTTTTAATTTCTTTCTCTACCAAAATAACATATGGCTTTATGATTGCTTGTTTTCCTGGTCTTAATTTCAGGCCAAGCTTTTGTGTGACTTAAATGCTGTTTCTTCCTCGTTACTTGGAGAGCTTGATTATGACAGAAGAATCAGTGCTTATGAAAAAATTAAGCCAGGATTGTTTTCTGAGCTAAAAGTAGAGCATGTTATGTTGATAATTTCACACTGTGTATATGATATGTCACATGATGAATTAATTTTTCGACAGAGTGCATCTAATGCACTGTTATCATTTATTCATTTTGCTGCATCAGTGTTGGAAAACAGTGAGGATAATTCCTCAAAGATGCTGTTGAACAATGAAACACAGGAAATCCCAGAAGATCACATTCTGAAGAAGGAAGATAGTCAAAGTAAATGGACAAAAAAGAGTATTAAGCAGATAGTTAATACAACTTTTCTCTCCAATGTTGGTGGTGCCTTAAACAAAGATATTTCAGTGTTAAGAGTATGTTATGTTCAGTCCAAAACTTTTATTTGTCTGATTTCTGTGAACTTTGGTGTCTTACCACATTTAAATGTATTTACAGGAATGGTTTTCTGTACTACGGGGTATGGTATATCATCTAAATGGATTGCCATCCTTAAATCCACTCAAATCTCTCTACAGTGAGGATGATGAAGTAGACTTTTTTAACAATATTGTCCACTTACAGGTAACCTTTTTGATGCTTAACTGTGTGTCTGATATCTTATCAGGTTTTGATTTGCATGCTGTCTTTTGCTGCAGATACATCGAAGAAAAAGGGCGGTATTACGTTTTAGAAATATCCTGGGTTCAGGGAACATAACAGAGGTAATAACAAGAATTAGTTTATATGAGAATTCCGTTTCATTTTAAAATGGAAGGTAGAGTTTGAAATATATTAATTTCTGCTTTCTATAATCTGCACCACTGATACAAGTTTGAAGAAGTTATCGTGGAAGGAAAAAACAAATTATTACTGAATGAGAAAATAGTTTATAATTTGTATAATAGATTTATTGACTTCTTTTCATATCACAGGACCTTATTGCCAAAATCTTCCTTCCACTATTTTTCAATATGTTGCTCGATCAAGATGGGAAAGGATTGGATTTAGCAAATGTATGTTTAGATACAGTAGCCTCTATTGCAGGTCATATGCAGAGCTGGGATTCCTACCGGTCCCTACTAATGAAAAGTTTTAGAGAGATAGCTCAGAAACCAAATAAACAAAAAGTGTTGATACGTCTGATATGCGCCATCCTTGATAATTTCCCATTTTCAAACAAGGAAATTCCCAAAGCTTTAAATGATCAAAGTGAAATTTCTGCTCCTGAAGCCAAAGCCAATTTATCAAATGTTGAGGCACTGAAATATTTGCAAAATGTACTATTTCCACAGATTCAAAAATTACTGACTTCTGATACACTAAACGTCAATGTGAATTTCAATCTTGCTGCTATCAAAGTACTAAAGTTGCTCCCAGTGGAAATAATGGACTCACATCTTTCAACCATAATACACCGCATATGCTGCTTTTTAAAGAATCGCATGGAAAGCATACGTGATGAAGCAAGGTCAGCTCTGGTAGCATGCTTGAAGGAGCTTGGACTGGAATACCTGCAGTATGTACTCAAAGTTTTGCAAGCAATATTGAAAAGAGGATATGAGTTGCATGTGTTGGGTTACACAGTCAACTTCATATTATCGAAGATTCTGGTTAATATAGCTGCTGGTGAACTTGATTATTGTCTGGAAGAATTGCTCACTATAGCTGAGACTGACATTCTTGGAGATGTTGCTGAGGAAAAGGAGGTTGACAAGATTGCCTCCAAAATGAAAGAGACAAAGAAGAAAAAGTCGTATGAGACTCTTGAACTAATTGCTCAGAGAATTACCTTCAGAACCCATGCTATTAAGTTGCTTTCACCTATCAGTGCACACCTTCAAAAACACATTACACCTAGGGTGAAGGTGAGACTTCAGACAATGCTACAACATATTGCTCTTGGCATCGAACGCAACTCCTCAGTTGAATCATCAGAACTTTTTCATTTTGTTTATGGGCTTATCAAAGATAGTTTCAGTCCAGAAGGTTCTCAAGGCAATTGGATATCCGACAAAGGGATACAAAAGACATCTGTTGGCAAAATGTCACAGAAAATGAGCATTTCAAATTCCTCCAAACATGATTCACATAACACTCATCTGATTATTGTATTTGCGCTTGGGTTACTTCATAATCATGTGAAGACATTGATGAAGATGGAATTGCTCAAGAAAGATGAGCAGCTATTATCATTGTTAGACCCCTTTATAAGCCTACTGAGCAATTGCTTGTGTTCCAAATATGAAGATGTTCTGGCTGCTGCTTTTAGGTGTCTTGCTCTGTTGGTGACGAAACCATTACCATCTATTGAAGCCCATGCTGACAATATTACAAGTTTGCTACTGGAAATTGTCCAAAAATCTGGAAATGTTGGAAGTTCACTGGTGCAGTCCTGTCTGAAAGTCCTCACAGTGTTATTGAGACGTACTAGTATTTCTCTTTCAAATTGTCAGCTGCAATTATTAATTCACTTTCCAGTTTTTATGGATATCCAAACAAAACCATCTCCTATTTCTCTTTCACTTTTGAAGTCAATCATTCACCAAAAGCTTGTTGTCCATGAAATATATGACATTGTTGTGCAAGTTGCTGAGTTGATGGTGACAAGTCATTCAGAACCAATTCGCAAGAGGAGTAATGAAGTTCTGTTGCAATTTCTTCTTAATTACCCTCTATCTGATAAGCGTTTGCAACAACATATGGATTTCTTGTTAGCAAATCTAAGGCAAGTATTTAGGCTTCACTTTCTGTTAACTTTCCCTTGCAAACATTCTGTATTTCATTTCTCATTCTTAACTGCTTTGCAGCTATGAACATTTGTCTGGAAGAGAAGTTGTCCTACAGACTCTGTATGATATATTGAAAAAGTTTCCTGCAAGTGTCGTGGACAGTCAGGCGCAGTCATTTTTTCTGCACTTGGTGGTGGCCCTAGCAAATGAACAAGATAGCAAACTGCGAGGCATGATTTGTGGAGCCATGAAAGTTCTGTTGGATCGCATAAGCCAACATGTGATGCATCCCATCGTGAGCTACACAATATCATGGTACACGGGTGAAAAATCACATTTGTGGAGTGCTTCAGCTGAGGTATGCATCTTGATAACCTTCTTATACATGAATACTACTAGGCACAGGCATAAGGCTCTAAAAAATAAGTAAAATATGTTATAGTTATGCATGAAGGCATACTTATAGTTATTCTCCTTGTTGAACTCTTTTAAATATGTGAAATTTATGCTCTGCATTTTGTTATTTTTTATTTTTATTTTTCAATTTTCATCGTCCTGTTGCTAATAGTTGTGATATATGATTATCAGGTTCTTAGCTTGTTGGTTGAAGTTATGAAAAAGGATTTCCGGTTTAAGATTGGTAATATATTGCAAGTTATGAGAGATAGACTCAAATCTTCTGCTCATGCTGCTGGTAGCAGTAAAAATGACATTTTAAAAGAAGCTGCAGTTCCTTTGTGGAAGGAAGCGTATTATTCACTTATTTTACTGGACAACATGCTGCAACACTTCCCAGAGTTATATTTTGAAGAGAATGTTCAGGTATGTGTGTTTCTATTTGAAAAAATAAATGTAAACATTCTGCTTGGTTTACAGGTTTTTGTTTGTCAGAACATTTGATATAGATAATGGTTGGCTTGGTCTTATTTGTGAAATTTATTTAGTTCGAAGTCAATTAATTGACGAATAAAGGTATAGGACTTATGAAGCTGGATGGGGAGATAAAAGTAAGAATTGCAGAGGAACCAAATGTTTATAATATGAAATTTAACTGAACAAGGGTGTTTTAGTAAGTCATAGTGCTGGCAGATTGAGAGGGAAGGAGCAATAAGTACACCCAGCACTTTTTTAAAGAGTTGTTTGGTTCAGCGTTTGGCAGGGTGGTTCCAAATCTGAATAAAAAGTATAATGGTCCCTTATAACTTTCCTCTTTCTTTCCCTCCAATCCATCCAATTTGGGCAGGTCAATCTTGGTGGAAAGAAGAGGTTAAGGAATTCCATCAATCTTCCTGAGCAAACATCTTCTCCCCCTCTTTCCCCTCTATTTTGAATTCTTCCCTCCAAGTAAAAGCCAAAGTGCTTTTCACAAGGATACTAGTGGTTCTGCATGGAAATTTTAAAAAGAGACTATTCAACGGCCTCAAATCATCTTAAAATTTCAGTTTATCTATGGCTTCTACATTAATAATACCATTTTCTTTGCTTTGCAGGAGACATGGATGATAATATGCAAATTATTGCTCCATCCACACACTTGGGTACGATGTATTTCCAGCAGCCTTGTGAACTCTTATTTCACTGCAGTCAAAGAAGCCAGTAAACGCGATGACCAGAAGCTGAAATCTGGATCCTATTTTCTTTTATGTCCAAGCAGACTTTTTGCTATTGCTGCATTATGTTTGAATCAGCTGAAGACTGATCTGATTGATGAAAAAACAAGCAATCTCATAAGGGAGAATCTTGTATTCTCAACATGTGCTCTGCATTCCAGGCTTGCAAATACACCAGTACCTCACAAATATTGGTCTACCCTTGATTCCCATGAGCAGAGCATCTTTCTTGAGGCTTTTGAAATTCTTGGTTCAAGAGGCACAAAGGATGCTTTCTTGTTATCTACTACTGCTAGAAGTGATTCATTGGAGAATATTAGTCATGTTTACGAAGACAAGCAAGATCTCAGGTCATTGCTTGTTATACCTCTGTTGAAGAGCATGGGCAAAATTTCGATGCAGATGAAGGATACACAGGTAAATGCTGAAATATGCTGAACGAGTTCTCTTAGTTCCAGTGATCCATATGGCTGTTTGAAATTTAGATCTTGGTTCTGTTTTTCTTTATATCTCTCTCTCTCTTTCCCTCTCCCAGACGATGCACTAACCATGTTTTATAAATTTTCATATATTCTCCCAACCATGTTTTATAAACTTCCATATACTCTACTCATCCTGATTTATACATTTTAATGGTGTGGCACAAACCAAACTCCTGCTTTTGTTTATCTCCCTCTCCAACTCTGATGGAATCTTCTGCTTTTGTTTATCTCCCTCTCCAACTCTGATGGAATCTTCTGCTTTTGTTTGTTGCTCTCCCGCCCCCTCTCTCTCTCTCCAAATCTGACAATCTTTATTTATTTCTTTTTTTTTTATAACAAACCTAGTTGGGTTCTCAGATTGAAGCTTAAAGAAAGGAAATTATCTATTATCCTTACATGTTTGTAATATTGTCTATGCAGATGCAGGTTATTTTTGATTCCTTCACGATGATGTTTAAACAGATTGATTCAGAAGGTTTGCAGGCATATGCTATCTACATTCTAATTCCACTATATAAAGTTTGTGAAGGATTCTCTGGGAAGGTCATCAGCGGTGAGTCTAGATCGTTTTAATTGATTGTCATTATGTCTGAATACTGCAATGCAAAATTGGAAACATGAAACACCAGTATGGGTCTATAAGTTCCTGTCTAAACTATTTAAGTACAAATTGGTTGTTTGCTAACAGCTTTAATTAGTTGGTACCAATTTCTAACCAAAAAAATTGAACAGGTGCCTGAACTCATACAATGTGTTTGGATTTTTTTCATTAACAATACTTGTAAAATTTAGAGAACGATAAAACTATCAAGTATAGCTCGATATATACTTCTTAATATTGGTTTTTGCTTAATATTGTCTTTAAACTCATAATATTCCACGTCTTCAGCATTGATAGGAACTATTTATTGATTGTCTTCTACAATGCATTTTAAATTGTTTCTCCTAATTTATTGTCACAGATAAAAGCAAACAATTAGCAGGAGTAGTATGTGATGCCTTGAGGGATAAAATTGGTGTCGAAAACTTTGTGCATATCTACAATGGGTTAAGGCAGAAGTTCAAGGAGAAGAGGGAGAAGAGGAGAAACATGCAAAAGCAGCTTGCTGTTATCAATCCAATGCGTTATGCCAAGAGAAAATTGCAACTGGCCGCCAAACATACAGTCCACAAGAGGAGAAGGTTAATGTCAATGAAGATGCAACATGGAAGAAGTTAATTGTTTTTTATTATTTGATTCAAATCTCACTAACGGAGTGGTACGTGGCATAGTTTTTTCCTTTTTGTTTTACTTGAGCTGTAATTTTATTTTCGCCACAGATTATGTTAGTCCTGATAGTATCCAAGTTATGAGTTGCAATTAAGAGTGTGTTTGGGTTCTTGTCCAGACACTTGTTGTAAAGCAGGCTCAGCCTAATTTTGATCAGTGTTTTCAATTATCCTAATTTAATAAAAAAATATCAAAAATCTGAGCAGCAGTTATTGTTCATCATTTTGGAAATTTTTGGTTTTATTAATGTGACCAGCACGGTTTAAAGATCGAACGGTGCTCACTTTAAAACTGATTACTATATAATTTAATCTATAAGTTAGAACTGTCTTATTTTGAAATAAATTTATTCCACCTGGAAGTGCAGCAGTAATCTAATTCGACCTGGCAGTGCACTATTTCAGTGTCATTTCGTTTACTTTGATTGTGATCTCCCTGCAATTAAGCAACTCTTAACCTCTCTTCATTTAATTTTTAGAGTTAAGTTTAGTTTTATTACTTAATTCGTAAATTTAAATATTAGTGAACTGTTTATCGTTGACCTTTGATGTTGTGTTCAGACAAATTTCGTTCAAGAGGGCTCGTTCTTAGTTTAAATGAATGCCTAATAGAAATTTACAGACTTGTTATAGTTTCATTTTTTAAGTGACGAGTTTATTATCTTTAAAAGAATGTGATAGATTTATCAAAAGTTATAAAATACATAATAAAATTTCATATTACATAAAATCAAGTAACCTTCGAAACAAGCTGCAATTAGTTAACACTATCAACCTATCCCACAGCTAAAAAACACAAACAGGAGGATGAATATATATATATGGAACAACACGAAAATGATATTCTGCGCGCCTGTTTTCTGCGCAACCATGCGCGACACCGAATCCACCATTCATCACCGATCGTGCACTGCATCTGACCGTCCAAAACTGAGAATGTACAGTGCTCCGCCTCCCAACCCCCGCCGCTGTCGCAACCCCTCGCCGCGCCGTCCGGCCACTGCCGGCCGTTGGACCGGGCCCAATCGATGCGCTACTCGCCGGCGCATCGATCGGCATCGGATTCCGGCCGGATTGTGGCCGGAATTCGGCGCAATTTGGCCGGAATACATCTGCCAGTGGCCGCGCCAGATTCCGGCCAAATCGCGGCCGATTTCCGACCAAATCGTGGCCGGAGACCGGCCGAGGAAGGAGTCGGCGGTACCGTGCACGGGATCGCGCAGGTGGTGTCGCCCAGAATATCAGAACTCTGGAACAACTGTAAAAGATACATTTTTCCAAGTAATAGTTTATCTTTACATCTAAAGGTAGGCTGCATTTGCAGGGACTGTGGGTATTAAACTGGCTCCGCGAACTCTACCTTCGAAAGCAGAATACCCAGACTGAGAAAGTAGGCGATGCACTGCTTCCTTGGAATCAAAACCAGTGCACCCTACAAGACCATCCTCGCTCTCCAGCTTCACAGAAGGACCTAGTTCAGCGACCATCGCTTTCATCTCGTCGAGCTCAGTGGGCGTTGGATTAGCCTTAGGCCGAAGCATCCCACCACCATGAACACGATGGTCCTGCACGAGAGCATCGTGAAAATTTGAGCCGCCTTGACCCCATGAACATCGTCTACCTCCGCCGTGCGCTTTACAGAAATCGGTTCTTCCCTGTGCGCCCTTATCGCATCCATCGAATTTGCAGCGTTTTCCGCCACCATGCCGGACACAGCAACTAGTCCGCCCTCTAGCACTTCTAAGGCACCCGGAGACCGAACACCGTTTTCCGCCACCGTGGGCGACACAAAATGGAGTTCCCCCATGCACGCTCTTTGGGCAAACATCTCCACCACCCTCCTGATACGCGCAACGCTTCCCTCCACCGTGCCCCTTACAGAGGAGAGTGCTCCCCTCCGCGCCTTTTGTGCATCCCGGGAATGTGCACCTCTTGCCGCCGCCATGAGCCTTACAAAGCAGCGTGCCACCCTGAGCGCCTTTTGTACAATCCTTGAAGTGGCAGCGTCTTCCACCTCCATGGGAAATGCAGAGGCCTGAAGAACCTTCTGCGCTCTTCGTGCAGTCCTCCCTCTGACACCTTTTGCCACCGCCATGCCGGATGCACAATCCAGATTTCCCCCTTGCCGCACGAATGCAAGTCGGATGGCTGCAGCGCCGACCACCGCCATGCGCGATGCAGTAATCAGTACGACCGTCAGCACCTTTCGTGCAGCCCAGAAATTGGCACCGACGACCACCTCCGTGAGCTTTGCAATATATTGTCCTTCCCTCTGCTCCCTTTTGGCAGCCGAGTCGCTGGCACCTCCGTCCCCCGCCATGAGCTATACATAGGCCAGAAGCACCTCTCGCGCCCTTTGGACATCCCTGGAACTGACAGCACTTAATCCTGTTGCTGTGTTTTTGAGAATTAGAAACCCCGGAAATGAATGATTGCATAATGGTTGATGGGAAATCTTCAACAGCTGAAGTAGAATCACCTTCAGCACACATTTTCATCTGCAAAGCAAAGCTGCTGCTAGCTGTTTCTAAGTTGGATCGACAAGGCTCGAGGCATACCCCAAATATCCAGCAAGTCCCTGTTGATCTCTCTTCATTGCTGATCGGCACCGGGTTTGCTACTATGGAAGAATTCAAGCTTTTCAATTGTTGGTCTGAGGTTAAATGGTTGGCATTAGATAGAGCAGATTCAGAAGATCCAGTTGATGGGCTTACTTCTAAGTCCAGCAGCTTTCCAGTATGAGAAACTTTTGGACTAGCAACTGATGGCTTGCTATTCCTTAAGATGTTGCTGCTGCCAAGATGAAGCTGACAATCAAGTCCAAGGATCGCAGAGGATTCTTCATCAGTTTCCTTGGCTGACGAGATTTTTGAAATACCTGTTGAGCCCAAACTCATGTCGAGCAACAGATTCTTTGGACTCATTAATCCGACAAAATCATTTGACTCACTTTTTGACCCTTCCATGATGGGAGTGTAATCATACACATTTGGAAGCGAATCAACTGGAATCTTCACTTGAGTACTGAGTTGACCTCTTGATCGCATTGAGTTGCAGGAAGCAAAATCCATGGACGGCATGTTCTTTTCCACGAACCTTATCATGAGATTACCCTTTAGCCAATCTCCAGGAAGTAGATTTAGCACAAGAATTCTGAGTTAGAAATACAAGAACGAAGATCCAGAACCTCCACTGACAAAACCAGATGTATCACAGCGGTCCATTCTATAAAACTTTAAGAAATCTCCAGTTCAGGTCCCAATCTCTCTTCCCTTCTACACTGTCAAACTCATCCTTGATTCCATTTATGTGTTTGATCCCCTCTCAGTTCTTATCTGTTTGAAGAATCCAAACATGTAGCATTCTACCAAAAGCTGATGATGGAATAGATAATTCTGATAGCAAATTAAGAGATAATCAGAAACAAAGAGCTCCGGTAAAAAGAAATTACTACATCAGGAATACATATAAATTCATGTCTCAATGATCTACCAGAACTAATGTCTAACAAAATAAATGAAGTAGATTTTGCAAAGCATCTACGATCTGAGGACGACCATAGTAATATGCTAAGATCTGACATATCAGAACTGTAAACTAGATTTTAGAACTTCTAAGCCTAGTCACAGAACAAATTAGGCACCAAAAAGATCAATCAATCAATCAAACCAACAAAAATATACACTTGATAAATCCATTGCTCGGAAGCAAACACAACCGAATACTGATATACAAAGTTTCTAGGATTAGAAGATTCATATGTCTAAGCGTCTTTCTACTTGATTTCTTTCCCTTTTAGATAGCCACTGATGAACACGGATGAGATAACAAAAATAAAGCAGAAGAAACCAACGCAGGGAAAGAAAGTACAATCTCCAATGATTCCTAGACTCCGAAATGCATAGAGATGAAGAAGATACCTATGAGCACAGGAAGAAAAAGCGGAGAACCGCAACTGCCGTTCCCAGATCATCAAAGATAAGCCCCGAGAAAGCGATCAACTCAAGGCCTCGAAGCTCCAGCTGCTGATGAGTTAGGGTTTAGATTTCTTGTGGTCTCTCTCAGGACGCGGAGGAGGAGGAGAAAGAAGCCGAGGAGTCGCCAAAGGTTTGATTTGTTGGTGTCTGTGCTTAATGAGATGGATGCTCAGCTCCTACCGAGGTTCAGTGGATGTGGACATCCTGACCGAAATGCCGTCCACATTCGATGGACCAAAGAGCGGCGAGTGGTGCATGGACTTTAGGAGCAACGAGGATTGACTCAGGACATAGCCACGAGTATAATTCCTAGGAATATAAGCATAATTCTTGATTCTTTAGCTTGTTCCTTGGTACCTTCCATTTCAACGATAAAATTTGCAGCAGCTCGTCATTCATTAGATTGGCAAATCAATAGGAAGACACAAAACTATACAAGAGCACTATAGCACCTTATCCTGAGTGGTTACAGGAACCATCCCCACCACAGTATCCTGTTCATGAAATAAAACGATTATGAGTTTTCGATGTATTTTGTTGGTTTAACCAAAATGGTTATCGCATAACAAAGTCGTATTGCATCAAAAAGACAGGCATTGACTAACACTGGACCAAATCATACGTTTCTGACCTGCTAAAAGTAAATGAAAGTGGGCAATAAGCAAGCTAATAGCAGGAAATAAGAATACCAATAAAGTTGAGTTCTCTGTTCTCAAGGCATCGGAGTCTGCGGTTAGTTGACTTATTTCAGACCTGAGATTTGAGTTTTCAGCAACCAAGTTATTAACTTTCTTAGCAAATTCCTCGATTTCAGCCTGAAATGCCAACAATAAGTACTTCAGCCAAAAAAAAAAAAAAACCCCGAGAAAGATGACAGCAAATGGAAGAAGATTCCAGCAGCTACAATTGGTTAAAAATTGTAATTAAACATACTGTTTTCTCAACCTTGATCTTCTAGCAGACTCTCTGTTAGACTGTTTTGGTGCCCGCTCAGCCTTAAGAAATAAGAACTCCTAGAGTTAGCTAAGAAGCAGGCTGTCAGGAAAAAGATCCCAGAGAGCAAATTCACACATGAACCTAAGGGCTAAGGGTTTATAAATCTATATATGCTGTGATAGCAGTGCTTTAGAGTCTAAGAGCACCACAACTAGCCGAGATACTGGCCAGATAAAGGAAATGACAGGTTTATTTTATGCCTTAAAGGGGTGTTCATTTCTATGAGAACCATATAATTGAACCTTGTGATTAGCATAATTGGATGTCAATCAGTACTGAAGCACCACTGGTGAACAGAACTAGGTGTTCATTTCTATGAGAACCATATAATTGAACCTTGTGATGAGCATAATTGGATGTCAATCAGTACTGAAGCACCACTGGTGAACAGAACCAATCGTTCGATTTGAGAGCTAAGAAATAAGTCAGATGTTGAACATTGTAATGATAAAGATGTGCATAAACATGATAATGGGGAAAGTTTGTGTTGTAGCAAATTTAAAAACAAAAGCAAAGACAAGAAATAAATATCTGGAGTGGAGATTCCACGCACCTGCATCCATGGTTCAGGAGGTACACTGTCACAACCAGGTATCATAGTTGTTTGGGGCACAGGTGTGCCATTCTTTTTCACTGAAAATGCTTGAGCTAAACCAGATGTCCCAGAAACTCCTGGAGAAACTTTCAAGGATGTACTTCTTTCTCCATCATTGACAGGATTAGAATCCAAGCCACTTTTTCTATCATCTGCAGTTAAAAAGCATATCTAATGACTTTAAAAGGAGGTAGTATTTGTTTGATTTAGGCAACTGGAAGAAGACAATTCAAGGAATTACAGTACAAGCTAGCTTGGAAGTGATACCTGATGATGGTCTGTCTTCAGAACCAACCTTTCTTTGGTTGCTAGATACCTATTACAAGAGAGGGTATGCTGAATAGATGTGGTAGTTGTACGATCCCATAAAAGTACTAGACATTATTGAAAGCAACAAACGAAATGAAAAAGGGCAAAAGGACATTACTCCGGCTGAATTACTCCCATCACTTCCATTGCTAGACCCATCTGCACTATGATAACCACTGTACATGTGTAATAAATAAATACTAAATTTCCACTGAAAGCAAACTTTTTCTCACAAAATTTCAGCAATGCTAATCCACAAATATACACTCAGAAAAACCTATGTGACAGCTCATGTTGTCGAGCACTTGCAACAGCATTTGAAGTTATATTGCCCACAGCAGCATTAAGCTTAGTTGTTAGCCCTTTGTCCTTGCTCCCTAGTGATGTATTAGGAGCCTCTACACTCAAAGGAGTTGCCATCTGTAAAATAGGGCCAAGTATGTGAAGAAAGTTGAACTCCAGGGAAATAATTTATGCTTCGAATAAAACACTGTAACCAAAATCAATAGATAAATTGCAAGTAAATATTCCTCACCGCTACTGCCGCAGTTGCTGCAGGATTGGGTGCATGAGAACCCTGCAAATAGAAACATGATGCCCAATGAAAGAAATTATAATTAATTATCTGGTACATTTTATTCTGTGCATAGACTAGCTACCATATATCCTTCACCCCAAGCAAAGTTCAAAGTAGAAAAGATGGTAGGTCACAAAGAACCACTTACAGGAGGCATCATTGAGTGAGGATAAGCTCCATTGGGATACACTCGAGCATATGGTCACCCAAAAGGAGGGATAAAGGGCTGAGTCCATGAAAAATAACAACATCAAGACTGATGAAAGTCATGATAATACTCATCTTATGCAGTGAAAAAATAACATATGTTGTGTCTAATAACATGCTATTGCAGTTCTATGCTTAGTTGAGTGACCAACAACTGACACTTCATTTCCTTAGTGAAATCTTACTGTATGTGCACATCTCTATTCTTGCAAATCATTCAATTTTATTGTTCATATAACCCCATGTAAGGTATATCAAACTTTACACAGATTTGATTTATATCATATTAGGTACATACTGAAATGTGAAAAGCTGGAGTTGACAACATGGCGATTTTCATGATGTTAGATTAAGTTGTGTGGCAGCAAGTAATTCACATAGGGAACTATTGCTGTTCAATAGCAAACAATTTGCACATATGATTGTTCAATCATCTCACTTGGATGCCAGATTCAACAAGATATACAAGCAGTCAACAGAGAAAAAAAAATATACCATTACATCAGTTTCTCCAGATGGTGCTAGCAATTAATGTGCCTTCAAAGGCGTAAGCTTGACAGGTTTCTGTATTTCTACTGGAGTATTTCCTTCCCCTCGTCACCATAATTACCATAATTTCCTCCAAGTACTAGCTTGTAAACTGTTAAAGATGTTAAACTATTCTCCAATTTGGTCACAATATATCAACTTAGCACTAGTTGCGCATACAGTTTGATCAGCTTGAAGAGACGAACTGTTGATACATATGATGTGCCAAATCCTCTTTTGTTTATTAATTATACATAAAAGTTTGAACGCAAGAATAATGCTACTTACATAAACTAAGACATGGTTCACCTTTTATAAATAATAGATCTCCTTTTAGATAAAGTTGCAATTGAAGACAAGAATATAGTTAAAACATCATCAAATAATTGAAGTACCCTTGGAGCCCACATGTATGGATAAGGCACATAACCAGGCACAATTGAAGCGCCGAAATAAGGAGGAAGCATCACTCCAGGACCATAATATGCCTGAAAAAGAAGAACAGTCTCTTCTTTGGTACTATTCTTAGTTGCTATTTTAGAATGATACAAACAAAATCTAATAATGGCTAACCTGCATAGCTGCCCAGTCAGGATGTGGATGAAATGCAGGTTGCTCCTGCAACTGGAGAAAATGATAATGGATTAAGTTAACTGCAGAAACTAATATTTCTCACTACATGAAACAAGAAAAAAAAACAATTTTTGAGGCATTTAGGTATGATAAGGACGGCAAGTAAACAGACTGTGACATATTGAAAGCACAAAAGCCAATTATTCTTTAAGCTCCCTGCTACTGAATTACCTACAGTTAGTAAAGATTGCATCAGTGTTCTGCACAAGCAACTAGAGATATAAAAACCAGTTGTTTAATAAAGAGAAAAAGTGCTTGTAAAATCATCATAGAAAATGTACCCACCTGCACAGGTGAAGGCATTTTCTCGGTTTTTGAAGTCGTCATTGTTTCATTATTTCCCATTAAGTCACTGTCTGCATGCATATAATTGCTTAAAATCCCAAAATGAAGAACCTTTTGGGAACATAATAAATGACAAAACATTTCTTTCCACAAAAATTCTGGAGTTTTGACAAATGACACATTAATCGATTATTTTGGATTTATAGAAGACCATGATTTCTTTGCTATAGTATCTGACACATACTGACTGATGGCCCAGCATAAGCTCAAAAATTTAGACAGCACACATGCTCTTGCAAGTAGCCATGACACAAGATTGAATATGCTTTTTGACAGACATGGCTAAGCAAATATGATTAAAACCTACAATCACTACCACAAATTTCTGGAGGAACATCACTGCATTAGATATCACAGTAGCCAAAATATTTTTATTAGCTATATGGGATCCATCATAACCAAATCATCAAAAGAAAAGGACTACAGGGAGTCTCAATGCAAATTTTAGAAGAGAGAAAAATTTTCTTTTGGAAGAGGTCAATCCCAAGTGGCAACAACGATTCAAGCGCTTAATATATAATGAAGATGAGAAAATATACAGCAGCACCCTCGAACTATCCAAGATGGAACTAAAGAAGCTTGACTTCAGGTTGAGGCCTAGATAGGAAACCCAAGTTTTAGTACTCCGGTGGCTGATCTTTCTCCTTTCAGTATCTTACAGAAGATACGCTTTCTTGACAAGCAAATATGCCAATAGATGGCATGGGGCTATTGCCATAGCCTCAACCATATGCCTTGATAATAAAAAGAAATTCTAAAAAGTATAACTATTAGCTCGGTTATGGTGTCAAAAGACTTCATTGATTACAACAAAACATAATTATCATCACATGTATAATAATATATAGACTCTGTATATCAAGTAATACTCCACTAAAGATATGTGAAAATGTGCATCCTCCCGCATAAACAAAAACAGAAGGGCCCATCACCATAATGAAAATTTCCATGAATGCATTCTCATAATTCGAACTTTGAACTAGCCTTCTACCATCTTATTAGTGATTTAATTCAGCCTTTTGTGAAGCTCAATGGAGGGGTAGCAAGGATAGCTGTATTGTAATCTATATGCAGTAATAGTAATCTCCAACGAAGAGCAACTAAATCAGAATACCACGCCAAAATCAGGATAATAATCTTTGTGGATGTATTATATATAGTCTGACTCATTTGTTTCTCATCAAGAAAAGACAAAAATATAGAAGGCACTCAAAAAGTAACAAAAGGGACCTATGGACAACCTAAATTATTGAAAGCTGAAAAAAGGGGGAAAATATTCTACCACAAATTCGATTCAGGACAACAGATGAGACTCAGATCCATATGTAAGTGGACCATACTGCAGGTTCCAGAGTGCAACTAATGTCAAAAAGGAAGCCAGTGTAAACAACTTGATTATTCCTCAACGTATACACGCTATCCGTTGCATATCAACATATTCTTCACCATCTGTCTAAATTTTTCATCCGTCTTCTATCCGCCGAATCGCTTCAGGTTTTCCCCTATATGATCCCATCTCTAGCTCCAATTATCCTGATCCATCGTGCACATCTCTAATCTCCGTCGTAAAACCACAAAAGAATTCATGTTTACCACGAAATTTCGAACACAAACCTAAACATTCAAATATTCATACCCGATCACGGCAATAAGCGACCAAAATTCAAATTCTCTTGTAGAGAATAACTAACCCTAATTCTGACCACATAAATGATAGGCAGCAAACTCTCAACGACCGCAAACGTATATCGGAAGCGATCAAACAATAACAACAACACAATGCAACGAGGGCGGGAGCACAGAATTAGGTTAACAATGTTGCTCACCTGAAATATCCGGAACGATTTCTTGTCAGATTATCTAATTCGCCAATTCGCGACTAAAATCCCTCCAAAAAGCGTAAGCCCACTGGAAAAAGTGGACGAACTCCCTCGAGGCGACTCTGAGATCAAGCGTTTTCAAAAGGAGGAGGATGCAACGGCAGATAGGAAGGCAAACGAAGTCCAAACTCCGACGCTACTCTCTTCTTCTCCATGAATCCATCGCGCACGACGGCGAGGAGAGGAGCTCTTCCCAAATCAAGCCACAAGGGAGAGGAGAGGAGAGGAGAGAACAGGATGCCACATCACCGTACACGTGTCCGAATCAGCTTTAGATATGAGATGTATACTGCAAATACTACACTTACGCATTGCAACACAGATCATAAACCCGATAGACGATTGGAGAACATCTATACAAGGGCCGAGGGTATGCAGATGAGTCGTGTCGACGAGAGAAAGCGTAAGCAAAGTTGTGGGTCGAGGTGGCCTTCTCTGTTGCCGTGCGCCACTAGTTCGTCTAGCAAGACGCGAAGTACAGTCGTGGCTGGTGACGTGGTGGTCGGCAGGGGTGGCCCACCTGCCCACTACTTCAGTGGATACACTTCCTTAGTCGTACGCGCTGGTAGCGACACAAGTGTTCACCTTTTCGGTGATTAGATGATGTGTGTGCGGTTGCATGGGGTAGAGGCGTACGAACCAGTCAATGGACAGGTACAAAAAGTAGGCCAATTCAGCATGCTTGGGACATGGATGATAGAGTGGCGTGGGGCTGACTTGGACAGATTATATGATATTGAACACGTCAGCAGATATAACGAAGAATATAA
>JBBMKF010006863.1:0-25139 GCA_037834155.1 Curcuma caesia | reverse complement strand
TCAGTTTCTTCAGTATTGGGATTGGTTCCTTCTTGTGAGCTTTCTAGAGACTCTAAGTTGCTACTTTGAGACGGATCATGTCTTTCTTCAAGAAATAGAGGACAAGTATCAATTGGGTTCCTTCCCTTTGTTACCTCTTCTTCCTTTGTTCTGAAAAGAAAAACTCATTTTCCACAAATATCACATCCATTGATGTGTACATCTTGTTAGTAGCAGGATCAAAGCATTTATATTCTTTTTCTGATATAGCATAACCAAGAAAAATACATTTCCTTCCTTTATCATCCGATTTAGTTCTAAGTTGTAATGGGATGAAAGCGTAGCATGTGCACCCAAACATTCTTAAATGAGAAATATTAGGCCTTTTATTGTATAGGAGTTCTATTGGAGACTTTCCTCCTAAGTTTTTTATTGGCATTAGATTTATGAGATGAGCTACTGTGCTAATGGCTTCACACCAGAATATTTTGGAAACATTAGCATGATTTAGGAGAGTTCTTGCTAATTCTAGTAGATGCCTATTTTTTCTTTCAGCTATCCCATTTTGTTGAGGGGTATAGAGACATGAGGTTTGATGAATAATTTTCCTTTTTTTTAAGTATTCTCTTATTTTATTGCTTGTGTATTCTCCACCATTATCAGATCTAAGGATTTTAATATTGCCGTTGGATTGCCTTGAGATATAATTGTTATAGCTTCTAAAAGCCTCAAATACTTGAGATTTATTTGTGAACATGTAAACCCAAGTGTATCTGGTTTTATGATCAATGAACGTAACAAAGTATTTATAACCTTGTTTAGACAAAATTGGAGAAGTCCATATATCAGAGTGAACTAGATCAAAGGATTTTTCATATATAGTGGTAGAACAAGGATATTTTGCCTTTGTTTCTTTCCCGAGAATACAAGGTTTGCAAATATTATCTAAACTAGCTGTAGGAAAGTAATATTTTAGGACATAACTACTAGGGTGACCTAGTCGAGCATGCCAAAGTTGGGAGTCCTCCTGGCTTGCTTTAAAGACCTGATAGCCATGGTCCAAAACATAAAGGTTATTCCTTCTATATCCCTTGCCAATCAAAAGATTTGTCTTGATATCCTGAAATGATACTTTGTTAGAGTCAAAAATAACCTTACAATCATATTCCTTAGTTATTTTACTAATAGACATTAGATTGGAAGTAAAATTTGGAACATAGAGGGCATCCGTTGGCTTTCCTAATAAATCAATTTCTCCTATTTGATTTACTGTTATGTTTTGACCATTAGCTACCTTAACTGTTTTACATTCTTCCAAGTTTCTGAACTTTATGATTTTATTCCTATCATTTACCATATGATAATCACATCCTGAATCAATAATCCAATGTTTAGTATCTAGAGTGGAGTTTAAGCATATACCTGTTGTAGAGGTTTGGTGATGCTCCTCCATAGAAGTTTGTGCTTTTAATGTTTGCATGGGTTCCTTCTTTCGAAATGCCTTTGGTCTTAAATGAGGATGAAGAAACCAACACTTGTCCTTTGTATGCCCTTTCTTCTTGCAATTGGGGCATACTTCTTCTTTTGGATGAACTTCATTAATCTTGAACCCATGAACTTCCAATTTTTTTGTTTGAAGTTTCTTCAATATTCAAGCTTGACTCGGTTCTTTGGATGATTTGCAATACATCATAATGGCTAGGAGATTTAACATTTGCAGAATTTCCTGTCTCATAGTTGAGAATGAGTTTCCGAGAGTCATAAGAAGACTAAAAACCTTGTCTTCATTTTGTTGCTTTATTATTTCTGTCAGATTGGTGGTTGGTGGTCGTAGAACCTCAAGCTCGCTCCATAAGTTACCAAATTCTTCAAAGGGTTGTGGAAGAGTCTTGCCCTCTTTTCTCATGTCTACTGTTTGTCTTCTTAGTTCGAAGACTCTTCCGATGTTGTTGGTTTGCCCATATAGTGCCAAGATATGATTCCATAAAGCTTTTGCATTTGGAGAACAAGCAACCATCCTCTTGTGAGCTTCATCTAAAGAAAGAAGAAGATGAACAAATACTTGATTATCTTTCTTCTACCATTCTTTGAAGGTAGGATTAGATTCGATAAGAGGATCCTGAAGAATATGATTTTCAAGGTTATAGGAACATAGGATCCTCCTAATAAATCCGGACCATTGAATATAGTTGGAAGAAACTAAGAAGAAGAGAAGAGAAGAGTTGAGGAGGGAGCGAGCATAGTTGCAGCAAAGGTAGACTCTGCTGCTCTGATACCATGTTAAAATTTAGCTTTGGTATTAACTTCAAAGCTTGCTACAAAATGGAGGAGAACCCATGAAAAGCTTGTTGCAAGAAAGAGGAGAAAACATGAAGCCTTTTTTCATTATCTTTAAAGTAAACATACAAGATGGTTTTATAATGTGTTACATGAGGCTCTTGAACGTTGTGGCTCCAACGTTCATGCTTTGGAGCATTTAATGCATTAATGCACTTAATCCTTTTGAATGTTGGAGCATTTAATGTATTTAATGCACTTCATCATGATGAATTGAAGGATCCTCCTTGTTGCTTTATCTTTTTGCATTTCTTGTATTCTTGCATGATAAACTAGAGTTGGTTTCTTCTTTAATTATTTAACGCCTTGAACTTTAATAGTCTTGTCTAGCAAGACTTGCTACACTCCGGTGTTCGCTATCCGTTGCACACTCAGAGTCCCATCTTCCTCTAGTAGATGTTTTGTTGATGTGAGCTACAATTCTGACCTTGTATTTTATCTAGACTTTGGTGACCAGCATGTAGACCTCCTCAGACTCGTTAATATCCTAATGTTGTCCTAGTCCACAGCACATTGCAAGTTGTTGTCTTCCTACTCAACTGCCTGCACATCTAGCTACCCCTTGATGTTTTTCACTAAATCCTAAATTCTAAATCCTAAAGATCTCAATAGGTTGATAGAATGCTATACCTCCCTCCATCTCAACTCTGGGATGTACTACTTCATCCTCAAATCTACTAATTATCCGAACCTTGCTGCCTATGGGACTCAGATAGTCTTGGCCTAGATTGTGGATGATATCTTGGTGAGAGTCTTCTATTTGTTGGATGGATGATTGCCCCTCGTTTAGCTTAGCACAAGCTACCTGACATGCCCCTTTCTGATGCCTGTTTCAGTGGCAGTCATTACAATAGGGAGGTAGCAGCTTAGTCATTACAATAGTGTGGTAGCAACTTAAACTTGATATCCAAATCAACCTACACCCCGGTTGGTAGCATGATTGACATGGTCCTCACCTTCATCCCTTCCAAATCTACCTCTACAAGGAGGCATGCATAAGTGAGTTGTTCCCTTGTGTGCATTAATTTATCTGTGTACAAGGGCCTTCCGACCTCTTATACCACCTTGCTAAACACTACGGGTGACCAACAATCCGAGGATAAGTCATGTATCTGGATCCACATAGGTACATATCATTCATCCTCAACATATGATAAACATCTAGACATAAGTTTACGTAATAGGTCCTCCGCCAAACACTCGGTCGCAGTCGACAACCATATCAATACCTTCCACCTGCTTGGATGCATATTGAAATGATAGCTAATGGTTGGCAACTGTTATGACTCCGAGACATCTTGGGATCCTATGAAGTACCCAACTAGACAATAGCTCAACACATCCTCTATAGAGTCTATGTCATTAAAGTCAAACTATAATCAATCTCCCTTCCACTCAAACTGTTATAACAGAGTCACCATGCTGACCTTTTGATTATTTTTAAACAAACTAGTCCATTGTCTCACCACTTTCAGCTATGTTGCTTTTGTCCTTTATCTTTGTGTGCTTTTGATTGCACCCAAGGCTTGACAGTCATTGTAGTATCACCCTCAAGGCCATCAAGATTAGTTCTATTTACATACTATCCACCAAATAAAAAATCTCCCCTACTATACATTTAGTCAATAGTCATCTCCTTATTGTTTTTGATTTCCATATTATTTACCATGTCAGCAACCGCCTTCTTTTCGTCACAAGTCACACCAACAACTCCTTCTGTGGTCCTTGCTCCATGTTCAAGTCTAATGTAGGGTTGTGAATGCTCCTTTTAAGTGTTGGAAGCTTCCAATTGACTTATGATTTTGTTCAGCACAATAGTTCTTTTTTCTTGCCATTTTAGTGTAAATAGTAGGTCTAAAATTGCATTTCAAAAGTGTGCAACCACCCGATGGTTCCTCTAGCCTCCACACACATCCTCAATTTCACAATACCTCCACAACTTTAAGATAGATGAGTGCTGACTAGCAACCCCATTGTTACCTAATCAACTACAGAGCATGAAAACCCTAACACCCTATAGTAAAGAGCCATGTGGTTGTCAGCAAGAATCTTCTAGCCCTACGCCTTCTCAATCACCTTCTCCTAGAGAAAAGGGAGAATTTCTCATAAAGGTATCTACTTGTTTGGATAAATTTATGTTGCATAGTGATACAATGCGTGGGGCACATCCATGTATTTGATTGTTTTTCCTCTTGCACACTATTGGGAATTAATTCACCTTTTTTACTTAATCGGTTGGTGTGCAAATATGTAATGTTGTTGTGTTGGCAAAGATAATGGGTGCGACCAAGGTTTGAAATGTTGTGCTGCTCGAAATGGACGATATTTACCGTTCCAGTAGGGACCAACATCGACACAACGACTGTGAGGGTGTCGCGACCTCGTGGCACCCTCACTAGGTCATGGAACGCGCCACGACGCCGTGATCAGCGTCCCTCCGTGGTGTTCACTATGCCATGATGACCCTCTGCGGGGTTGCAGTGTCGTGGCATCCCTCCACAAGGATCATGATGCCATGGTTTTTTTAAAAATAAATGATTATTAATAAATAAAATATAAAAAATTATTTTAATTTTTTAAAATAATTTGAAAATTTTATAAAATAATTAAAATTTTAACATATATTAAAAATTAAATATAAATTTAAAATAATCTAAAAAATTTCAAAATACAATTCTTAAATATTTTAAATAAATTTTAAAAAATTAAAAATTTATAAATACATTTAAAAAAATTTATGATTTTCAAATAATTTTATATTATTTTTAGCCTATTAAATGATTTTATAATTTCAAATTTAGTTTTAAATTTTGAGAATTACTTATTTTTAAATAATTTTTATAAAAATTTAATAGACATTATCTTATGAGAAAAATATTGAGATATAAATTCAATAGGTCCAATATAAAGAATATTTAATAATCAAATATTAACAAAATTATTATTAATATTTGACACAGTCGTAAAGCATCGGATTAGAGTCTCCAACAAGGAGCATTGCTAGCCTGTGGTGTCTACCATGGCCGTGTTCCCTATTGATTTTTGACGATGGACACTCCAATAGACCACACAGTCTAGCTGTGGTTTTTGACACAGTCGTGACCCTTATTGTGAAGAAGAAAAAAACACTCCAAGTCATACAACATAGCTATGCCCCTAACATGATCGTGGACTGTGTGGCACACCTCTCTAATATTTTAGAAATTCTATTAACCCCTATATTTTAGGAAATTATGCTAGTTGTCCTACTTTTTAGGAAATATATTATGGTTCCCCTATTTTTTAGGAAACTCTATCAAGACTTTAAAACTATATCTACAAGGAGGGAGAGAGATCGTGAATCTCACATCGAGGGATTCCCTGATCTTGTGATAAGGGATCAATGAAGAGGTTGCTTCATGACACGAAAGGTTGGCTCATCTCTAAGGTTATGGAGTAGTTTTCTTAATTTTAGAATTAAGCAGTACTCTGATGTAAGTTTAACAATTGATTTATATTAGAATTCTTCCTTTTATCTATGACATGTTAGATCCTTGATTTAGTTTTATCTTATTATATGTATTCGTGTATTGTTTGCATAATTAGGATTTAAGGGACAAATTTCTCTAGGATAGATCAGGAGGCAAACCTTAACCTATGATCTAGCACATAAACTTATGTGTACTTATTAGGGACTAGGAGATGGACTGAGAGGTGAACTCTATGCTCGAACCTATAAGACTTAGCTTGAGGGTTTATTTACGAAAGTATCTCAAATCTTCTCATGGATACCATTGGTTATCATAAAGCGTAAAAGATCTATCCTACCTTGGTTACTATGGAAGTTGATGAAGGTGCTGGAATTCTGTCCTGTTCAATTTCTCCCAGACAAAAAATTGTACAAGGACAGAACGTTTCCAAGCAACCCACATGTTCGATCAAACATGTGCTTGATCGATCAAGTAAGGTCTTGATCGAAGCACACCTTGATCGAAGCACACCTTGATCGAAGCATAAGATCGCTGACCTCTAGTGTTGGTATTCAGGATCCATATAAAGAAAAACTAACTACGCAGCAGAATTATTAAATTAGTCGTACCATTCTTCTTGAGATTGTATGGAGAATTGTTTGTACCCGAAGGCCTCTTGATCTTCTGTTATATTCCTCTCCTCTTCTTGGACGTCGTGTGGGCGACGATCTACCAAGAGAATAACCACCCTCTTTCTCTCTTCCTCTCCTTTCTCTCTTTAGTTGGGCGCCGACCCTAGCAAGGAGACAAGGAGAAGAGGGGATGATGTGGGCGCCGGCCCTAGCAAGGAGACAAGGAGGAGCGCCGACCCTAGCAAGGAAGAAAAGAATCCTTGTGTGGGCGCCGACCCTAGGAGGTAAGATAAGAAACGAATTGTCTAATAACATCGCCTCCTCTCCTCCTTTTATAGCCTTGCCACCGGCCCTAGGAAGTTTAAGAAAAAATTAACAGAATTTTATTTAGGATTAATCGAATTCTGTTAGGATTAACAGAATTCTATTGGGGTGGATACGAGACTTTATATAGAGGCTACAATAGAGATCTAGAGGAGGAATTGGTTTAGGCCTCTTAATGGGCTTGGGTTTCCTGTGTTTGGCCCGAACACCCAACTCAAGTCCATCAATAATAATCCATACTACTAAAGGGTTATTATTGAACTACCGCACCAATCCCATATTACAATATGAGCTCCTACTTATTATGAGTGCATTAATCTCCCTGTGTTTAAGATATCGTATGCCCGTTAATTAAATGAGTTACTGACAATTCAATTAATTAACTTTTAATTCCAAGAGTAGTACCACTCAACTTTATTATCATGCCGGACTAAGTCCACCTGCAGGGTTTACATTATAATCCTTATGAGCTCCTCAAGGGGACATCATCAGTCTAAATAATTAGGACACAGATTCCTTCTATAATCAACAATACACCATATAAATAGCACTATCTCCCAACTCATCAGGCCTATTGATTTAACCAACAAATCTCACCCTTTGACAAGTTAAAAAAATAAATATTAAGTATACGTGCTTGTTATTATATTGGGATTAAGAGAACGCGCATCCATAATAACAGAGGTCTTGTTCTTTTATATAGTTAGTATAAATCGAACAAACTCAAACGGGCTTGCTCAATACACACATAGTGTACTAGTACAATTTTATAGTCAAGATAAACTAATACCAATTATACTACAACCGTTCCAATGGTTTGTCTCAATCCATCTTGGTTGTGAGTGTTAGAATCGATGGAATCAAAATATCTCCACAATGGCATGACATTGTCCACTTTGGGCCTAAACCCTCATGACTTTGTTCTTGGGCTCTCCTCAAAAGACCTTATACCATTAAAGATATCTTCTATCCTTTTAAATCCATGATATTTTCTATATATTTTAGATGTGGGACTATGTTTGCACCCTTACAACTCAACAATCCCCCCTCAAACAAAGGACCACAAGCCCCCATGAAACGGGAAGCCTTTGTTTGATGTCCGAATCCTCGATCCACCAGAACTTTCTGCCCCTCGATCTATCCGACCTACTAGGACTTCTTGCCTAGCCGCAACTAGGACTTTTTACCCCTCGATCCACCCGACTTACTAGGACTTCCTGCCTAGCCGCAACTAGGACTTTCTGCCTGGTGTCTGGTCCTCTTGATTCAGACACGGGAGCACCCACTTCCTTTGTTTAAGGTTCAACCCTCATGGTTAGATCTGGATCATGACTCTTCTGGCGGTTAGTCCGGTGAAGAGCGGTTTCGCTCTGATACCACTTATTAGAACTGATGGAATCAAAATATCTCCACAATGACATGATATTATCCACTTTGGGCCTAAGTTCTCATGGTTTTGTTCTTGAGTTCAACCCGAAAGACCTCATACCAATGGAGATATCTTTCATCCTTTTAAACCCATGATCTTTTCCATGTGTTTTAGATGTAGGACTATGTTTGCACCGTTGCAATCCAACATGATTCACATATAAAACAATGCAGGTCTTATTTATGAATTGGAAATAAAAACAACATTATGATTATGACATTCTAGTAGATGCAATACTTCAATAGGGATCTTATTTTATACTATTCTAATATATCAATAAGAACCAAACTTTATCCCATCAAGTGGGATCAACTACATAGATCCTCTTATGCTATTGGACTTGATCTTTTATTATATCTTTATCTATATTTAAATGAATTTTATCTTGATTTAATATTGCTAACTAAGTCTTCTTTAATCTTTATTTTTATTGATTAATGTGTGTATGGTATCACATTAGAGCATTTATTTGTCACTTAGGTACATAACCATGTCATCTTAAATATGTTTCTCGGAGTTTTTTCTTAATAGACGTAAGTCTAACTTTTTCTCTAATATTCTTATTTTTTATCCTAACTATCCTTGTTTGTCAATATATCTACTTTAACATCCTTATTTATGCAATTTTCATCTTTTGCTCGTCTATCAATTCATAGTCCAATATTGAACTTTATATAACATAATAGGTCTAATTATCATTTTGTAAAATTTATTTTATACTATTCTAATAAGAAAGAAAATTCATTAGAAGATAAATTTAACTAATTAAAGATAAATTTAACTTATTAAGAATTAATTTAAGTCCAATATATTAGGGATTAAGCTGTAATTATTATAAAAGGAGAAAGAAAGAAAATTATCTTATATGATAGAAATATAAAGCACGAACAGAATGAAAATGAAATATCAAAGTTAATCATTTACTACATGGAGATAGTGTCAAGGATAATCAAGATGAGAACTTGATACAGAATTAAAATAGATAGCTCGGTGCACGAAGTTCCCATTAATGCGGAGTCTCAAGGAAGAGTCAAACTACTTTGGATTTATTGTATGTAGCTTTATGTTGTATTGCAAGAGGTTGTTTTCGCGACTTATACCGATGACCACATGATCACGCGGCAACAATTTTATTGTTGCATCAAGGTTTTTTATTGTTGCACCAAGATTCCCCTTCAACTTGACACTTAAGAATAATTAAGAAAAATAAATATTGTCACTTAAATACAACTGTAAGGGTAGAATCTAATCAATTGATTGTAAATTCCAACCAATGAAAATAAATTAAACCAAATATATTAGAAATTAAACTGAAATCATTACAAAAGAAGAAAGAAAAATAAATAAATCTTATGTTATATGATAAAAGTATAAAGCTTGAAGAAAGTGGAAGTGGAATATCAAAGTTAACAATGATATAAAGTCAAGGATGGTCAAGATGGATATGATATGAAATAATAATTGAGAAGAATAAATCTTGTCTTGTCATATTAATATACAATGACAGTGAAATCAATACCGACTTAGAGATTTTTGCCTTTCATTCGAAGACAATGACTTTTTTATGTGAAAAGTAATGGTGGAATTTTTTTATTGTGTATTTCTTTTCAATTCTTAATGGAATAAAATAAATTATAATTTATACATTGTCATCCGTGTAGGATATCCAGGTAGGATACGGACCAATATATTCTTGTTATGAGCCAAAAACAACTTCACCTATACTATTATGCAATTAAATGGAAAATTATATTATTTTTACAAATTTTTGGAAATCAAAACTAAGCTGAATAAAATAAATTCCTTTTTAACATAGTATATGATTTTTATTTGAACATTACGATTCATTATTTGATAGAATTTGCAATTCTAAAACTCAAATATTCTTGATAGAAACTTCAATTTGACAACCTTACCTTAAGACAATTTATTCACATCTCTGTAATTAATAACTGAGGAATTCTGAATGCTTCCAAGACCTTTGAATAAGGTTATAGATATGCAAATTCTGTGTAATTTTCTGTTATTGTTGTTGAATAATTCAGTTCCATAAAATTCATGCACTAACAATAATTTACTGTTTACCACTCTTGAAATCTTATAAGTTGGACCCCCATGCATCACTTGTAAGGCAACCAAAAAAAAAAAATTGAGACCAGTAACATCTCAAGAGAAATGAAAGCAACTCTTTTATACACAATTCCATATTTTGCAGTTTAATTCTCCTTGAACATAATTCTAGTTAAGCATGACCTTCTACATATATTACTTTTATAATTCTTAGTTTTCTAACAATTATGCTGCTCAAATTAGTAACATTTTGTTTTTTGTTGTTCTGATTGAGGATCACATCTTCTCATGACCTGGATGAGTTAATACTTAATACGTTCTAGTAACATAAGAAATCTGGCGCAGACTTGGGTATCCGGTGAATGATACTGTCATAAAATGCTCAAAGACTAACTGGGCATGACTGCATAGCGAAAACTCTCATTTACCTCAATTGAAATGGATATTCCACGGGTTTTTGAGAATAGCATGTGGCTTATGGTCTCCCTGCAATGAAAACTAAAGATAATAACTAGATATAATGCAGAGATGCCCCATTGGCTGGATTACAATCATACTGTTGATGCCTTGACTGTGAAATGGTAGACACGTAAGACTCAAAATCTTGTGCTGAAGTGTATAACATCAAAATAGAATTATAACCTATTGTCAGATATAGTTTGTATCTTGTCGGTAGTTTCCCTTTTCCCTTTATTTAAGTATATGTTGAAAACTACAGACAAAGTGATTTTGTTATCCCTTTCTGTTTTCCTGTTTGCTGAATCTAAATTACAAAGAAGGACAAATGTTTGGTATGTTCTCTTATCTGACACTTTCTACTTCATTGAATTCTGTGAAATTTCAGCATTTGCTGGAAGCTGTTGTTCCATTGATGAAGGAAAAAGAGAAGTTATTGCAGGATTATGAAGCTCTCAAATTGAAACTTGATCGAGAATATGATGAGCATGCAGAAAATAAAAGAGGTTTCCAGCAGGATATTGAGATGCTTATGACACTCAATAGTCGGATCAAAGAGTGTGTTTGATTTTCTTGCATCAACATTTTTTATTTCCTATGTTGTTTCTTTATCTAACACGTTATGGTCTAATACTTAATCTTAGATACCTTGACTCAAAGAAAGTTGAGAAATTAAAGGACTTGCAAGAAAGGCACAGATTATCTGAATCACAACTGCAAAGATGTGACACAAGGAAGCAGGAAATTTCAACTGATTTGAACAAGAGTAAAGAGTTAATGAGAAATCAAGATCAGTTAAAAAGAAACATTGATGACAACTTGAACTATAGGAAGACAAAAGCTGATGTAGATGAACTTACTCATGAAATTGAGAGCCTAGAGGAGAAGGTACTATCTATTGGCAGTATGTCCAGTCTAGAAGCGGATCTTAAAAAACATCTACAGACAAAGGAGAGACTACTTTCAGAGGTAATATGTGCACAAATTAGTTTCCCGCTTTATTGCCAATTAAGTATTTAAGCTTCAAAAATCAATTACCAATTGAAATTTATCCATGTATTATTATCATCAAATTAATTGCCCATCTGCCTTTTACCATCCCATTATGCATGCTAAATTTCAATATTATTGCTAACTATTAAATGGGTGACTTTGGGTGCATCTAGCAATTGTTATTCTCGTTATCATTTATTCATGTAATTCCCACCTCATTAACTTTTTTAATGCTCATATTTATCCATATACAGACATTTTTCTGTGCATTTGATTTCCTTTTTATTTTATTTTAATTTAAAGTATCTTTATTCTTTTTAATATTTTGTCATTCTTATTTAATTTGCATATATAATTATGTTACACTATTTTTTATTTATTTCAAATAAGTAATTATTTTAATTATTAAAATTGATTAATCTTGAGAAATTCTTATTTTGTATTTTATTTGTTTACAGTAAATTGTTCCCGTAAAGTCAATCTAACTAAAATATTCTCTATGTTTATAATTTAGTTATGTAGGGTTTACATATAAAGTGTTTTCAGAATTGGTAAATCAATTTTGTGCCACTTTGAGCCCATGCAATTTCAAGGTTGACCAGTTGAGAGGAAAAATGAAAAAAAAAACTTTGAGATTTTTTTAAATGTTAAAATTATGAGAGATAAATATACTAGAGTTATCGAATCCAATAAATTTATTGATGACAATAAAATCATATTAAAAATTTAAATCTAAAGTTAAAAAGTTATTAATTTTTACACTTAGTGTTGACTTATTCCTGTATTAAAATTACTTTAGGAGATTTTTTTTTCTTTTTGTGTTTGTTCATGCTTTTGTGTTTTCTTTTTTGAGTTAGATAACCTTGAGTTTTACCTACTATTTTTCTAGTATCTTATCATGATAGGCTTTGCTCAAGGTTTGAAAATGGTCATATAGTGGGCAGTGTCTAGCAATTGTCTAATGCATCTATTGCTTCTAGTGTAAAGCATGTAAAAGAGTCCTTCAAATAAAAGAAAAACTTGTAAAAAGATAAAAGTATTATATTTATAATCACATTCATAATACTAGCACTGTGAGAAAATAGTGTGAAGCATGCAAAAGAGTCTTCCAATTAAACAGAAAAGCTTCTAAAAATATATAAAATATATCGTATCTAGAATCACATTTCATAATCCACCCTGTGAGAGAAAATAGTTGAATGAGAATAAGTATCATCCATGAGCAGGCTAGGAACTGGGCAATATGTAAACTAATACACCCTGAATCATGAGCATTTACAAGTACCAGTACGGAGCTGGAGAATGGAAGAATTAGAAATACATAAAGTATGAATCCTTATTGATTCCTCAGGATGGTTAAGAAAATTTCTTATACTGCTGATATAATTCTCTATAGAATCTTTTTAGTCAATGCTTAGTGGGATGTGAGACTGATGATAATTATGTGCTCTAGATTCCTATGAGCAATATTTTACAGATCGTAGTTGACGAAATTAAGGTAGTAGTTCATTGAAGTAATAGACTCGTTAGTAGAGATAAGACCTTGTGAATAGTATAAAAAAGAAAGAATGGTGGTTGCAACTACAACATTGCTTTTAATTACTGTATTTTTACTTATTGTGCAATTTCTCCTGCTAATCATGTTTTATCTTCCTAATTCAAATAGGCAAACCATTGGCCTTGAAATAAATAGTAATTCTATATGTAATTGTCTATCATCAAGTATCCTAAATTTCGGCTGTTACATCGACAGGTGAATAGGTGTCATGGAACCCTATCTGTCTATCAAAGTAACATATCAAAGTACAAGATCGACCTTAAACAGGCTCAATACAATGATATTGATAAGAGATATTTCAATCAGCTGATTCAACTTAAGGTATGCATTTCTCTTGATGTTATCTCAGTTTACATTCTTCAAGTGCATTATAATCTTTACTAATAAGTTTACTTGCAGACAACGGAAATGGCAAACAAGGACCTTGATAGATACTACAATGCACTTGATACGTAAGCACTTTGATCTCACCATAAGTTAGTTTCCTTTGTACTTCGTGTTTGACAATATAACCAACTGCCATGGACTTGAATATTGTGATATAAGCCTGAAACTACCTTGGTTATACCTTTTTGGAAACTTCTGGTGGGTAATTCATGGGGATCTCTGGGAGCATCATAATCTTAACCAATGAAATCTTATCAAACTTATGATGACTTAATTACTTGGACATTCATGGTTAGCACTGTATGTCCACAACTGTTGTTATTGTATCCTGTTGACAAGAGATGCCTTACCTAAATCAGAAGTTCATGAGAATGAAAGTACAAAACTATGTGAGATGCACCAACACCAGAATTTTGGTAGAGGCAGTGGTTAATTTGTCACAACTACAAGCATTTTTCCTTGCCTGGCACATATTGTGCATTTACCATGCGTCAGTGAAGTTAATTTTTTCCCCAAAATAAGCTATGGCATTATGCTGCCGCTTATTTCAAGCAAGTTTATGCTTTCATTGTATAATAGCTGATGCTCTAAAACCTATACGGCTTTTGGTTACATCATTATCAAACTGTGTTTGTCCCAACTATTTGTACTTGGCTACATAAATTTTCTATTTCCATTTACCCATATAATAAGATTTAGTTTCATGTTCATGGGTTTTGACAAATATGATGTTGGCTATCTAGGCCTAACAGAACCTTTTATTAAGTTTTAAATTGGACTGTTAACTAGTTTTATTTTTCTTGTTAACAATGTCAACACATGCTAATAAGATAATTCACATCTATCACATAATGAATATTCAAATGCCAATAAGATATATTCTTTTAAGACAACTGATGAATACATATATTGATATTCAGAAACTAAACATTGATGCACAAATTTGTTTACCTTCCTTTTGGAAGGGTGGTAAAGATATAATCACACCGTCAATGAATTTCTGACATCTTGTCTGCTATGAACATTTAGATACAGTCATGGGATCTTCTATTGTAGACTACTAACTAGCCTTCGGCATCAGGATCAATAATAATTAGGTCAAATCAAAGGTTTTAAAGCTAGCCTTTGGTAGCAGGCTCAGTAATGATTGTGTCAAATCAAAGGTTTTAGAAAAAGTTTGCAAGTTGCTTGTAATTGAGTCGCTGCCTAGAGTATATGAAATATTAAAGGACATGCACAATGTATATGAATTCATTTTTACTGTAGATTATTTAACATTAATTTTATTCATAAAAAATGCATTTTAATCACATTTTTTAAAATTTACTTCATAATAATACAATATGCAAAGACCCAACACCACCTAAGCCAACACAGTGAACAAAATTTAAGTTTCTAACATTTGTCCACAAAGCATCTAGTGATCCATGCAAAAAGTTCCAACAATTTATATGCAAAATTAATAATAATTTTTAGTAAATATAATCAAGGTTGTTGAATCGAGCTTCAAAGTGTGAATTGTCTTGCTGATTTTGTGAATATTGTATTGAATTGTGCATCGTCACATTCACGTATATTTTAAGTTAAAAAATACCTTTCTAAAATGTATAAAAGTGTTGGATTTAACATAATATGATTAATAAAACACATTGTCATAATAATAAAATTTAATATAGGACTAAAGATCCTAAAGGTCATATCGAGAATAATATGATTAAAACTTTCATCTATCTTTATATACAATTGAAATATACATAAAAAATCGTTAAAAAGAAATATCGTAATCACTCTATATCCCAATTTGAGATGTCATCATCCTCATCTCGATGGCATAACTATTTTTTTCTTTACCTACAAAGGAAAGAGACCTAAATGTCTTGGTCAACAGGTTAGCAAGTCATCAACGTTGGTTGCTAAGGATGAGGGCTGGGAGATATGGACATCTTATTGTTGAAGAGACTTGAAGAATAGGGGAGGGTTGTTGTCCATGGAGGGGTGATATTTCTATGGTGGAAGATGCTCGAGGAATATAGACATCGATTAATCTTGCATAGCATGAGAGCTGAGAGACTTCCTGTAATCAACGTTGATTACTAAGGGAGCTCAAGGAATACAAACATCAGTGTTGGCATCCTCTTGTCTATGATTGATTATTGAGGGCAGGTGTTGAAATATGTCCTTTGGTCCAAGATGCATCAGGAAGAAGCCACTAAAGCTTTGAACAACTCTGATCGCTTGAGACATGTTCATTGATGGTTCAGGATAACGAGCCACTGTTGAAGAAATAACATTTGATGAACAAAGGATCATAGACAATAAGCCATCATTGAAGAAGTAAACTTTGGTAAGCAAAGAGTCGAAGACAATACGGTGTGTGAAGGATCGAAGATGAATCATTGAATAGAATAACACATGAGATTTTTCAAAGCATAAATTAGTTGTGGAACAAATCATTTACCCAATTACATTTAATTAATGGATAAGTTCAAGAATCAGTTGATTGACATTGAATCAGGTTGGAATTGTATTGAGGCAGACCAATTTTTGACACAGACGATTTACCTATATGCCGTTTTGGGTGCAAGTCCAATTAAATTGTGCCATTTGAATTGTGAATCATACAATTCTGATAACTATGACATAGTAATAAAGTTCTCAGTTATGCCACTTACTCCCTCTCTGAACTAACTTTTGCATTATTAGTTTCTATGACATAGTATAAATGATTTGTTATTTTTCGTCGGCTGTTCATTAGCATTCAAAACTTTTGCTACTAAATTTTATGTAAAACTTCACCTAAATGCAACATCTGTTTGTTCTAAATCACCTAATGTCATTCCTTTGCACTCGTGAATAGTTTATAATTGGCTCCAATTAGCTTGTGTCTGTTTGAGAGGAGGAAGAAGGGAAAGAAAGAAAAGAGTGTTGGAAGGGAAGAGAGGAAGGGAGAGGGAGAAATTTCCTTTGTGTTTTGTCTCCTTGAAAAGAGAGGAATGGAGTCATAAACTTAATCATTTCCTTGTATAGTAGCCAAGGTCCTAAACTTAAAATCTTGGTTAAACCTTTAAATTTTTGTCATTCCCAAAACATGCATGGTTAAGCAGGTCTTTTCAGCATTTTACTTTTTCCCTTTCCTCTTCCACTCACTTGAACACCCCGCCCCCCCTCTTGTTCTTCTACTGAAGTAGATAAGACTGCTTTTCCTCCTCCCCTCCTTTTATTTGCCCTTTCCCAAGTAGAGACAGCATTAAAGATAAACTATGTTGTAAACTGATGGATTGGACTTTGGGCTGCCAAATTGAAGATGAAAGAAATATTTGATTGCACATGGATACGTGATGCACTGAAGCATAGGCTGGTTGAGTCAATTGATGATTGAAGCAATCGAGAATTTGCTTGTGCTCTTTATGTCTGTTTAATCTTTTATAAAGTGCCTATTAATCCAATTACCTAATAACATCAACAAAGCATATCAACCGTTTGAGGTTTGAACCACTGGATATTGATAGGCAGCTACATGGATGGCTTAACATGACACCTGCCCATCAGAAAATACTCAATGAACTTTTCATTTTATGTAAAGAAGACAAAGATGTTAATGTGATAATCCAACTCAGGCTATTATTTGCAATGCATTAGATGTTTGCCCTTTTGTGATGATTAACGACATGCAATGCATCTCCTTTTGACAGTTTGCTCTTGAACATTTTCTCGTTCTCTATGACACATTTGTTAAACTGCAGCTGCATGCCACACCTCTATGTGCCAATGTTTTTGTGCAATGAAAGAAATTAGAATTTTAGTTCCTCTCCTATTGCTGTGCCTGTATTTTTTTTCGTAGCGCTAGCTTCCCTAGTTGATCAACTATTTTCTGTCTCCAGGGCACTCATGCGTTTTCATACAATGAAAATGGAGGAAATAAATAAGATCATAAAAGAATTATGGCAGCAAACATATAGGGGCCAGGATATAGATTACATTAGCATCCACTCCGATTCCGAAGGTGCTGGGAGTCGGTCATACAGCTACAGAGTAAGGACAATAATATTAATTAAAAGATTAAGCAACAATTCTAATCTGTGGTGATTATTCAGGTCCTGATGCAGACTGGTGAAACTGAGCTTGAGATGAGGGGAAGGTGCAGTGCTGGTCAGAAGGTGATTTCTTTTATTTTGTTTTGTTATTTCCTTTTTGTATATTATTTTATAGATGCCAAATTTGATCACTGATTGATAAGTTTGGAATGTTTCATTTTGTCTGGTTTGACAAATAGGATAATTTTGCTTATCTTATGTTGATTTTTCAGGTTCTTGCTTCTCTTATCATAAGGTTGGCACTCGCTGAAACATTTTGCCTAAATTGTGGAATACTTGCACTGGATGAGCCAACCACCAACTTGGATGGGCCAAATGCAGAAAGTCTAGCCGCTGCTCTCGTAAGGTAATTTATCATCACAGAAGTGATAGTAGTTATACCGATT
Organism: Curcuma caesia; assembly: GCA_037834155.1. Lineage (NCBI taxonomy): Eukaryota > Viridiplantae > Streptophyta > Magnoliopsida > Zingiberales > Zingiberaceae > Curcuma > Curcuma caesia. Next base: position 7,045 of record JBBMKF010006863.1, on the reverse strand, counting down.
ATAAGTTGCCACACTATTAAATTCAATCATTGCTTGATTCTCAGAATCATGGAAGATAGGAAGGGTCAAGAGAACTTTCAGTTGATAGTCATTACACATGATGAAAGATTTGCACAGCTGATTGGTCAGCGCCAGCATGCTGAGAAATATTATCGGGTCACAAAGGACGAACAGTAAGCTTAAATAGTTGCTTTTTCTTTTCAGGCTTTTACTTTGGTGTTCTTCCTCTGCTCATTTAAACTCTACTGTTCCAGTCAACACAGCATTATTGAAGCTCAAGAAATTTTTGATTGATTTTGTTGCGTCAAGATGGAGATCATTCGCTTACAAAAATTCTCTTAGTTGAATGTTATCAGTCGGCCTATCTCAAAACAACTGTACCCAAGAACTTACTGTAGATAAGTATGTTTTTAATTAATCTAGTTTTAACTGATACACTGGCTGCATTTTGGATTAGCAGCTATCTATTTGTCTTCATAATTTGTTTCTTTTATAATGGAAATCATAACTTTAGGCATCATCCAATGGTATTAATACTGTAGTGCTAATTAAATATGCGCTTAATCTACAAAAGAGCAGATGCACGAAAAAGACCATAGTGGAGTGCAATGATGAAGCTTTATTCCTCATAGAACGAGGCAAAAAGGAAGAAGGCTGGCTTTGCTTTTTTTTTTTTCTTAATTTTTTTTTTGTTATAATTCAGGTGTTGAGATTTTATATGACTAATTTAGGTGGTAGATAGATTTTCCTTTTTGATTCGCTTATCAAATAATATAGTTTATATATATTTACAAGTTGATCTCTAAAATATTTATTTTTTGCTTTTACCATCGCATTATATCTGTAAGGGTAAAGAAATGGCATTCATTTTAGTCGACCTTTTATTAGGGTTTCTTTTTTATTAGAATCGATAAAAGAATGTCTCTTTTTTATTTATTGTTAAAAGGGTAGGGAGGGTTCAAGGTTATTATACCGTTGTAGTACTTATTGTATATCGCTGTTATAATATAATGTGATCAAAGTTGAGATGTTTATATTTGTAGGAGATGTTATAATATAGGGTTATTAATATTTATAGGGTTATATTAAAAAAATCATCAAAGGGACATCCCTTTTTAATTTTTTTTATTCAAAGAAAATTCTACCCCATTAGCTACCTATAAAATAACATAGCTACTTTTAAATGCATTGTTTGGCTATTTTTTTTATGGGCCAATTTAGCCTGTCCTATCTTTGTTGATCAACTCCACCACATCACTTACCTATCAGTTCCTCAGCTTCCTCTTTGTTGTCTTATTTCGATTTAATTGACTTAGATTTTCTTCTCATATACTGCGTAACTTGTGATCTCGAAGCTTTAGGATATGTCTAAAGCTATCAAACATAAAAAAAAAAAATTCTTAATTTTTAATTTCACATATTATATACATTATAATAATTATGAAACTGTAGCATTACAATAGTATAATAGTTACAATTTAATAATTAATACGATATAAATTTGATTTATTTATTTAATATTCACGGTGTAGCAACTATAAAACTATAATTACTATAATATTATAATAATTATGATTTCATAGCTGTTACAATATAGACTTAACATATTCATCAAACATTGACGCGTAACAGTTATGAAACCGAAGTTGCTAGAATATTTTAATAATTATGATTTCGTAATGACTACAACATTATAATAGTTACGATTTCTTAAATACTGTAACTCAAATTTGACTTATTTATATAATATCACGTTGTAATAACTACAGTTTCATAACTACTACAATACTGAATTGTAACTTCAGCACTATAAACATATCATCAAAATAATGAAACTTAAAAACTAAGAAATCAAAGGGGCAATGAGGAAAAATCTTATATGTTTGATAGTTTTAGATAAATCTTAAACTAAAGAAATAACAAACTAAGTGATACACGAGGAAAATTTTAAATGGATCAAATCAAAATAAGTCTACAGGTGAAACTAAGGAGATTGATGAAAATGAGAGTGAACGAGAGATTTTGGACAGATTTCGAAATAGCAAAGATCGTCCGATCTGATTTGAAATTTGAAATTGACCTCTTAACAAATATTTTACAAAAAAAGATGGAATCCGTCAACTTAGCGACCTCATACGATTGGTCCCACGACTATCTGTGAGGAGTTAAATCGAGAAATTGCAGTTGGTCACAACGCAGAAGGGTGTTGTCTGACTTCGCTAAGATTCGAATTCTTGTCCTCTTCTACAACTCTACTGCGTCGTAATTAACTTACTTATGTCCCGGAAGCGAACTCTTACCAAATCAAATCCACTGTGGAGGGAGGATAATTATGTCATATTTTACCAGGGCTAATGGGATGAAACTTCCTTTTTTTTTTTTATAAAAATAAAAAAAAAAAGAAGGCATCTATCTCTTTAATGATTTCATACGCCTTACCTGACATTATTGTCCTTGCTCTTTACCTGCAGATCCGCGACTAAAGTTTTATATTATTTAAAACACAGACAACACTTTAAGAAAGCGTGCATCTTGTCGAGCGAGCATGCACCGGAAATTACACATTTGCCAGCTTGCGGAGGCCGTCCAGCAGCCCTGCGGCGAAGCCCTCCTGCGCCTCCTTGTCCAGCAGGAACTCCCTCCACTTGGAGTGCTTCTCCTTCACCTCATCGCTCGCCGTCACCTCCCTCACGGCCGCGCACACCGCCTCCCTCGTGAACCCCCCGTCCTCCTCCCGCCTCTCCACCTCCACCCCGATGCCCATGTCCCCCGCGAACAGCCTCGCGTTCAGGTACTGGTCCCCCTTCTGCGGCAGCATCGCCAGCCTGCACCCCGCCGCCACCGCCTCCATCACCGAGCTCAGCCCCGCGTGGCACAGGAACACGCCCACGCTGTCGTGCCGCAGGATGTGCTGCTGCTGGACCCACCCGCTGTGGACCAGCCCCCGCCCCTTCACCCGCTCCGCCCACCCCTCAGGAAGAAGCCGCCCCACCTTCCCCTCCTCCCCCTTCGCCGGGTTCAGCACCGCCAGGAAGGGCATCCCCGTCATTTCCAGCCCCAGCAGCAGCTCCCGCACGCCTTCCTCGCTCAGGAACGTCTCGCTCCCGAAGGAGCTGAACACCACCGCGCCGGCCGGGAAGCCGCCGAGCCACTCCACCCAGCGCGGGTCCAACTCCCCTGTCGGCGGTTCCGGCGTGATCGGCCCCGCCAGCAGTACTGGCTTCCCGTGTTCCTTCGCCACGTAGTCGACGTAGGGCCCCTCCATCTCCGCGCAGGTCTTCGCCATGATGGCGCTGCTGCGCGACATGCAGGCGAGCACCCGCTCGAAGACGGAGGCCCCCGCGAAGGTCCGGAAGATGTAGAGGAAGTCGGCCGCCTGGTAGGCCGGCACGCCGCGGATGGAGGAGGCCTCTGGGAACTTCGCCGGTGGGGACTTGAGGTCCTCGACGGAGGGGTTCGGGCCGTGGAGCCGGCGGGCGGGGACGGTGAGGTAGGCGGTGGAGACGGCAGCGAATACGGAGAAGAACACAGCGCGGACTCCGAGCGGCTCCGCGACCTCCGGCAGCCACTGCATGGCGAAGTCAAAGACGGCGACGTGGGGACGAAGTTCGCGAAGGATCGCGTCCACCTGGGGACGCGTCCCGTCGACGGCGAGCTTCAGAAGCTCCACAGAAGGGGAGTCGGAGGGGAGGTCAGCCGTGCTCTCGGCTCCCGGGGGGAGTCCCGGGACCGCGGGCAAGTGCAGCGCCACCACGGAGACCGACGACGAAGAGGGGATCAACGACCGGATGCGCGCCACGTTGGAGGCGGCGGAGAGGAAGGTGACGTGGATGTTCCCGGCGGCCGCGGCGGATATCTTGGTGGCGAGCTGGATGAAAGGGCTGATGTGACCGAAGGCGAGGTAAGGGAACATGAGCACGTGGAGAGGTTCAGGGGAAGATGACGATGCGTCGGCCGCCATCGAATGGTCGGATCGATTTCGCAGCTCTGTCGGTGGGATGGCGTTCTTGGTCTTCTATAGCGAGAGTTAGTTAGCACTGGAGGAGAAGGTTTGGCCACCCTACTTTCTCCAAACGACCAGCATTCAATCGGGACGGATCGGAGAAGTAGTTGAGTCATTAATTCTTGATGTTAATGTAGTGTAAGTGTACCTTTATTCCTTTGGCTACTGAACCATCTTCCATCTTCCTCGGTAAAACGATGAAATCCATCATCCTAACTGTCTCATATGTCCTAGCAATCTCATATGGTCAGACTCCACGATCATACGTGAAAGGTAAATCAAGAAGCTATAGTTAGTTATGATGGAGATAAATCGAGAAGCTGCAGTTAGTCATGATGGAGGAGGACATTGTCGCTTCACCAAAATTCAATCCTTGTCCACTACAACAACTCTATTTCGTTATAACCAAGTCAACTATACCCCCGGGCAACCTTCTCTCATCTTCCTTTTAGGATTAAGGTGAATTGAACATTTATTTATGAAATAAATTTAATGTTAAATTTGATAAGAATTTATTTATATTTATTTAATATATAAAAAATCAATTAAATACATTTAAATAATTTATTAAATTAAATAAAAAATTTAAATGTATATGTGTTTAATTTGTTAATATTTTAAATAATATTTATGAATAATATTCTTGAATAATATTCATGAATAATATTTGTGAATCATGTTCATTAATAAATGTTATCAACATACTATCTAAATAAATAAAGAAACTTTCAAAATGAATAGATAAATTTATATTATCAAGCTCAATAATCAACTAAATAAGTTTAAAATATAAAAATTTTAAACAATCATAAAATCTTGAATTGAAAGCTTTGATGACATCTAAACAAACTAAACTCAAAGTTTATAACAAAGAAATAAAATCAAGATTGAACAATCATTTCAACAATTTAATTTATTATAAGCTCGGCTTAGCTATCTTATCAAATAAACTTGAACATCATTGTTCCTGTCTGAGATCGAGGATGAGTGAGCCACCAATGAGCTGTCTTTGAGGTTGACAAGTTTCTAATGATCCGGTGAAGGATGGACTCTGTGGATCTTTGCAAAACTCAATAAGAGTTAGAATGAAGATCAAGACAAACATTAACTCAACCATTCCGATGCTTAAGTCAGGTCTTTGAGGGCAAGGAGGAGGAAAAGAGTAGAAAGTAGAAGAAAGGTTCTAGATTGCTTGTGCTCATACCTTTGCCCGTGAGAGCGAACTTTCTTTTATATATTACCATCCAGTGGAGAAATGGTGCCCACGTTCTCCATGTTCTGATCTACAGGATGCCACGTCTAGGTAGATAGGGTGTCACATCACCTCGTACTCCTCACTTTCTATGGATCATGTCATCCCACTGTTTGTCGACTATGTCATCCCACATTCTATTGACCATGTCATTTCACATTTTCCACGTTCAAGTGGAGGGGGGCACATCACCTCATGTTCCCCATGTTCTATTGATCATGTTGTCCCACGTTCACTACGATCTTCGTACTGGAAACATTCAAGTATATCGGATTCAAGACTTTAGAGTCATATATCAAGTGTCAAGTCATAGAGATCCCAAAGTTAGGAGTTGGCCATAGCCGAGCTGAAGGAGTTAGGTGTAGCCAAGCTAAAGGAGTCGAGCGTAGTCGAGCTAAGGTGGTTGAGCTAAAGGGATTGGCCATGACCAAGATGAGGTGGTTGAGCTGAAGGGATTAAGCATGACCGAATTGAGGTGGTTGAGTCAGAGGAGTCGGACGTGGCCGAATTGAGGTAGTTGAGCTGAAGGAGTCAAGAGTGGTTAAGTTGTGGTGGTTGAGCTAAAGAACTTGGGTATGGCCGAGCTAAGGTTGACGAATTAGCTCGAGTGCTACCTTAGATCGGACTTAATCTGGGGTTGACAATTTTCGCTTCCTTTGACTTGACTGACAGCTCATCTTGTCTTTTAACCAAACCTGGTAGTGCCATGCGTAGGCTACATATCTCGCCACATCACAAGACTCCCCCAAGTCTAGTCAAAAGAGGACTTAATCTGATTGATTGGACTGAGTCTCCTCCGTCGACAGGAGCCAAGGACTAACTTGGTTGAGTAGTGTAACCACCTTATTGCATAACGCTTCAATAATCTATGAGTTAGGCACCATTAAAACAAGTGATATGTAAGATCGTGTATCATGATTGTGATTCAAACGTTGTATTCGATGATTAATGTTGTCATGCTCCAAGGACAACACGTGTCTAAGCCAGTATAGGGGGGGGGGGTCGACTTGAGATGATTGTTGAGATTCTATGGATCTGGATGTCTGATCCAATGACGGAGCCATTTACACCGCCTTTTCACCTTCGGCTATAGATGATTGACCAAGGCTGAGCTAGAGGCACGCATCATTCTTCCTGTGGGCTCATTGACCGATGCAGCCACTAATATAGAGGATACGCCATCACCCAACCCTTCGATGAGGGTTGAGTTCATCTCATCGGGTGACTCAAATGAACAACTTCGACAGAGGAAAATGCACCGACCTCAAGAGCACTTTGTGGAACTACATCCATTGCCTGCCGAACACCTGGCTTCGCAACCCCTTAAGTCGAGTCCCCAGCCCCTTGAGTTTAGGTCCCGGAGTATTGAGCTGAGTTCCCAAGCATTGGCCATAGGTCCAGGTTTGTTTGCATGGCCCGTTGATCGCAGTTCCTCAATTCTATCCCAAGGCGAGTTGAAGCAAGGGCTCCATCGACGGGCCTAGGGCATCGTCATCCATTCAGCAAAGGCCGAATGTGGGGTTGCCATACCTCTTTAGTAGGTGCTTCTAGTGGCCACGACATTCCCCAAATGCCCCAGTCTCTTGTTGTGCAAGGCAGTGTGTTGGTGCGGGTCAAGGATCTGTCGAGGATGTAGGATCGAGAATGTTGGTGCAATCTTTGCCCCAAATGCATTGAGTTTCAATGTTTGGCTAAACCATGTTTAAGGTTAGACAATTCTTGTTGATCTAACATGTGTGATGCAAGTTTGCAGGAAAGTCCAAGCGTAGTCTTGGCAAAGGAAAAGTCCA
>JBBMKF010006765.1:0-25149 GCA_037834155.1 Curcuma caesia | reverse complement strand
GACATATTTAAAAAGTAAAAGTAAAGTGCGTCAATTCACTCTCCACCCCTCTAACGTACTCACAATCCTAATACAATTATCATCTCATAAGCTACTTATTTATTTATTTATTTTTAAAAAAAATTATATTCAATTTATCCTATTAAAATTTTCTATCAACCATCAAAATAAATTCATAAAGTGCAAAGTGGTCGACACTCACAGTTGAACTTTTTAGAAATTAATCGTGGGGTAAATATCCTTGTTGGGAATTGATTTCAGATATTTTTATTTGTGTTATTCATATCTTGCCCCTTATCTCGAGCCTCGAGGGTTTTTGATGCTTATTTATTGAATCCTTGAAAGGGTTTAGGGTTTTGGCATGTTAAATGTCGAGAATATATACTTATGTACCTATAACAGTATTAAGAATATATAATTGCTCTTGAAGATGATAATTAAGATTAATTATTCTGTTTAATTGACCATTAATTAAAATAAATTAAGTATTAAGAAATCAATTGCTCTCTCTATATCTGCCCTTCCGGATTATAGACTTGGTAGAGGTATATACAGTTGTCAATTTAGGTTGGATTTATTGGATTGGCTCGTTCCGCCAAGTAATTTAGACGGATTTAATTGAAATTTTATTAATCCATTTTAAGATGAGTTCAAATGGATTGATCTGTGACTCATATGGATTGGCTTGCGACGAACTTGATTGATTGGCAGATTGAGAAAATTTATTTATTTATTTTAAATTTTAAAATTAAAATAGAAAATATAATGAATTAGTGAGATTGATCCGTTTAAATTATAATTCAAACTTAACATTAATTTTAATTTAATCAATTTAAACTGTAGTTCAAATTTAAAATTTTTTAATTTTTAATAGGTTCATGGATTAGCCAGCTTAACCCGCAACCCACCTTGAGTTGGATTAGATTGGAGATTTCTCAATCCGCTAAATTGATGGGTCGGCTCGCCCCGTCCCGCTCCGTTATATGATGAATTTTTAGTGGGTTGATTCGTCCCGTCATAAATTGATCTGTTTTACAGCTCTAGAGGTATATGAACTAGAAGAGAGAGATTTAAACAATCTAGACATACACAGTTAGTTCTATCAATTGCTCTGCCCTATCGTAAGCAGTAGGGAGAGGTGGGAACTTAGAATTGCAATGAGTCGGTAGGAAATTTAGAAATGAATTAACAATCGATCTTAATTTGACCGTGAGTAGAAGTGTAAATGAGTCAAGCCGCACATGAGCTCTTTGGATCTCAGTTCGAAAAAAATTATTTTTGAGTTCGTTCGATTAAGTTAACGAGTTAAGCTCGAATTTAAGCATGATTTTCAACTCGAAAACATTATCGAGTTGAGCTCTAGTTTAACAATATTTGATTCATGAGCTTGTGAGCATATTCATTTAGAAGCTCGCGAACTTATTCATTAAGATGCTCGTTTATCATATATATATATATATATATATATATATATATAAAGAATATATATTAATGAGTCGAATTTGAACGTTCATTTAATTTTTAAACGAACTATTTTCAAACCGAACTTAGTCGTTCACAAACTTATTACGAATTGAACTTGAGCTTAAGAATTAATGCTTGAATTGAACTCAAGTCAAGTTCAAACTCGAGCCTCTTACTATTCGGTTCAGCTTGATTATACCTCTAACCGTGAGTACGTACGTGACTTTGTGCCTAAGGGTAGAAGATTCATCAGTAGGGAAGTCGAATAGGTAGGCCCTGCTTAACACACTGAGCCAGAGTCGTAAAAGAAACCATCATCATCTGGCGTGACTAAGGAAAGGGCGAAGGCAATAAAATATCATGCAGATTTATTAATGAAACTATATATATAACAAAGACTTCATGCAATTGTTCATCTTAATTATATTATCTACGAAAGCGAAGAAATGAAATTGTCGACCTTGTCATTCATCTTCCTCGACAGAAACTTCATGCAGATCGGCGGCTTCACCTGAGCGAGCGCGAGCACCGCTTGCGGCAGGCTCCATATTCCGTCGCCGCAAATCAAACCAGACGCCACCGCCGGAGCAAAGCGATCTGCCTCCGCCTTGCTGCCCGCCCTCTCCCATACAAACAGTATCGCACTCCCAATAAACATGTCGACGGCGAAGTACGATCCGATGTAGAACGGAATAGCCATCGCCATCGGGATCGGTATGTACCTACTGATCTTCTCGCCGGAGACATCTCTCATCAAGTTGACGACGATCGCGAGAGCAAAGAAAACATAGCAGAGGGTGAGGCAGTGCTTCGGCAGCGAACCGAAGCCATCCACGCCGAGAATCGCCATGTTCCGGTAGATGATGGCGTAGGGCGCCGGGTACTGACTCTCCGACGTGCCGATGTCTTCGAACGCCTTGAGGAAGAGCCAGAAAACGCAGGGGCCGATCACGCACCCCATCGAGGTGCCGATCACTTGACTCACGAACATCGATCTCGGCGACGCCAGAGTGAGGTACCCGGTCTTGAAGTCCTGCATCAGATCGGAGGCAGTCGAGACGATGCTCATCATGACGCCGCAAGCCGCGAGTCCTGCGAGGACGCCGCCGTGAGCAGAGCCAGCCCAAGCGCCGACGACGAAGATGGCGAGCTTCCCGTAAGTGGAAGCCAAGGACCAGTCGGTGAGGCCGCAGCCGTAGGCGTTGCAGAAGGCTAGAACAGGGGCGAAGACGTAGGCGACCAAGATGAAGTGCCACTTCAGGGGAGGGAAGATGTGAGGGAGAGCGACGATGGAGATTGCGGCGATCACCACGTAGCCTACGTATGCGACCCATAGTGGAATCTGATCCTTGAGGAAGACTTGGGTTCGCTTTTCGTCGTCGTATGATGCGACAGCAGCAGGAAGAGTGTTGGAAGAAGAAGAAGAACCCTTGCGTGCAGCGACGATGAAGGTGGAGAGCGTTCGACATAGGACCTTGAGGAAGTTGTAGAGGCCGTCGCCGAGAATCATGGCTATGCCTATGAAAACCTGATCGATCGATGAACATATATAGAAAGAGGATGATGCAAGAGTGAGTGAGCATGAAAAAGTATGAGATTGATCAGAGAAATGCATGGTTGAGTGTTAAATAATTACTTTATAGCCATTCAAACCATGAAAGCTGCTGTGAGGGAGATCAGCCGGGTACCAATGACCTTTCTGTCGATCTATAAGCGGCCACATGATTCCCCATGAAAGGATGCCGCCGAGGAGGACAGACACATTCACCAAATATGGGCAGATCATTCCCACTCCCACATAAGTAGCAGAGAAGTCGAAGTAAAACCTGAAATATCGAACTGACATTTATACATGTATGTTGTTGGAATATAATCAAAGTTTCACATTAAAAATACATTAAAAAAAATCATGGAGTTATAAGATGGAGATATCTATATTGGTATGAGACGTTTTGAGTAAAGTCCAAAAATAAAATTATAAAGATGTGAATCCAAAGTGGACCATATCATACTGTTGTAGAGATATTTATGGATTCCATCTGGACCCACCCTAACAGTGATATCAGAGCATGTCTATGATTGAGGGACTCTTAGTAAAAAGTCTATTGGGACAATTAAGGAGACGAAAATAGATCCGTACCAATAAGGGATCCTTGGGACCATTAAAGGGACTCCTAATGGTCTTTTGTTTGAGGGATAAATTATTGGAATATACTCAGAGTTTCACATTGAAAATATATGGAAAAGATCCTACAGTTATAAAATAGAGATATCTATATTGGTATGAGATCTTTTTGAATAAAGTTCAAAAATAAAATTATGAGAGTATGAATAGCATATAATTGTGGAGATATTTATGGATTCCATCTGAACCCTAACATATATTGTATATAAGATATCAGGCCTACCTGTTCTCATAGGCTTTAAGACCGAGTGAAGGGAATGCTGTAAAACCACAATCATCGCCAGCAGTATAAAACCACTGGAAGAACCCCCACAAAAAGCTACCGATGAAGCATTTGCCTAGCATCCATACTTGCCTCCTGAAAAAACAGACACAGAAGACAGAGGTTCTTTGACATTCCATTCTCTCGTAGATTCTAAAATGAGAAGATCTAGTAAAAATTCATAAGATTATTGTTACTTGGCAAGCTTTTCGCCCTGCGATGTATGGAAGCCATTGATAAGGTAAGCAGTAGCAGTACCACTCGGATAGATCAACTTGTAGTCGATGATCATTATCTGAAACATAATATATAGTCAAGTAAGCATCACGAATCAACTTTTTTTTATCTTAAAGAGTACGTTAATTAGTGAAATGGATCGACCTTTCTGAGGGCCACGACAGAGAACAATCCGAGAAAGCTAACGACGAACATGAATCCAATCATCCATCCTAAGCTGGGGTCCTTTATATTCTGAGCATCATTTTGTTCTGTTGCCTGGGCAGCAATTTTTGCACTCATGCCAAAAAGATAACTTCCAAAACCACCTGTCGACGACATTGCAATCAAGTTAATTACTTATTTCGATTACAATGTTGAAAAAGATATCACAATTAGAGGTAGTTTAACACACTAACAATTCACAAGTAGTAAAAGCTGCATCAATCAAGTGTACAAGTGAATACTTGACCTCTTGGTGTGTTTACGATAGGATCCCAAAAGAGAATTATTCAAATTACTCTTTCTTTCTATAAAAGTGTTCAATAATGTTTACACTAGCCAGCCATGAGTTTGGTTAAAGAGTTGAAGAAAATGAGTATCGTAGTTTACAACAATATATTCTTCCATAATGATTGTTAAGACGATCATTTACAACAATATATCCTTCCATCATTCAAGAGAAAAAAGCAACGATAGCTCACCATCATCGACAACTTTCAAGTAATTCCCTTTAAGCTACATTATCAAACTCGCTTCTACTTAGAGAAAAAATGTCATAAGATGTCTCGATGCACTAACTACTTATCAATGAATTATGGTGTATAATATTCTTTTGTCATAACTCAATGGAAGGTAAAGAGAAGGAAGATTATAGTTTAGTGCACTAAACTCCTATCAATATAAGTTTTAAGAATGATCTATTCGCCCCCAGGGCATAGTACAAACGATGGACGCATTGATAACGTAATAGCCAGGGGTCGATTCCATGAGGAAATGACCCGAGATCGTTCCCACCATGTGCTTAACATATGTACCTGCATGAACCTCCCTCTATATCTATTGAGTCGGTTCTAAGAGGCTATTGAAGTAGCAAATCTATCTTTTTTTTTTTTAAGAATATATTATATGCAATCTTATCCTATCATATAAAAAATTATTGACGTGACTCGAACTCATCAATTTTACCGTTGGTGCATAATATTCTTTTATCATAACTCAATGGAAGGTAAAGAGAAGGAAGATTATAGTTCAGTGTACTAAATTTCCATCAATATAAGTTTTAAGAACGCCCTTAGGGCGTAACATCATGCATTTAAATGTATCTATTTTTTTTTAAAGTATCTATCCTATGCAGTCTTATCATATCTTATAAAAAATTATTTACATGACTCGAACTCGTCAATTTTCCAATTGAATCAAGGCTGCTCCTGTTCTATTACAAAAGAAAATGTTGACATGGACGTATCAACGGTCGTCCACAATGTAAGCGTAAGCATAGGTATCTATAATGCAAATCCCTAGAGGACGAAAAGTAAAACAAAATCGGAAATGAAGAAAAAAGGGCATGCGAGAAAGCGGCGAATTTTAGGGTTCTGAAATGGCGTACCGCTGAACGCGAGGCCGTAGGCGGCGACGACGCAGGTCTGGATGACGGTGTTCTCCTGCCTCGTGAAGGGCGTGCGGAGGAGACCGGTGTGCTCGAGCGCCTTGGTCCAAAGCTTGACGAAGAAGAAGCCGAGGAGGCCGGCGGCGACATTGAGCGAGGGGATGATACCCGTGGTCAGGTTCAGCTTCATCACGATGACGCTGAACATGACGGAGAGGATGAAACTCACGATCAGCGCGCGCGCCGTCAGCTGCTCGCGCCAGGGCGGCACGCGCTGCCCCTCGAACGTCCGCTCCACCGACGGATCTTCCGCCTCTTGCTCTGAGCCGTCCTTTTCGCCTTTTTGCCGCCGCCGCAGGTTGCAGTCCTCTGTGGCGGCTGTCTGCGCCTCCACCTCGTCCGACGCCATCACACCACGAGAAGGTCGATTGCGGCGGGGGAGTGAGAATGGTAAGGGATGGGGAGTCGGCGGCCATGAAGTAGGGAGGCCTCTGCCCTCCTCCCCCGGTTGATTCGAAGGAAATGGTCAAATTTCCGGACTCCTCGGCTCGTTCGACGGCTAAAATGATGTGAATATGATAAACCAACGAACTATATTCGACAGAACTCAGCAGCCTTTTTTTTTCAAAAAAATATCATATTTTTCATCGTTGAAAATATCTTATTCCAACGGGAATAAGTATTACAACATATTAAAAAATTATTTTTGTTTTTCATTTAATCTAGTAAAAAATATTATATAGAGAGTATTTTTATATTAATAAATTATTTATCCAAAAAAAATGATAAATCCTAATTAGTTTGACTATCCCTAGGGATAGGATCGGCCGGCTCCATAAAAGTTTTCCATCAATAAATTATTTATAAAAAAAATGATGAATCCCAATCAGTCTATTGACTCAAATACTTGATAAATTATTTATCAAAAAAAATTTACTTTGATTAACGTGATCAATAAGTTTAATTAATAGGTATTACGATTATTTTAAAATAATTTTGATCATATTAAAATGATCGATTGTTGTTTTTGGGATGGAAAACATATTAGGATGCTGTTTTAACTTTTTATAAGTAAATAAAAGCAATAATTAAGGGCCCTTTTGATTTTTTACTTATATATATATTATTTAAGAAAATTATGTGCAAGATATTTTTGTAATGCTGAAATTTAAGAAGCCTTTTGAAATATGGTAATTTCCCAAACCGTTTAGTTGATTATATGCAATTTATCTAAGTCATATTGGTGATTTTGAGATTGTCCATATCACAATCTGTAGTGAGTTCAATTCTCATTCTACCCTTGATCCAATTGGCACGATAACGTCACGTGCATCTAAAGCAAAGATCACTTTGAATCGTGTCCACGTTTTGTCGGATAAAGTGACCTTCGTCCAAACCAAAGGCGACGATCATGCGAATAGTGCAGCTTATTTTTTTGACGAATGGTGATCTTTTACAGAGCGATAAAGTCAAATGGAGAGAAGTTGATAAACGTCGAACTGGTGCCTAATATTTTTCGACAAACATTGCATCTTCTTGTCAAAGAAAACGAGGAATGGAGCATAGGTTAAAATCATCGCTCCGATGGAGTTTCATATTTGGCAAATTTTTCAACTTATTGTACGTGGAAAAGGCAATTGGAGAAAACCTAAAAAATATAGCTCTGGTGCAATTTCTTCTCCAATGAACAATATAGTTTATGTCTCCAATGGTCTTCAAGAGGCAATTGCTCCCAACCACACGCCACCCTTTTGACCACGAAGTTGAAACTGACGAAATCTTGCTCCTCTATTATTGTATTAGAGCAGGGTTCAAGCGAGGTGTTGGTCGTTGGGTGTAAGTAATTGTAACTCCTACTTGAAAATTTTCAAATACTCATTAAAGTTTGTCAACCCGCATTTCAGATAATTTGTAAACCATGTAGGTGATAGTAACATCTCAAATTGCCCTTGCTAAATTGTAGCTTGGGACATCTTCATAATATTGTCTAATATTTTTTTATCATTGTAGAAAAATCAATCACAGTAGTAGTGATAGTTGAAATCGTAGTGTGAACGCAGTTTTACATACTAATCAATCTCATGAACATGTAAGTTTTCTTCTACTGATCTATAAATGAATTAATATGATGCATAAATTAGCATTATATATATGGAGCCTTGCCAATGTGATATAGTAAAATGCTTATTATCTTGTATTGTTAATGCTATGCATCTGGACTTTATTGTCTGTCTTTTTGTCTTCAAAGATTCATTGACAATATCCTTAACCAATCAATAAATTGTGTGGTTGTGAGCTCAAAGTTGATTGTTTGTGAAACGTTAAATTTTGAAATGTGTAACTGCAAATTTAGGAACATGTGATGATGTATTGACTTTCTTCACTTGGCTAGTGTGTTATAGAAATATTTACATATTTAATAGAAGTGATTGTTATTTACAGTTGCATCAATGTAGGGATCCATTTTCTGATGAAATACTCTCACACAAGAAGGAATCGATTGGTTCACAAATATAAAACCAACTTGATGATGGTACATCAAACATAAATATCAACAATAGTAAGATGTCATCTTCCAGTTCTGCTAGTGTTATAATGAGTATTGGAGAGGGTACAAATATTAGATACAATTTAAAAGAAGAAGTTGTTAGTATTGAGGATGTCGTAAGCCAGAGTTTAGAACAAATGTTTGGAGATACATGGACTCAACCAAAATATTACAACATTAGAATGCTAGTAGAAATTAAAAGGGATGTCTCCACTGATAAATTTATAGTGAATGACATGGACTATTTAATAAATCTGTCAGTGATGTTCAATGAGTATATTGACCTTGAAGATGTATTTCTATTAACTAAAGATGCCTATGTAATAAACTCAACACTTATTGCGTTGCAAGGGCAAGAACCAGATGAGAGTGATGATTTTTTTTTTATAAGGTAATGTAAAATTTAATCTGTAATAAGTTGAAAATTTTATTTGAAATAGTAGTGTAATGACATTTATTTTACGTTTCATAATGTAAACTGCACTCAATTGAAATAGTGATGTAATGTATTTTTCTTTAACTTTCATATTCTTTACTCCAGTCAATAGCACTAGTAGTAACTTAAAAAAACTATCAACTTTTATAGGTATTCTCAATCCAAAAATATTTTAAAGATGCACTTGCTAAATATGTTATGAAGAGATAGTTCATTTACAAAATAAAGGACTCAAGGAAAATCAGAGTTAAAGCAATTTGTGATAGAGAAACTACACATGAGCAATAATTGTAAGGGGAAAAATAGAGTTGCCATTACAAAATATTTAGGCGAACAACAGTGCAATCTTAGCTTAGGAACGATCAATCATCCTACATGCACAACTTCCTTTATTACTTCTCAAATTGAGAGTCATTTTCTGTCCGTGGATGAATATATATCCAAAACGATTCAGTGAGAGGTGAAGCATGATTCATATTAACATATCATATTAAAAAGCATACGATGCACATCAAAAAGCTCTAATAAAGGTGATCGGTGTTTTTGAAAGGATTATGACGACCTCCCTAGGCTTGTATGGGAGCTAAAATATAGAGACTCGGAAACAGTTACATTGAAAACAAGCGTTGATAAAAAATTTCAACGTTGTTTCTGAGCCTTTGGTGCATGTGGCAGAGTTTTTTGAACATACTTTTGTAAAGTAATGAGAATTAATGCTACGCACTTGAGTGACAAATATCCAAGTATTTTATTAATGGTCATAACAGTAGATGGTAAAGCAAATCTTACGTTAATTGGCTTTGCAATTATTGAGGTTGAGTGTGAGTCATCTTGGGAGTGGTTTCTAAATCACCTAAAGACATTTCTTGTAGTTGATCCATCAACTATGACAATAATATCTATTAGACATCGTGAATATTATCTACAATGAATTAAATTTAACATACTACTCATCATGGATTATATTGCTATCACTTGTATTGTAATATGGTAACAGACACTTAGGTTGCAACTAGAGCAAATATAATTTTCGAGTATGATCAAATCATGCAGAGGATGTTAGAGAAACATGTAGACGCTTATAAATAACTACAAAATGTTGAACCTATAAAATAGGCAAATGGATATTTTTCTGATAAAAGTTACACAATATTAACCATAAATTATTCTAAAAGTATGAATGCATTGTTCAAAGATACTCAATAACTCCCAATAACAAGACTGATAAACAACACATGGAGAAAAATTACACAATGATTTTATAATCGTAGGGAGGAAGTGTCTAATTCTACAGGTCCTTTGACATCATTTACTAGGAAAAAGATTGAAATTAGGAGACAAAGAATTAGATACTATGCAGTGTTATATTTGAGAGGTGCCCTAAGGCAATCGCCTTACGATTATATTATTTATTGGATAAATAGCAATTCACTATTTGAGTGCACATTCTATATGTATTTGATTGGATCTTAAACTCATTTACTAAATATCCACATAATAATTCATAGCATGAGAGAATTTGTAATTGGATCACAACTAGTGAGCATCTCTACATATGTAATTATAAATATATTAAAATTATCGATTTTGTTGAGACTAGCACTTTTAATTCCTTAGCTAAATAAAAATTAAGCAAATTGAAATAATTTTTTCTTATCATAAGTTGAGAATGAATTTAATGGATTAAGACAAGCTATACATAACAACTATGTGTTCACCTCGTTAAAGCGACTGTTCAACTTTTGAAATTGCAAATCTATCACTTCGTAAAACGTTTCAATGTAATAATAGTGAAGATTTATCATTCCTTCAATATTTCATCGTGATCTTCCATGAAAAACAAACAAATGTTCCATGTGAAGGGTGACTACCTCATATTTAACACAAAATAAAGAAACTTTATTCAGTAACAAATCCCAATCTTCATCTCTCATGGTTTGCAATTGATGTTTGCTTGATCTTACAAGAATCATGACATTTAGGATGTCTAAATATTTTCTTTGCAAAGCTTGCGACAAATCATTTGTGACTCTCAAGATATTTTTTTATTAAGTGCGTCAAAAATATAAATTTATATTTTCCATCAATTCCAACATATTATTTGCTTGCACCCTTTACTTATGACATTTTCCTCCTCTTCAACAATTAAAAGAACGTCAATAACTGAAGGATACAAGCATATCAAACTCTATAATGTATTATAATGTGAACCTTAATGGGTACTCTCATATCTTTTCAATATCTTTTCTTAATTCATTCTTCATCTAGTGAAAATATGACCATTGTAAATTCCTTCGATATTTTTTCAAATTATTTCTCACGAAATATCTCTTTGCTTGCATGATACTCCAACAATATTATTCAACTGTGCAACCACATCAAAAAAGTTCAGCAACAGCTACACATGTAAGTTGCAATTGATGAGCAAAACAATGAACATAATAAGCAGTCTTATTCTCCATCATAATTAAGTTTTTTAAGTCATTAAATTCTCCTTTCATATTATAGCTACATCGTATCCTTGCCCCCGCAAATTACATATAGATAACTCATATTGGCACAACAAAGAATCAATAGAAGTCTTAAGTGATAAAGCGACAGTGTTGCTTACATATACAATGCCTAGAAAGTGTTCGATAATATTTTCTCTTTCATCTACAAACTATAAAGTAACTACCATTTGCTCTTTAACAGATACATCACGAGTTTCATCAACCAATAAAGTAAATAATTCATCATCAAGATCTCTAAGAATAGAATAAATGGTTAAATAGGCAATGGATCTGATATTCTTGTTAAATATTAAGTGATGTCAGTTTGAAATTTGAAGGAGCATTGTTTAGTGCAACTCTGTTGATATCTTCATTATGGTCAGCAAGAAATCTTAACAGTTTAAGAAAATTATCATGATTGAGCTAGTGAGTCTGTGGATTCATCATGACCATGAAATGATAATCCTTGACACACAAGAAATCTTAGGTAATTAATTGATGTTGTCAAATGAATACAATAATCGACAACTACCTGACTAGACTAATTGATCTAACAAGTTTTAATATGTTATTTTTGATTCATTAAGTCATAAGCAGCCATCATACACCAATTTTTCTTCTTCCTCTAATTTTTCTTCATTTCCAACATGTTCATGAAATTTTTCTTTCTTCCTCCAATTTTATCACCACTTTAACCATCGTAATCCACTTTGAATAAATAGCAATAAAGATAGAAAATCACATCTTTTGCAATGTTGTACTCTAGCCAATTAGGATATTACTGAACCATATAGCTCAAAATCTTCATTTCTCCTTTGGACCAGAACACTAAGGAACTTCATGATTCTTAAGTTGAAATGAATCTTTTGACAAATAATAACACCGAACAATGTTTTTTCATTCACATTATATTCGAAAATGTTGTTTCTTAGCTAGGATTATTAAGATATTCATTCAATTCAATATTAGAAGACGGTGGAGAAGGCGAAGGAGGTGGTAGAGAGGAAGATGCATCTCGCATCTTCTTAAAATACATCAACATTTCACCTAATTTATCATTAATATAATATTGTTAAAACATATTCATCTAATTTAATTATTAGCTTTTTTTAACCATTCAGAAACAAATAACAAATAAATTTTTTTAAAAATCTCAAACTTTCTATTTACATATAATAATTTTTAAAAATTATATTTTACAATTATAATATATTAACACTTTCAAAATCAAATTATCTCATTCTAAAAACACAAAGATATTTAAAAAAATATAAACAAAAGATTTTAAAATTTTCAAACATTAATGTAAATCAATTTTCAAAATCCAAAAGCCTAAATTTGAAATTTAAGGAGTCAAAAACAATTTAAAATTTAAAATTTTCGCATCAACATCCACAGCTATCTTCTTCAACATCTATTCAAGAGCACAACACAATTTAATTAATCAATCAAAATTTAAAATTTTCAATCATAAATGTTTAAAAATCAAATCAACAATCGAAAAATAAATTAAAATTCCACTTCCATTCACCGTGCAAGACAGCCTCCGAAATTGCACTCTAAATACTGTAACCGAGTCCAAACTTCCTCACACCACGATTTCCAACGGTAATAACCCATGACAACGACAAAAAATACATTGCATAATTCCTACAAGAGAAGACCGACGAGCTCATTTTAAATCATGATATTTTCTCACAAAAATAGTGCTAATGAATCACTTAGGTTGAAACATTTTTAAATATAATCAATTTTAATTTTCCAACGATGAATCATGATGAATCGACCAAGTGGCTGTGAGACCTTAAAAAAAGAAGAAAAAAAAAAGAAATAGATATAAATAAGATATATTTTAATTTTAATTAGCACTAATTTTTTAAAATATATTTTATATATAGTATTAATTTTTAGAAAAAAAAATCTCAAAAGCAACGGGGTATATATATATAACTAACAAACTTCAACAAACCGAACATTATCTGGCTTTTTTGTGTGGCTATAACAATGAACAATATCGGTAAAGATTCAATGGGATAACCAAAATATGTTTATTCTGCACAAGCACACTTTCAATAGGAGTCTCATGCAACACTAACTTATTTCTAAAATTAAACGCGAGAAATCGATTCACCCACTGAAAGAAAATGGGGAATTAAATGGGTGGAATAAACATTATTTATAACCAAAATATTTGCAAAATAATAATTTAAATTGTTGGAAACTAAACGAGAGACGAGAAGTAAGCTTTCCTGACTCAAGCTGAAACGGAAGTCTCCGTTGAGGGGAAAATCTTCTCCAGCAATGCGTTTGAAAGGATTCTCTTCGGATCCAACTCCCTGCGTGCTTTGTTATACATGTCGACTGGAAAACGCTTCCGCAATCTTGCTTGAAGTTCTGCAAGCTCTTCCTTGTCCTTGGGAACCTGCAGAAAGGGTTCCACAACTATTGAATTCTATAGATGGAACAGAATTACATGTATAAATTACTAAGACCAGAAAAAAAGGCCTAGGGCTGAGAGTAGGAGTTCAAACACAAGGATTGTAGTAACACAGTCATCTTTCTAGTTTATATCTATTATAAGCCATTATACCAAAGCTGACCATAACGATGCCTTCGGTTCACAATCATAATGAACGTTGTTAGTGTCATGGTTTGAGATATCATATTACGAGCATGGTATAAACATGTCATTATGATAAATTACTGAAACTCAAAACCACTCGGCGCAAGTAATTTATCTTGTCTTATTTTATCAATTATGTCCGTGAGTATCATGCTATACTAACATTCAACACCATTTGATAATTTATTTATTTTTATCTTTTATTATGCAATACAATGATAAAAATTGTACCATTCCATATCAGAGTTAGGAATATATAGATATGTTCACTTCTTATACCTCTTTTTCATCTCCTTCCTCCTCTATCCAATTGTCCACTGGCACCATAAGTTGAAATACCAATATGATACCAACACAGCATCATTCTTGTCAAAGCCTAAAACTTCAAAACAATTCGAAATTTTGAACCTTCATTAGTGCTTTACTGTTTTTGTATTTTGTGCCATTTGGACTTCTGATTATTATGATTTTTAACATTTGATCTCC
Source organism: Curcuma caesia (assembly GCA_037834155.1). Classification (NCBI taxonomy): domain Eukaryota; kingdom Viridiplantae; phylum Streptophyta; class Magnoliopsida; order Zingiberales; family Zingiberaceae; genus Curcuma; species Curcuma caesia. The sequence goes on along the minus strand of JBBMKF010006765.1, from coordinate 10,828 downwards.
GTGTATGAAGCTTAATCAGTTATGAAATGCACCGAGCGCCTCATGAATGAGTTCTTACAGAATAATATTTCATTATTTGTTAGAACACAAATTAATGATCTTACAGGTACCAAAGACAAGAATAATGTTGCTAATATATTTCTTCAATTTTGAAAAGATTCATTACAATTCCCATCTTATTTACCGCTAACAATTAGCAATGTCCTTACTTTCTGAAATTTACACTAGTTTGCTGACCCAATTAAATCCAGTGATTAAATCATTAAATCTGGTTGGTTTCATTGATATTGATAAAATCAAATTTAGTCCAATAGTGCATAAAAATGGCCAATCTAAACTCAAATTGTCACATAGCTTGTTTTCGTTTCCTCCTGATTCTGTTATTCCATTAATTTCTGTAATTAGTGAGGGAAGAAAGAAGATTAAAACTTAGGTTAGTCTCTTCTATAATAGTATCTACAACTAATCCCTTATACATTTGTACAGTTATTAGTAGGTCATTTACACTCACAGTGAAGTTGACTCAAAACAAATGATAAAATTTCAAGTTGCTATATATGTACTCATTTGGACTTCTTAAGAACTTAAGCAGCAAACTTACAAATTAATTATTGGAGCTAACAAAATATATAATCTTGTTAGATTGCACTTTTTCTAAGAAAATTGACAAGCAATTGTGTTTTGTCCTCTCTTATGGAATACTAGGTTGAAGAAAATATGTAATAACTTCGTTGGTTCACAAACTTAAATATGGCGAGAGTCATTACCCTAAATTCTACCTGTCCACTTGATCTAGCCACTCCATTTTGTTTTTGTTTTCCCTTTATGTTAGCAAATTATTGATTTGTGGAAGAACCCACACCAAACCTACATCAGTGTATATTCTAACTTGGAAATGACATCACTCACAGTAGCGAAGACCTTTGCCTAGGGTCTTTTGTTCAGCTACAATTGTTGACATACATAGCACACATCTCACTATGACATTGTCATTGAAAGTGATCTTGCTCTCTGGATTCAACATAATTATGAAGAATTATAAAAAAGGATTCTACTTATTTATGAGTAGTGAGATATAAAAAAGAATTGACCTCTTTCATATGATCATCATTCAACTAGCTTCTCCATAATACTAAAATTTAGTAAGTTATTGCCAACAAACTAGACTAGCAACAATATTATACACTTTTTTTAATAATCTAGGTGTTCGAGCTTTGCTCGACTAATCTTGGAGGTAGACAACCTTCTCCCCTATTTCGCCTACCAGATAAAGCCGGAGTATAGCTTACGCACACTCAGAGGCTGACCTCCAAGATATTCATCCCATTTGGGATTCAAAGCTTGGTTCTTTGTCCCCTATGTTATTGTCATATGCCTATACTACTTTTCTAGATTGGTGAGAGTATGGACAAAGGATTCAGAGTTCCATTATCATTCCAAATGTAGAAGCATTATGCACCTAGCTTTTACTAAAGACCTGCTAATCATAGGACCGGAGCTGGAGGGCATACAAACATCCTGAGGGGTCCTTCAGATATTTAGGTATTCCTCTAGCTACAACCAAGCTTAAGGTAATGCATTATGCACCTTTAACATATAAGATTGTCACATATATAAATGCTTGAACTAGCAAATCTTTGTCACATGCAACTAGAGGAGAGTTTATTTCAATCTGTTTTGCAAGGTGTGGAATGCTACTAGTTGGCTATATTTCCAGTTCCAGCAACGATTAAGATCATCAATTATGTAGTGTTCTTATGGGATCTAAGAAGGCACTTGTAGCATGGAAGGATATGTGCTCTCCAAAGACGGAAGGGAGGTTGGATTTAAGGAATACTAGGAGCTGGAATCAAGCTCTTATCATGAAGCTTTTATAGAATATACATGCTAGCTAAGGACTCTTTATGGATACAAAGGGTTCATGATATATACCTTAGGGGATAATCAGTGTGAAAATGGAAACATAAAAAGGACTCTCTGTTGTTCAAGCAGATAACTACAATTTGGGACAGGATAATTGGCATGACAAAGGTGGATAGATTGAGAGTCTGACTCCTCATAAGTTAGAGTAGCCATTTGCACTTCAACATTGCAAAGGCCTATGATTGTTACAAATCCTAAGGGTAGGAATATGTCATGTTGAAAGGTGATTTGGAGATACTACTGAAGTGAAGTATTCATTTATATTGTGGTTAGGAGCAAAGGGAAGACTTCTCATTCGTGATTGCATCACTTTTCGAGAGAATCGGTCTCTATGAGTTTTGCAACACAAAAATGGAAACTTTGGAGCACTTTTTTTTTCAAATGTGAGACCAGCAGATTTGCATGAGCATATCAGAGATTGGGTGAGCATCACATGTGGAATGACAACCTTGAGCAGTTCACTAAAGTAGCTGCAGAAAGAAACCCAAGGGGCGGCATGACGAAACCAAGCGAAGAAGGTGGCGTTAGCTTGCACAGTGTATCAACTATAGAGCGTCCACAATAAAAGGATGTTTCAAGATGTGTATACATCTCCTATCTACATCAGATATACAATTAAAGTGCAAATGTACAAGATCCTATTTGTATTAAATTCTGATGTTCAGATATTGTTTGAACAATAGATAGTAGGAGAGGGCATAAAAGGAACATAACTAATTGATTTAGTGGTGACAAGCAACAGGCTATCTTTAAGGGGTGTTGAATTGTAACAGTAGTAGTTACACCTGATAAGATGTGTATGCCAATTTTATAAATGAATTTACATTTACTAATAAAAAAACTTAGTAAATTAGATAGATATTATATTTTGAGTAAGTAGATTACATCATAGCAGTATCTTTTCTAAAGTTCCGATGACTTTATGCTTAGACAATCTATATCAATCTATCAACAAAATGATTTACTTTTATACATCAAGCTCTATCATACTTTAAGAATTGATTATTTCACTTAAATCATCTTAATTATCAAATGAATCATGCCAGTTTAAAGTACTTTAAATTGGAAAAAAAAGTATAAAAAGTAAAGAAAGTCTATTATTAAATAGTATAGATAAATCGTGTTAGTTTAAAATGCTTTAAATTGGAAAGAATCTCATATTAAATAGAATAATTTATAATTTTTAAAATGTATATTTTTATTAATCCCAAATAACCCACCACCTTATGTCAGCTAAAAATGACATGTTGCATTTTCTTCATTCGCCATGTGGCACACAACCCCATTCTCCCCTTCATTGCTACCTTCATAGATGGGTAAGAGCATCCGCCACCTATGTTGACTTTGCTACATCACACTGTTGGCAAACTATCCCATCTATCTCTTGATAATTAACATAGATATTTAACCCGATACGCTGAAAGACAACCGTGATTCACCGTTGATGACGAGATTCGACAAGAACCCCAATAGTATCAACTTCAATGACAACGTCGGCCTGCAGAAATCCCTAATGACGTCAAAACTTACAAATTCCATGATCCCTTCCACCACTTGTATCTCCTCCACCACGATGTCCTTTACAACGTTGACGCCCTTCTACATGAACTTCTCCCCCTCCATGATTTCCTCTGCTTTTGCCTCTTTTTATCCTCTTTCCTAACCTCGAAGAGTGAAATATCTTCTAACTTGACCAAGGAAGAGAGTCTACAAAGGAAAGGGTGAGGAGAAGACACCACCTTTTCCTTCTCAAGACTTGCCAGGGAACTGTCAGTGGAGAGGAGGTGGGGCTAGCACAATAGCATATAGAGGGCAGCGATCGTGGAGACACCACTAAGCGGGAAGGCGAGGTAGAGAGCCATGCAACTACTCTAACAATGCGAGGAGGCCAATGTGCCACCTTGATGGCACCTAGCGAATGACAAGCTTCATCATTAGTGGCGGCAAGCACTACCTCTAAAACTACTTATCTAGTCACCACCATCGATGAGCTCCTCAGAGATCAGAACTGGGCCATCACCACCTAGCATATACATAAAGGAAACAACTTTTGAAGTGACAGCGAAATGCTTGGCCAGAATCCTTGGCAAAGGTACTAGGAACTTAGTTAAATACCTGGCTTTGCAATCCACCACTAAGCTTCTCAACAACTTGATCTCATATTTCACTGTTGACCATAGGCTGGTACCTAATTTTAGGTCTACTAGCTGAACACAGTTAAGCTTGACTCGACACGGCTTGGCTCATTCACCCCTAGCCCCAAGGTACCATGAGTCTACAATCCATAAGTATAACCTTAGTCATTCCTAGTGAAACATATCTATTAGAGAGGACTCTTACAACAAGAAACTAGCTGATACTCCAAACAAAAACATAATAATTACCAATACTTCAACAAGCAAGTAGTAGAATAAAAGAATAAAAACATTCAACCACCATTTGTTACCTCAATTTTAGCCCAATGTTCATAAGCAGAATATTTATCCCACAGGCTAGTTTGTGTCAAATATCTGTAACTGAAGAACTCATCAGTTATGTCCTTCCTCTGGCGAGGATCTGTCGTCGGCAGGTACATGATTATGCCAACCTAAGAAAACAGAGAGGAAATAACTAGGTGCACACAAAATCAGAGAACTCTAAGCCAATAGCAAGAAAACCATAATAGACCACATAACCACTACCTACTAAAAGAATATGCTTATGCAGTGCCAACTTCAAATGGTTTCCATTTGAGGAAAACAAATATAAGAAAGCAAAGACAACTATACATGAGGTGGAGATGATATATCATTGAATAACTAAATATTGATGAAATTGGATATGACAATTCTGAATTACCCAAGAAAATATATCTTCATCACTGGAGGATGATGCTGGGCTCATCAGACTCTTACTGGAAGCAGTCCAACGTTGCTCAATGGGAGCAGGTGCTGGCACCTCTTCCTTTTCTATGAGCTTCTTCAGTTCTTCTATAAAGTCCAAATCCTTCATGCTAGGATTTTTCAGAGTACCAGCTGGGAAACAGGTTTCGGAGACCCATTGCTGTCCGCCGCAATCAAATCCCAATATTTCATCACTCCAACCTACACGGTATCCTTCAGACTTCCTCCAGTAATCAGCTTCTGCCTGATTGACTTTTTTGACATGATCTATATTGAGAGGATCAAGAGCAAGAAGTTTATCCCTCAACTCTGTGAATGACAATTGATCGATATCTTGTTCAGCAGCAGCATTTCCAGAACTGCAATAATCTATGTATCAAAATAAATGTACAATAATAAAACGGTTCATTGAAAATAAGATCAGGACAACTCAAGAATTTGGATGAAGGGAACCCACAAAAGTCAGTCTTTCAGGAATCAATTGCTTGCTTAAATGATTGGATAGAAAAACTTCTCGCAAATAACAAATGATCAAAATGAAAATAAAAAATCAAGTGATACATCTACCTGTACTTTTCCAATGAATCATGGTAGAGACCACGAATTTGCCTCAACGCTTCATCCTTCCCATACTTTGTCTTATGCTTTGGGTTTCTCCCCTTGGAAAGAGGGTTACACTGCACAACAACAACAGCATCTGTATATGGAATCCAAAGATACTTTATATGCTTGTTTTCGGCCAGCCACTTCCTGGATATTAACAACACAGCATTTACTATAGTTTTCCTTTTTAAGGCTGTAAAGACTAATAGCAAAAGGTAAATGATGCTTTGAAAGCCCACGACAATCAGATTTCATTACTTGTGATTTTTCCTTATCTCACTGGCATTAGAAACAAATGTGTGTTCTACCAATTCATGTCTTTCCACACACTGAAGGGTGACTTCTGCAACCACACCAAGTCCGCCAAGGCCACAGCGAGCAAGATAGAACAGTTCAGGATCTTTCTCTTTCGAGACTTCTATTGTTCCCTTAACAGGAGTCACCAGCTTCATGCTGACAACCTGCTCATCAATTGGCGGCAAACGTGCGCCAGTACCATGAGCTCCAACCTGGAGATGTGTTAAATAAATGTGAGAGATCATATAATGATTAAAGAAGAAGAAATAATATAGATATTTGACAGAATATAATATGAAAAATAAAGCTTAAATGTAGGATATAGCACTCAATATGGCAAATAGAGTACATCCAGAACAAGTATGAAGAAGCACAAATTCAGTATCATGAGCTCCAACTTGGAGATGAGTCAAATAATTTCTGAGATCTTTAAACAATCAAAAATGAAATAATATATTTTTGTTTGAACTCAAGATAACAAATACAACCAAAACAAGCATGAGTTCACACCATGGTTTGAAATCTCGTATCGTGCCGGACGAAATGGTCGAAACATTTCATTCCGGTAAATCACCGAAACTCAATATCATTCGGCATCAAAGTTCAAAATCTCAAATCATATTGTAGTTTCAATTAAGAGAAAGATATTATTCCAATATCGTGCTGACGCTCCGATATATAGTGTTGATGAGATGAAGCAAAGGAAGAAGACATTGTCTATGTTGAGTTGCATTGAATTTCAGTGCTCGACAAAGATAATGTCTCCTTCCTATGTTTCGTCTCCTTCCTACGTTTCATCTCCTCCCTTCTTCAACTCCAATCTATTATCGGCATCATACATCAAAATATCGACACGATACTCAAATAGTATCGTTCTAGTTAAAGATCGTAACTTCAACATGACTCAAAATTCTGAACCTTGGTCCACCCTAATCCAAAGATGATTCAATTATGAAGATTGACAGCGTTAACTAATCATTGGCAAGCCCAAGATGTTTCACCTTGTACTGAGAAGAAACTAATGTTGAACTCTTCAATCATTACATGATTCCAAAAGTTCTTGATGAACAAGTTACTACCCATGATTAGAATTTCCTTTCCACCTTTACAATGACAAACTACCTAAAATACGATAATTAAAAATCAACTAAAAATGGAATTAAGTTTTCACCATTTTCTTAAATACCAAAAACAAAAGCATCAATTGTTTCTACCACCTCACGCAACTTGGAGCGCTCACCATGCACTTGTCCCTTTCCTTCAATTCCTCCTTTTCTCCCCTGGTGATTCACTCTTTTCTCCTTGTTCTTCTCAAATTTGTTCTCTTTGCCTCCAATTTTTTCTACCATCTTATCACAACCCAAATGGCTCCCTTCCCTTGGATGAGATGGGGCTCACCCAATCCAGGTTGCATAACAATATAAATTATTCACATCGCTCAACAAAAGTTGAACATCAGTAAAGCATATAACAATAAAAATAGCAATACAACTGAAACACTTAAATAATCATGCACCAAACGTAAAGTGTTTAAAGTACTTTCACAATTGAAAAGCAAGCATAATGCATCAACTAAGCAAGCAAGATCAACACACTACAACTGTTATATCTCAGCAACCCATACACTTATCGGTGATGGATAGTGTGCAGGTAGTTGAACTATAATAGTTGTGCCCATGTTAGACGTGCACAGTGTACTTCTCTAATGCTTTAGAGTGGAGGAAGACAACCCACAGGTCCATTAATCTCAAACTTACTTAAAAATAAAGGTTAATTGTAGGTAAAGTGATAATAATACCTCTAGTTTAACGGATCCATTCATTGAACATTTGCTTGAACTCAATAATAGCTGACAACCTAACGCAACCCTCATCCTTTCCCATCCAAGATTGAGACCAGCCATGGTGGGCTTATAACAATACCTCTAGTTGCAGCTGTTTTTTCTTGTTGCTTATCTTTTTCCTGCTAACCATACTGCTTTATAAATATTGTTATATGATCTTACCAGTTAATTCACTAGTTAACATCTTACTTGTCTTGCCTCAAGGTTTACCAAAGGCAAGAACATTTGGTACAGAATTAGGACAAGTTAGCATCGCTATAAGACAAGTTGTTGCTGCAGGGATCATAGGAGTTTTGTTCCTCATCAAGAAATCCTTTGTTTGATTTTTTTTATATATTTCTTTCTCCATTAGTTGTTAACCTTTCTTTTCAGTTGTCAATGTGTACTTTAACTAAGTTATATTTGGAATATGATTATTTGAATGTTCAATTGTTTTACTATTACTGTTGTTATATGTTTATACTGGTGTTAAACTTTAGGTTGAGTCATGTGAATGCGTATACACTTTATGATGTTATGTCATATGAGCTGACACATTGTACAGATAATAGCGGTTGCATGCATCATCTCAACCATAGAAAGCGAATTCTTTTGGTTGTGATAATTATTAACAAAATTACGTACTCAACAACATGAAGTCGTTGTCCGACTGATATCCCATACTATCGGCTTCATAGTTTTGTTCCATGATATAATTTGATTTCAAGCGAGGAAAATGGTCATCTATCTTGTAATTGCTCCTTGCCAAGCTCACTTAACTATAAAGTTCATACAAAGATCAAAAACAATTCCATCAAAAAACACCTTGTTGTTTAAAGTACATATTTAATCAATTTAAGGCATTATATATTTGACTTAGACATATTCTCTACTTCGATATGTGTGAATTATTCCTGCCCACAACAGCCAAGAAGTTCACCAAGAGTCACAATCATCGAGCTCTATGCCTTAGCAAGCACTCCCTGCCCTCATTAGACCATCACAACTAGCCCAGCCCACCAGCTTGCACTTGGTTCTCCAACCACATACATACTAGAGAGGTTTCACTCTGATACCAACAATATCAAAGTGTTGTCCACTTTGGTTATCCCTTATTATCGGCCTCATGATTTTGTCTCATTGATTTCAAATTGAAGAGCTTCTCTAATGCTCATCCCTCCTAGAATTGCTGCACACTACGCACGCTTGTCTCTAGAGTTTTTATGAGAACCACATCAATTCCATTAAAAAAATCGTATTGTTCAAGGTACATAATCCATTTTGTTCCTACCCCCCATGGAAGTTTGTCAAGAGTTATATCTTGCCAAGATTTTTGCCCCGACAATTACTCCCCACCTTCCTCAACCTCGTCACAACTTTCTTCCTCCTCTTCTCTTCTTCTTCTTCTATTGACTACTAGCCCATTGTTCTCTTAGACCTTCCAACTCTTTGCTTCTTCTTCTTCCATGAACTTTTATTCTCCTCCCATATATCTTCCTCCTTTTAATCAATCAATAACTCTTCTATCTTCTTCTTCCAACAGTGGCAGCCTCATTTTCTCATCTTCTCTTCTCTTTTTCTAAATTGCTTCTCCCTCTTGCTACAACAACCTAAACTCATTAGCGTTAGTAGAGAGACACTTAACAACTAAGCCTTCTTAAATTGGCAATTCAACTAGTTAGTTTTTTCACTATTGGGGAATTAACAACCTGATCGAGGAGTTAGTTGATTATTAGGTGCAGTTTAGTACTTTAGTTTGTTTCAGTTTCCATAACTTAGCCTATATATATATGCATCTGTGTATCGAACAAAATGGTCAATGGTACAATGTATTCTTCCTCTTCCCTCCAATTATCAACCTTCTTCACCACTCTCCTTGCATTGAACCAGCTCCACATAGGATCAAATCAGTACACTTTTTGGAAGATTGTTTTGAAATTTTATAAAATTGTGCAAAGACGATCACATGTTGATTAAGAATGAAACATGTGATCACTTGTAAATTATTGTCATTGTTGTCATTTGAAAAAAGAAGAAGAAGAAGATGGGATGAATGTGACAGTCCGCATTTGAACTTTGAAGAGTCATTCACATTGACATATTATAAGGAAACTAATCTAGCTTCAAAGTTTCCTAAACCACCACAAGCTTCAGCAGTCTTAGTAATTTATATGAAGTTTTGATGGTTAAGTGAATGTTAGGATAGAAACAAAACTTAAATCCCACACAGAAACCTACGTCAGTCCCCTCCCACTATACACGACTTTCTTATCTCACTCAAAGTATGAGACATGTGGGAATCTCTATGTCAATCCTATCTTGCTACATGCATTAGGTTCAAGGAATTCCATTCAGAGAATGGTTCAGTAGCATAGTCAAGATCATCGATCAGTATAATGGCAAACGTAAAGCAGTTATTATGATCAGAGAGGAAGCCTTTTCTGCCTTGGACTAAGAAGTAGTGTAATCAAGTGGAAAGAGACGCTCCGATGCTTGAGAAAAGGTTCTCAATTTTCCTTTAATAAAAATAAAAGGAACCAAAAATTGGGCCAACCTGTATGATTCCCCCAATCTGCTGCTCTCTTATGGAGGCGAAATTCTGCAGCGTGAGGCCATGCTCCTTGAGAGCATCGACGAGCTGCGACACCCTGATCCCGGCCTGCACCCTCACCCGCTTCGCCTTTTGGTCCACCTCGAGCACGTTGTCCATCAGGGCCAAGTTGACCATGCCGGACTTGGCAAGCCCGATCCCGTTAGGCGAAAGGCCGGAGCCGACAGGACGTATCCTGTGCCGTTTCTCGTGGGCATCCCGAACGACATTCTCGAGGTCGGCGAGAGTCTCGGGCTGGTGGAAGACGCGAGTGTGGACCTCGTGGGTGCCGCTCCAGTTGGAGACTGTGTGGAGGTCCTCCGGGAGCGGCGCATAGCGAAAGAGCTGCGCCTTTTTGTGCTTGGCGTCTTCCGGAAAGGGGAAAGAGTAGTACGTGGCGACGCCGCAGCCGAGGAGAAGGACGAAGTAGCCGGCGTACTTGCGGATTTCGGCGTCGGAGATGGAGGAAGAGGAGGAGGAGGAGAAAGAGAGGATGGAATTAGGGTTTCTGATGGGATTTAGGGTTCGGGTAGCACGGGGGAGGAAGGGAGAGGAGAAGTAGAGAAGGCGAGAAGAGCGCCGCAACATGGTAGCTCTTCTGCCGCTTCGGCCTTCACGGTGGCTTCTGTGCGCTATGCGGCCGCGCGAGCCACATAATCGCATAAATCCAAATAAAATCTTTTAATTATCTTATTACGGTTTCGTAAAAAA
>JBBMKF010006562.1:0-25160 GCA_037834155.1 Curcuma caesia | reverse complement strand
GACCGGTAGGCGGCCGCCTCTTCGCCCAAGGCAGCAACGATTGCCAGCCCGACAGCGCCATCGCCGGCGGCGAAGCTGCGGGCGCAGCGGGACTTGGACCGGCGCTCGCCGAAGGCATCGGAGCCCATAAAAAGAGCAATCTTTAGGATGGACTGCCACTTCTGATCGCCGGAGTCCGCCATGGCTGCCTAGTACCCCAAATTTTCTCAGGGAAACCAAACAAAGGAGCGATTTTTAGGCGTCGGCCTGCGAGGGCGTATATCTATGGGAAGATTTCCGGTTCCTCTCCGGGGAAGTAAGCGATCGGAGAGAAGGAAGAGGGGAAGCGGACTGCGAGGGAGAGGAAGAGAGGAAAAAAGAGCCACCTTTTCCAGCTCCTCTCTCTCTCTCTTCCCCCGCGAAAGACTGTTTCCTCTTCCTCCTCTGCTCTATGAAATCAAGTGCAAGGGATTGAAGATAATATAAAGCACATCATGAAAAAAAAAATAATACTAAAATAATTAATTTTTAAATTGGGGACATTTGGACTATTATTCTTCGTGATCTAATTGATGGGATTCTCAATATTTTGTGGATTATTATAGGGATTTTAAATGGAGGCTTGGATTTATGCACCAAAGCAATGCTCTTCTTTTGAAGTGTGCATGTGCCATGCATGGGTTCTTGCGTGCATTTACCTTCTTTTTTTTCCTTTTTAATGATCATTAATCATTCATTTAGTTTATGATTATGTCGAGACCAACATTCATGAGCAATTTCTTCATTTACTTTGTTCTTTTATATACATATATATATAAAAGGTCTTCGAATTTTCAACCACAAAAAAAAGATAATTTGAAATTAAAATATTATGGCTCCCATTTATTTTTCTGATTTGATGTGACAAACAAGCTCCTTCACACCATTCACGTGAGGCTTTACAAAAGGCATTGGGAGAAGATAAGCCTTCGAAGAACCACTCCATCATTAAGTTCACTAATCTTGAAATTCCAATCCACTAAACAATATTAAGGTCTCTTAATGACTAACGTGTCTCTTTCATGCACTACATAATTTTCAGATCCTAGTGATCTCAGAAAATAAATAATGAAGGGCGTTTTATGATTCCGAAGGGGTACAAGAAGGTTTGGATTATGTTCTACACTTACTTTTTTTTTTTCACTTCCAAAGCTAAGATTAACATGTACGGTTGAAAGAAATGACTCATCTATATGTATTGGATTAAGTTGAGAATTAGTAATTCATGTGTTTAGTTCTTATTAGACTAATAAGTTTTATCTTTTGTGACAATTATTTGCATATATGGTCTCCCCATAAGTTCCCATATAATCTTGGTGTCACATTGCCATGACAAGTTATTTAACTTAATTCGATTAAATCGAAAGAAAGAAAAATAAAGAATATAATTTCCCCCCCCTTTTTTATAAAAAAAATAGTCATCCACTTAGACTTGTTCCACATAATTTGTGATTTTTTTAAAAAAAGGAAAAATAATAATATCCCTTTCATTTACTTTCTTTTTTGTTTTGGCAATGCATGGTGCACCTCTACTTTTGCATCTTTGCAAGGTCAGTGTGGCACTATGTAGGGTTCAAAGAATTAATTCTATGTTTAATTCCATATCTTTCTTAACTTTTTCAAATAAATTTTGATTTAATTAAAAAAAAATATTCTAACCTCTAAATCTAAGTCAATCCTTCTATTTCCCGCGCCTTCCCAGATTCTCCCGCCAGCGTTACGGGAGCCAATTATGCCCGCCAATTTCAACAACTCCCCTATTTAAGCCACCGATCCAGTTCCTTCGAATGTTGCCTTTCTCTCACTTCTCTCCGTCGCTGGCGCAATTTCTGCGGCGCGATGCTGGTGGTTTTGGGTCCAGGGAAGTTCTACGGGAGCAGGCTCCCGCGCCCTCGCTTCTACGCCCACGGCGACGAAAGAGTCGATCCCCCAGTGCCCGTCTCGGATCCGCTCCTGGCGTGGGCCAACGAGGCCCACTGGTCCATGAGCGGGCTCAGCTTCCATCGCCATCGCCTCCAGGGATGCATCGAGGATTCCGTCAGGAGGCTCCGAGCGCAGCGAGAGGAGATCCAGCAGCGTCGGACCACCTCACCTCCGACGATCTCCGAGAGCCGATCTCAGAATGGTGGAGCGGAGGTCGCGAATCGAGAGGAGGAGCCTTGGAGGGGAATCAAATCTTGCAACCATGCTCTTCCATCTGTGAACGGATCTGCCGAGAGAAAAATGAAAAGGGTGAGGAAGCTCGAGGATGAGTTCGACAGGATTGCGTTGGATCTGTCGAAGGTCCCGAAAGAGGAGGCAAGCACTGCGGCGACGAGGATGCGTAACCGGAGCTTCGTCGGGGAGGAAATCGAGCTCGACGAATTGGAACGCACTACTTTTCACAAAAAGGGGATCTATAAGAAAAAGAAGAGGAAGTGAATACGAAACTGCCAAGAAGGTCTTCTCCAAGAAGCAAGCAATAGACTTCATCTTATCCCGAGACTGAATGGTGCGTTTCTTAATCTTTTCTATCTTTTTTTCCCAATTAATTAATCTGTAGTTTTGAATCTAATCTAGCAATGCGTGGAAGTCATTCGTTCATTCTCTTTCGTAGAGATTAAAAGTATGGATCTGAATGAATCATGCAAAACTATTTCACTGAGAAATGTAGTGTTGATTGTGTTCTAGGAGAAGAGTTACTCGCAACAATACACAGATAGCTAAGATTGGATCCTGCTGTTGATTCATCGTTCTAGTGAAACCACAATGATATATATGGGTGTGGAAATGAACAACTTCAGACTGTAATATACAAATAAAATACTATTGTTCATACAGCAAACACTTATTACATTGCATTCATTGAGTATGTTATGGAAGCAGAGTTTGTGCTGTTCCTTCTTTCTTCCTCTATGGCTTTGAGCAAAATAATCGAAGTACAATCCTCACCAAATAAAAACTGGGAATAGAACTTAACTTTTTTTTCTTTTCATTTTTGATTGTAACAGGCTTTCAGACAAGCACTTCAGTAACTCAATGCAAGCACCAGAAAATCCAATCCATCCTTAAACTTGAAAGGAAAGCATGAGGTAGAGTATTTGATTCGATGAGATATACCTGAGTTTCTATACTATTTATGGTTTTTCTCTTTCTGGGTTCCTCTCTTCAGCAGATGTCCAAACTTATGTAGCATTCCATTCTTTTTCTTGGGCTGCTGCTGGATGTTGGAGAACGGGGGTATCCCTGGGCCATTGCTTTCTGTCATACTATTTGTCTGTTCAAGGCTACCATAATAGTTATGAATCCTTGATTCATCATCGTCGTCATCAGTTTCTGTCTCATGATCCTTTTCTGATTTGAAGTCCTTGGGCATGGCATCTGTGTGATCTTCATCATCGTCATTGTAGTTTCCTTTACCATTCTCCTCGTTCATCTTTGGTCCATCCAGAGAAATGATTGGCAGCGCATCGTGCGTATTTTCATTCTCTGGTAGCTCAATCTTCGCATCAGTTTTCTTGGCCATGGTCTCCTCGAGCAACAAAGAAAGCTCTTTGATTTTCTGCAGGGCAGCAGTTTCCTTGATCTGAAGATCGGCATTTTCTTGAGCGATGCTCTGCAACTCATTCTCCTTGTCCAACAGTCTGTCCTTCAATCCCAAAGTCTCAGTCTTTGCTTCTTCTGCTGCTTGATATGCAGCAGCAGCTGCAGATTCAGCTTGTTTCAATTTGCTCGTCATCTCGGCTTTATCTGCCTTCGCTGCCTGTGCTTCTCCCTCTGCTGCATCGAGTGAAGTGAGAACCTTTTCCATTTCAACCTTGAGGGAAGCAACTTCATTTTCAGACTTTTTGATGTCATTGAGAAAATTTAGCTCCTTTGTACCCAATTCAGCATTATAATTATGCATTTCAGTTTCAAATTTCTCTATAGTTTTCTTTAGGCAAACTATCTCATATCTTGCTTCATCGAGCATGACCTCATATCTCTCTTCAGTGTTCTTGAAAGCTGAATTCAATTGCTCTATCTGCACCCGAGAATCATCCATTTCAGTTTGCACTGCTAGAAGCCTTTCTTGATTTTCTCTGACTTCACTAGACTTGTCATGCAATGCTGAAACTAATTCTTCCATTGCCTTTTTAACAGTTTCCACTTCATCTTTACTGGTCTTAAGTTCATCATTGAGTTTGTCCTTCTCCTTCAACAATTTCTCAATGCCAAAAGCAGCAGCCTTGTCCTTGTCGAATGCCTGCAATTTCTCCTCCTCCAGTTTCTTAACCTCATCTTTTAGCACTTTAACTGTCTCGCTCAGGCTCATTACCTCTTCTTGTGACAAATCAAGATTTCTCTCTGAATCCTTGAATCCAATTTTGCAATTGGCCACTTCAATCTCCATGTGTTTGACTTTCCTTCTAAGATCTGCAATCTCAGTTTCCGCATCTTGCAGTAAAGTGGTGGATTCTTGAATCTTTTCTCTTGCAGTTTCAAGAGATTCAGTTGCAGATTTCTTAGATTGATTGGCTTCCTTCAATTCAATTTCCAACAAAGTCACTGCCTCTTTCAGTTCTCCAACTTCCTTGGATGCATCTGCTGTAGCTTTCTTTGCATCAGTTATTTCCATTCGGAGCCGTTCGACTAGTGCTTCCACCTCGGGTAACTTCTTTTCAGCTGTCTTAGCTCTTTCAAGCTCAACTTGCAAAGCATCTATATCAGCATTCAACTTCTTAATCGTCTCTGCTGCTTCTTTGTTCATATTATCCAGCTTGGAGTCGAGCAGGGATTTTAAGTGGCTCACTTCTTTTGACAAGGCCTCTACCTTCTCCGAGTTTGATCTAGCAGTCTTCTTCGCACCATCAGCTTCACGCAGGGAAGCATCTTTTTCATTGGTAACATTAGCTAAATCAAGCTTCACCTTCTGCAGTTCATTAGTCATAGACAGCAGTGCTGAAATATCCATAGCATGTTGATCTTGGATCCTTGCAAGTTCTTCTTGATGCGCCGCCTCCATTTTTTGTGCAGCTTCAATGCTCATTTGCTCCAACTCATCGGTACGGAATTTCTGAATCTCCAAGCTCTTCTCAACGGTTTCCTTAGAAATAATTGCCTCTTGGAGTTTCTCATTTGCCTCACTAGCCAATCTCGTAGCTTCAAGCAAGTCCCCGGTGATGCGGATCTTCTCTTGCTCAGCATGAGACAGCTCCTCCTTTGCTTTCAGCAATTCTTCCTCAATAGCATCCAACTTTGCCTGCAGCTCGGAGCCTCTCGATGATCGCTGTGGCTTCTGAAACAAAATGGTGATCTCCATTAAAGCTATGAAAAGCACTGCTAAATAAGAATCAGCAACTATAGAAGAGTAGGCCTAGCGAATGGAATCAAAATTCTTACATCAAGAGAGAAAGCGGTCTTAATTGTTGGTTTGGATTCGACCGAAATTGGCGATCGGTCAACTGAAGGGCGAGGCTTCACTGCAGGAGAAGAATGAGAAGGCGTGCTGCTCTTGATTGGCGTTTTTGAGTCAACCGCCTTTGATGATCGCTCAAGCAAAGAGTGAAGCTTTGGTGAAGTAGAAAATCGGTCAAAAGTATGCGACTTTGGAAGAGGAGAAGATAACTTTGACAGCGATGTGGAGTCGGACTTGGTGGTCGATCCATTTCCAGCTACCTTGCCAACCCTGGGGGTCGTCGATGATGGAGGCTTGCCATTTGAAGCCTCAGGTACGCTAGATCTGTTTGATGGTAGATTCAATGAGTTCTTCTCGCACCCAAATGACAAACAAGGAATAGAATGCAATTCATTTCATGCACTGATGCATCAAGAGGAGTATAAGCAATAAAGATCGACAGATATCACAATTCAAGGCTAAATGGAGATAGGTAAACAGCATTGAACAATGAAAAAGAAGAACGAATGAGAGGCACAATCGAAACCAACAAAAGAGATCAAAAACCCCTAGAATCAGAGAAAGATGGCAGTTTGTGCAAGACGATCCTTCAGAATTCAGATCCGGTAAGAAGCGGAAACTTACCGGGCCTTGGAGCTCAACATCGCCGCCGACGGAGATGAAGGCGGGGGAGAAGACGCCGATCAGTCGGAGAGCGACGGAAAATGCGGATCGGAGATGGCCCAAGGCGGAGACGGAGAAAGTAAAGCCAGGGCAATCAGCACACTGAAGCAGGAAGCATAATTTATTAATGCAGAAAAAGGAAACAACCCGCAAGAAGGCGCAGCAAGCATTTATAGTAGTCTTGAAAACACAATAATGTGATAGACACTTCCATTTTATTAGTGAAATTTTATGTGATTTTTAATTTTTTTATTTCATTGGAAGAAAATGTCTTGTAGTTCATCGTTCAATTCTGATGCACATTCGTTTTGTATTTTAATTTTAGTTTAAAATTTTGAATCAGATAAATGAATTTGTAAATGTTATTCTAAATAAATACAAGTTAGAAAACAGGGGAAGGAAATCATATAGAAATCTACAAAACAGTAAAAGTTGGAGACCAATCTCTTCATGTCTTTTCAATCATATTATTTTAATTCACGTAAGGATTTCTGCCAGGAAACTTCTGTTTATGTGCTGACAGGGGCAGGCACTCAATTATCACTGAGGTTTTAAAAAAACATATATGTATTAATTATCACATTATCTATAATATTTAACATAGAATCAAAAGTGCAATTTTATCACAAAAAGTATTTCAAGAATTAAATTATGAGTGAAATAGTATGTTTAATAATTAAAAAAACTAGCATTTGGATTCTTCTTCATCGACATCACATGGTGGAAGAGACTTGGTACAAGATATTTTAGATAGAGAGAAAAAACAAAAAAAAAAAAAAGACAAGATATGGAATGCACATGGATGAAGATACCAAATAGTCATGTTCCTACTAAATGCACCATCTTTTTCTTAGTTTCTTTTAACAACTCATGGAACAAATGGCCACAACAATTATTTTCAATTGAATTTAATAAGTGATGATGGTGATGAGTCAATAAAACAAATTGCCACCCACATGCTCAAGCCGATTTACCTCCCTAAGCTTTCTTGTCTCTCAAACCCACACGATCGCAACCGTCCATCATGCATTTGGACTCTCATCTAGGGGCTAAAGAAGCCAAAAGCAACTACTAAATCTCACTGATAGTAGTTGAGTTAGTTCATTATAAACTATATTAGCCAACAACTAAGAGGTACAATCCTTACATAAAAATAGACCGAGGAGCAACTACGAATGGTACACCAATACACTTTACAATCCAAAGAATAGGTGGCCGACCTCTTGACAAAGCACACGTTGAGAATTACCTTTGTGGACTCGTATCCAAATCGGGTATGCTCGAGACATCTTCAATTTAGGAGTGTGCTATAGTCGACAAAATCTTAAAGACTAAAATTTAATATCCGTAAGATTGATTGTGTTCATCTCGTTTGTTTTCATAGTATACACTAATTGAGATTAAATAGTGATTAACTTGCTATATCTCACAGTTCAATAAGTGAGGTCGATGGATTTAGCATTTAATAGTGCCACAATGATGAGCAAGCAATAGTGTATATTTCTCCCCAAGTCAAGCCAACAACACATGCTTGATGTCGACTATTTGCTTCACCAATAGCCAACAACACATGTTTAATATCTTGTAAATTCATTATAAAAAGCATAAATTAAATTGAATGATGATAGAGTGACAATTAAAAAATGAAACAAGATTAAAAATTGACAATATCAAAAGCATATAAATGCTAAGGCAAGTCAACTTAAGATAAAATTATGTGATTATGTTTAGATCACCTTGAAAGGTAACAATATTTCAGAGTTAAGACATTGCTCTTACTAATAAATATCATGCTTCTCGTACATAATTAGATCATGCAAACCATGTTCTTGTATTAAAGATCTAAGTTCATTGCAGGAGAGATGCTCAAAATGCCATTGGAAATTTCTTCCTATTACATGCTTTACCTTGTTGTATCTTGGATCAAAATTTGCCCTCCGATCATTAGGGAGAAGCACTTATCTTTAGCGAAAAATTTAGTTTCGAATTGTTGATGCGAGAAGCAAATCCTGAGCAGAGTCCACTGCTGCAGCTATCTGTGGAACAAAGACATTTTGATCAGTATCAAAGTAACTAAAAAAATCACAATTATGAAGCTGCAATTTCAGTGTATATGACTATACTTGCTTAATAGTTCGAATGAGTTCTTCATTGTCATTGTTACAGGCTTCACCAGTAGTCCCTGCAAGAACAAAGACCATTCTTGAAATGATGAAACCTGTTAATGTCCCTAACAACTATCTCTCTCGCCGTCAATTTAGATATGAGCTTCGTAGCAGAATGACAATTGTTGCAAGAGCGAAGGTTCTTCATGATCATGATCGTTGATCCAGGATCGGTCGTTATGAGACCAAAGGCGATCGCAATCATCTCGCTGTGATGGAACAAAGAAACTTCCTTCTCTTCCATGTTCAAGTCATGCAAGTCAGAACTCAAGTGAGGAACAAATCCAGACACCTTCAACTTCCTCTCCATTTCACCGAGCATCGCAAGTATATCATTCATTCTCGGGTGCGACCTGTCCCCTGCGCAGAACGAATGAAGCTCGCCGTTTAGATCAATGGTGCTGCACCCGATCGCCTTGACCACACCCCTCTGTTTCATCAATGCCCGGACCTTGGCAACATCGCTCCACATGCCTGAAGAGGCATAGATGTTGGAGAGCTTCACATAGTGCCCAGCATTGAGAGGCTCTAGAGCAAAAACATGTTTGGCTGCATACTCCCCCAACCTCACATTCCTGTGGATCTTACACGCATTCAACAATGCACCCCAGACTGTCAGTTCGGGTTCCATCGGCATTCCCTTGATGAATTCAAACGCTTGCTCGAGCTTCCCAGCACGAGAAATGAGATCGACAACACACGCATAATGCTGATGTCGAGGTTCAATCCCATGACTTCTCATGGAGTGAAAATAACCCCAACCCTCCTCCACAAGCCCAGCATGATTGCAAGCCGATAGCAATCCTATAAATGTAACATCATTTGGCTTCACTCCGGAATGCTTCATCTCATTGAAAAACCTGATGGCTTCGTGCCCACAGCCATGCAATCCGTAACCCTTTATAATGGCACTCCAAACGACTACATCCTTGTCGACTACATGCTCGAATATCCTGAGGGCGCGAGCTATGCTTCCACATTTAGCATACATGTCGATCATGGCAGTGTTCACAAAAATGTCATCTTTGAACTCAGTGCTGTTGGTGAAGTCCTCCATCCACTTTGCCAGCTCTAAAGATCCCACCTGTGCACATGCCAAGATCGCCGATCCAAGCGATATCGAATCGGGCTTGATTTCTCTTGAGACCATCTCGCGGAAGAGCTGGAAGGCTTCAGCAGCATGACCATTTTTGGCATAACCAGAGATCATCACGTTCCACATGATGATATCAGTTGATCGAACGCTGTCAAACAACAACCTCGCAACAAGAACTTCCCCACATTTCGCATACATTGCGGCGAGCGAAATGATCAGGTCATGTTCATCTTCAAACCCACTTTTGATCACCAAACCATGGACAGACCTTCCAAGCTCCAGGTTACCCACATCCATGTAAGCCTTTAGTACACTAACCAGAACTATGAAGTCAGGAGGAGCATTCGATTCTCTTCGCATTCTGCCGAACACCTTAAGGGCCTCCAGTGGGAAACCATTCTGAGTGCAACCTGAGAGTATCGAAGTCCAAGAGATCACATTTCGAACACTTAGCAGGTCAAATATGGCACGGGCGGA
The DNA here is from genome assembly GCA_037834155.1 of Curcuma caesia. Lineage (NCBI taxonomy): Eukaryota > Viridiplantae > Streptophyta > Magnoliopsida > Zingiberales > Zingiberaceae > Curcuma > Curcuma caesia. The sequence goes on along the minus strand of JBBMKF010006562.1, from coordinate 15,364 downwards.
GGCAATGTCGCCGCACTTGGCGTACATGGAGATGAGGCCGTTTTGGACGAATACGTCGGAATCGAAGCCGAGAGATAGCACCCGAGCGTGAGCGGCGCGGCCGGCGGCGAGGGACGGGAGGGCAGCGCAGGCCTTAAGCACCGGAGGCATGGTGAATGCATCGGGGATGACGCCGGAGCGAATCATCTCGGCAAATAAATGCAGGGCGTCTCGGAAAACGTTGTGGTAGGAGCAGAGGCGGATGATGGCGTTGAATAGGAGGACGTCGTTTCGGTGGGGCATCTCGTCGAACACCCGGCGGGCGTGCGGGAGTTGGTGCGCAGCGGGAGCGGCGAGGAGGAATTTGGCCGCGATGAAGGGTGAGTGGTGAAGTCCTGCGGATATAATGAGGGCATGGATTTGGTGGAGGTGGGAAGAGCGGGTGGCGGCAGAGAGGAGGGAGATGACGCGGTCGATGGTATCGCCGCCGGCTCCGCCACTGCTGCGCATGGAGACATCTGGGAAGGGGGAAGCGGTGAACTCGGAGGAGTTTAGCAGGCATGAGAAGCGGTAACAGTTAGGCGGTCGCCGGAAGGCAGAGAATCGCCGCCATGCCGGCGCTGGCATGGCATGGCGGCTATGGTTCAGTTTTCGTGTTTACGAACCTTAACAACAGGGACATTTCTGTAATTATAGACCACGCAAAGATCCGATAAAATATTTAATTGAAGGGATAAATAGATTAGTGAGGACGAGAAAAAGGATAAAAAATAATAATAATCCGTGCACGAGGCTTCCACCTTACGGGATAACAATTATAATTTAATTTTTATTTTTGACCTAAAAATTAAAAAGAAGATTGAATAAAAATAATTTTACTTTTTTTTTCTCTTGAGTGAAAAGATAATAGGAGTGCAGTATCGTATAATAGCGATTAGCGAGAATAATTAAAAGACTTTATATTTTGTTTTAGCCTTTTAAAAAAGGGGTAGGATGCGTTCAATTTTCATGTAAAATAATTTATATACTCATGGTATTCGAATTATTCGTGATGTTGGATGGATTGTTAAGACTCATTTGTTTATTTTTGAATTTATCTTAATAATGAAAAATTAAAATTTTTTAATTAAATCGAATAAATCAGATAAAAATAAAAAAAAATTTATGCCGAAGAGAAAGAGTAAAAGAAAAAAAGGATTCAATCGACATCCTTCCTTTCCATTCACCAACGCGCAGTTGACTGTAGCAGAGCGACGTGGGAGAGGAAAAGAAGAGGGAAAAAAAATGAAGATTGAGAAGGCCGGCATTAATGATCTCAACCAACAAAAGCAGACAAGTAGGAACAATGGAGACATGCACGTTGAGCAGAAGATCCCACTGTGTACGCTCGCCAGGGGCCCTATTCCTTTCATATGCAATCACTCTAATCTGATTCTCGTAGTGCATGTAGCAAAAGTTGATAATCAATCGCTGTAGGATTCTTTCATTATTGTCTCGTGCAATCTGAAAGGAAGTTAAATCACAGAGGACTTCATTCGATTAGTTATCCAACTACTGATCCTTTGCATGGGAGTTAGTGAATCAGTGAAGTATTTCACACCACGATAGAATCGACTCCATAACATGTTACAACAACATCGTACAAATACTAAGTGTGTCATCTTGCGAGAATGATATGACTATTTTTGTGTTTGTATGGGTAGGGATAAGTAAAGATTAGTTAAATCGAAATAATCAATCGAATCGATCGATTTTAAAAGTTTGGTTCGATTATTTTGAAAATTCAATTATTTTTTGTAAATATAAATTATTTCAAATAATTCAGTTCGATTTTAATTTTAAAAATTTAAATTCAATTAAATTAAATATATCAATTTTAAGTTAATTTTTAACCGTCAATTGATATAACAGTCGACTGGATTGTTAATTATTAATAGTCGAACAAAACGCTCTATAATTGATAGTTCAATTCGATTATTCATTATCAATCGATTGTTGAAAATCTACAATTGTCTCATAGATTTTACAATCGAACAGAATATTTTGTAATCAAATTCTATTTATAATCAATCGATTATTGAAAATCATCATCAATCCACGGATGATGAAAACATCAATTAAAAAGTTTAACTAAATTAATTAATATTTTATCAACCAAATTAATTAATATTTTATCAATTCGTTTGACTCGATTTGTATTGGAAAGGTTCGATCGATCGATTGAAATCAGTTAGTTTTGATAACAAGGTTTGATCATTAACTGATTGATCAGCCTTGTGTATGTGATATGAGTACTAACTAATTAGTGTGTGTTTATGTATTAATTGTTGTATTTTATTGAATTCTCGAAAACAGTGAGCTAGAAAGAAAAACACAGAATAGATCAAGGGGACGCTGCCATTTGGAATTAATTGTAATTCTAAAGTATTAATTATGCAGACATAGCACCTGTCCTAATCTAATCTAATCCTAATCTTTGACAAACAAACAAAATGTCCATAGCATGAGTTCATGGAAGTCTCCATTTGTTCACGTCGCGGTGACCGCTGGATTCCAGAGTATTTAATGCCCACCAACCAGCACCGCCACCTCTGCCTTTTGACATCGTTGTGTCTGTCGCACAGCACCATGAAGTCATCAGCTAAGTGAGATATGTCATTTTTGTTGAATTCGCATAGAAATAAATATAGTAATTAAATCCAACATATCTGATCTGCATAGTAAATGGAGCAGGATTAGGGATTTCAGATATGAAAAATAATCGAATCAAGTCAAATTAAGTCGAAGTATTTGATGGAAAAAGAATTGCTAGATCAAATGATAAGAAGGTGAACTATTTTTTCTCGTTAGACATACTTAGAGGTTTGAATAGATATTTATTTTCGAGGATACGACGAACTAAACATTTAACTAGACTATTATCATAAGAAAAACAGAAAAAGTATAGAAAAATAATAATAGATTGCAACTAACATTCAATGCATATAGATTTTGTTCATCCATAAGTCAATTGAAAACTCTAAATTCACACTGTTTATGATTCAATATAAATCAATGACAATTTTATGCACTGTAGGATTATTATCTCAATCAAATTGTTATTCCATTTTCCAACCAATTATTCAGCTGAGAAACATGAGAAAAGAGAATTTTTTTTAATTTTTATTTTCCTCTTGAATTATCATTGTTATTATTTATCCGATTATCCACCGGCTTTCTTCGCCTTGAGCTTTGAGGTGTGCAATGCAGTATGGATAACGTGTCCTGGAAGATCTTCCAGGAGCAGCGGGCCAAGATCGACGATATAAAAAGTCAACTCCTTCTCTTCGTGTTTCTCACTTCTTTCAAATTACTCCAACAAATTTCAACGCAAAGTCTATTTACAAACGTCTCCTTCAGTCCCCTCTGTTTTCCTCTGCTCTGCTCTCTCTCTGTCCTTTATAACCACCTCCGCCTCCTCGCTTCTCTCCTCTCCTCTCTCCTCCTCACAGTTAGCTCTGTCTCCCTGTTTTCATGGCGCGAGTTTCACTCTTCGGAATCCTCCTGTTCCTCTTCCTCCTGCTTCTCGCTCCGCGGTCGACCGCTTCTCGGCCGCTGAGCATGGATTTGCCGGTCGACGGAGGGGTGACGGTTCCGCCGGGGGCGGAGCGACTGGCTGAGAAGTACAAGCCGCTGCTGCTCAACTTTCTTCCCAGAGGGAGAAAGCCGCCGGCCGGGCCCGGCCCGGGAATCGACGACCACCGGAACTAGCAGTCGAAGAAGGAGAAGCCGAAGAATACGTATATATATATATATATGTATAATTGTTATTTATTTGTTTTTTTTTTCCTTTCTCTCGCAAGGAGAGGAAATAAGTCTAATACAATTTTTGATGTGTTATTGTAAGTATTAATTTGGACGATAATATGCGAACTTGTTATAGGATGATTGCTATAGAAAGTACTTTCGTCTCCTTTGTTATTGTTTTTTTTTTAAATTTTTTGCAGCAGTTTATTTATTTGGGGAGTTAGGAATTATTAGATATCGTCACGTAATCTATGAGGAAAATTGGGGATGGCAATAGATTTGGTCAAACTTTTGACTTTGGAGTTTTGAACGAACGCCGACTGGGAGGAGGACACGACCCCACGCGTACGGGAGTAGTTGGCCGACTCCTCTTCTGTTGTTATTTTTCCGACTTGTGTCATATTGGATTTGACACTGTTATTTATGATTTTTTAAATAATTTTAGTATTTAATTTTTTAAACTTGTTTTAGAAATTAAGCAATTTATTAGAGGAAGGGACCTAACATTTCTAAATATCTAAATTATACATTTGAGTTTTTAGATTTTTAAATTATGTATTAATTTTCTAAAAATATGCCTTCGCCATTTATTTTTTGCCGCCTTGTTCACTTTACGTTCTTCCTTCGAGTTCAATAGGTTTTAAGGTCTTTTCAAGACAGTCAGTACCACCCACCACGCGGTTATTGGCCACAACTTTGCAATTTTCCTCCACAGAGAATTCCTAATTTCCTAGAGAAAATGGGCACAATCTCGACAACTATTCCTCCACCTATAAATACCTAACTATATGATTAAAACTTGTTAGCAGTTAATGAGATAGTACATATAGGAACCAATAGATAGAACTAAATGGCAGTTATGGAGATTGAGCACATTCATCTTAAATGTGAGAAAAGATCAAGAACATCTAACACAAAGTACTTGATATTTTTTTCCTGTGCATATATGGACTCACAATGATCAGCATCCGACAGTTTATGTTCATCCGAGAAATTCCCTTTGTTTCTCCAAAGCAAGACAGTTGAAACATTTTGACAAACAGGCCAAGTTCATCCAACATCTGAAAACCATACAAGAAACTAGTAGTGGTGTTGGTGATGGTAGTCATCACTGTGCTCCAACCCAAGGCACCGTAGGATGGGGTAACATGACGCGAGTATGCAGCTCCCAATTCCTGTAAACCTGGACTCTTCCAAGTCTGCAAAATCAACAGCATATTGTGCTTGAATAAGGAAATAAACTTCAACAGCAAAATTTAATCATTCTAGAAATGCCCATACTATCTAAACAATATCCAATCTAAGTCCAACAGAAATGGTTAAAGTATGATCTTACTAAAACCGAGTTTACTTTGATTCAACTAGAGTGGAAATATGAAATATTTTGCCCAAAATGATAATCCAATGCTATAAATACATAGAAAGATATAATATACTTTATTTATAGTAGCGTATCACATCTAATCTTGGATATGCATATTCTATAATGAGAAAATATGATACCATATTAACTTCCTGTTGTAAACAATAAGGAGTCATTATGATAAAAGAACGTCTCTATAATCATCGTTTTGTACAGTATTGATTTTGCTCCAACATACATTTGGGTCCTTGATCTGCCACTATGCCTATGGCAAAGTAAAGTCCCTATGGATGATTTTGCTTTCCCAATCAAAGGATAATGTGGAACATGAGGTATGTAAAACAATTCCGATGGTAGGGATTTTAGTCCCATTTGACTTGAGATGAGAGGCTTTATTAAATTGTATCAAGGAGCTTCGTCCTTCCCCTAGAGGCGTATTTTGAGAAAGGGGAAATCCAAAAAGAATTGCTCTAAAACTAAACAATTCCTCAGTAGGTGATGTGTTTGTGTCAACGAGCAAAAGATGTTCTCTTTGGATAATGTCACTCATAGGTACAACAAAAATACTTCTGATTTTTCAACTAAAGGTTGCTGATGCGGGGATTGCTAGTTCCACAATAGTAACCGATGAGGAGCCTTAAACTCTTCAATGCGACAAAGTGATCCTTGCCATTAAAGACACTTAAAGAAACAAAGAACGAAATGGCCTTATTGTTTGAGTGAAAATAATAGACCTACAAGGTTGGGCTAATATGCAAAAAAAATACCTCATTGAATAGTGGCATCCATTTATTAACATTCATTAGATGATGTTGTCTTCTAAGACCACAAGGTTTCAAGTCCCTACATAAGGTCTTTAATGAGGAAGACTCAATCTCATGTTGGCTAAATATGGGGATCTTGTGCTTTTATAACACACTCCTCAGCTCGTAATACAGAAAACAAGTATACAATTAGTATACAAGTTGAGAACTGCGAAAACAAGGGACTCACTGAGAACTGCGAAACCTAGCACTCAATACGTCCAATAAAACGTAAGATTTGCCTTCTTTCAGATGATTGCTTCAATTCGTTACATATGCGCAATATCTTCCCGATGGGAAGCCAAAATCAAACAGTAAGGAAACAGTGGAAGTTGAACCGCGACGAACAATTTAGACATCGAACAGATAAACATGGACGATCGATAGGACGAGAGATCACAGAATATGCACAAAACAATGCCGACACGCAATTTCTTACCCCACCGTTGTCTTTCTACCATGAGATCGCGACGCCACGGTCGAGAAATCTCGAGCTGGCCGCTGCGGGGAATAAAGGAATCGACCGACAAAAACTGCAGGTAGAAATCGAAGAATCCGAAGAGAATCGGGGATTAAGAAAGTGAATTCCTGGGGGAGAAACGGGAGGGAAAGGACGATGAGACAGTGAGATTGCGTTATTTTAAAAAATAATAATAAAAGTATCCCAAAAATTATTTTCCTTTTTGTTGAATCTTATTCAACTCATCAACCTATTTTTTTTTTTTAAATTGATGTACAAATACAATGGACTATTTATATTTAGTTTTATTAATCTAGTTGTTCAATAAGAGTTTTTGCTTGCACAACCAAATTATGCTTTATGCAGGTTTCAAATCCAAAAGACGAAGCAATAAGGTCAGAAGTGTTCTTGCAGTACCAAACACAAAAAACTCCACCACCACCACCACAATGCCATAGCAAAAGCACGAGTATCAGGAAGTGGGTGTTTGAAGTCGGCCACTCTTTCCCCTCACCCAACTTCTCCGACCACCATCGCAGACTCATCAAAGATGCAATCTTTTGCAGCGGCATTTCCTTCTTCCTCGAAGAGGACCTCAAGATTGTCTTCAAACCCACCGCCGGAGAAGAAGCTGCCGTCGAAGAATTGGTCCATGAAAGGACTCCACGGCATCATGTTTTCTTCTTCGAAGACACTGTGGCCCTCGGCGTGAGGTTCCTCAGAGTTGTAGTAATCTTGGTTCGCCTCCGGAGGAGGAGCTTCCGGAGTACTTGTGGCTGTGGCAGGAATCTTCTGGCAGCTCATGTAGTTGCTGATGTTGAAGTTGGTGACTGCGTTGGGGCCTCTGTACTCGATCGCCGCGAGGTCGTAAGCTTGGGCTGCCTCCTCCTGTGTGCCTGAAATGAGATTTTAGGAGACTGACAAGAAGAAGCAGAAGAAGAAGAAGAAGAAAGGGATACGAGGACTCACTGAAGGTTCCCAGATAGAGATACTTGTTGCCAAAAACTCTTCCAATCCTTGCCTCCCACCTCCCATTGTGGTGGTGCCTGCCAAATTCCAGCCGTGTCATCAGTTTGTTTTCAGAGCACCGGCCTCAAACGGGAAATGTGTGCGTGCTACAAAACGTACTCAGACTCGGCCAAAACATTAAATTTCAGCCATTAATTAGCTAAATGGCAGTTACAACTCTACAACATTTTGAACTTGTAAAAAGAAAAGCCTTTTTGTTCAAAAGATCAATTACTCCTCATCGACACGTTCTTCCAGATGCAGAAAATAAATATAAAATGGGAAGAATGAATGATTCAGGTTTGAAACCAAATGGTCAAAGCACTAACAAAAGATAATACTAAATAAATGATCCTTTTAAAGAACATATTTAATACTTAACCTGGCCACCCCACGGTACTTGGAGACGCCTCTCGAGAACCCATTGCTCCTGCGCCTGAGAGAAGCCAAGTACTCCTCCTTCGACATGCTTTGCATTTCTTCGTAGTCCTTTCTGTAGCTATCAAACTGGATCCAATATTATGTATTATTTATTTATTTATTTATCTATCTATCTATTATTTTATCATAAAACAGATTTAAATATCAGCACATACAGGAAAATTCAGAGCTGTTTCAGGACCCCAATATTTGAGTGCAGCGAGATCATACGTCCTAGCTGCAGCTTCTTCATCATCATAAGCCCCTTCACAGTGAACACCACTTCAAAGATGGATCTTTTTTATGACACTTGTAAGCAGTGACTTACCTAAATACACTGTACCAATGCCGCATGAGACACCCAACCCACGTGCCGTTCACGAGACAAGATCCAAGTGAGAAAAAGGAAAACAAATGCCATTAAAATAAAAGGGCAGAATAAATAAATAATTGGCAGCGATCATGCTCATTAAGTAAGTCCCTTGATGTGCCTTTCTACTAACCTTGTCTTCCTTTCTTCTTCTGAAGGGGGTTCCAGAAAAGCTTGTCCCATAGGTGAGCTTCATACCTCCCAGTCCATCTATGCCTATAGATCGACAAGCCACAAATCTAAACACTACACACAATTAGATTTTTCTTTGTTTTAAGTTTAATTGTTACCTGGTGACGCCTCTGAAAGAAGAGCTTCTCTTGCCATTGCCGTTGTCCAAATTCTTCTTCTTCTTCTTCTTCTTATCCGAGTTGGAAGCTTTCTTGGAGAGCCTTGGCTTCCTGGCTTTGGTCACTTGAAACACATTGGAGGGGGAGGAGGAGGGGGAGGAGGATGGGGTGGAAGGAGAGCTTGTCATGGATTTGGAGATTGGAACAATTGAAGGAGGTTGTTTCCAGGGATCGACGATGCAAGTGTGGGTGCATATATATGGAGAGGAAGGGGTTGGTTTAAGCTTGACCATGGGCTTACAATGACAAACTCAATGGATGGATTTGCTCAACTCTTAACCAAGGTTAAAGTGCTGTCACATGGAGCCAAGTGGCTTGGGTTAGAGCTCTTGGAGGTGGTGAGAGACGAGAGATGGCATGCCTCCCAATACAACTTCGTCTCCACAGCGCACATTTTAAGTGCCAATTTAGCTGCGCTGAAGAAGAGGTTGAACCTTTCTCATGCCATTGTTCTCAATTAACCCCATCTGAGGAGAAGACAAATAAAAGAATAGAATCCTGTTTTTATAATTGAGATCATTTTGAAAGTAAAAAACGAGGTTGATCAGTGGATACAAACAAGTTAATCAGCTTGGAGACCCAGTTTTGGTGTGCCAATCAGCACGTAGACGACACAGTACAGGTCCAAATTCTTCTTCTTCTCTGAGTTGGAAGCTTTCTTGGAGAGCCTTGGCTTCTTGGCTTTGGTCACTTGAAACACATTGGAGGAGGAGGAGGAGAAGGAAGGACAGCTTTTCATGGATTTGGAGATTGGAACAATTGAAGGAGGTTGTTTACAGTGATTGATGAGGCAAGTGCGAGCGCATATATAGCGGAAGGGGTTGGTTTAAGCTTGACCATGGTTTTACAGTGACAACTCAGAAATGAAAGGATTTGCTCAACTGTACCCATGGTTAAAGAGAGGTGCTGTCAGATGGAACCAAGTGGCTTGAGTTAGAGCTCATGGCGGTGGCTGGTGAGAGACAACACTTGGCTCGCAATACAACTTGTACTCCACCGAGGACACTTTGTGTCAGTTTAGCTGCTCTGAAGAAGAGGTGGAACCTTTTTCATGCCATTGTTCTCATTGAACTCCATCTGAGGAGAATACAAATAAAAGAATTGAAACCTGTTTTATGATTGAGATCATTTTGAAAGTAAAAACGAGGTTGATCAGTGGATGCAAACAAGTTAATCAGCTAGGAGACCCTGTTTTGGTGTGCCAATTAGCAGTTCGAGTAACGTACATGGTATAGTTGGTAGGTCACCAAAGGGCAGTCCTCACAGTTCTCACGGGTGTCACGGTAATGATGGCATAAAACAAGTCATTAAAGACATTCTCCAGGAAGGCATCTTTTTACTGTTTCAAAGCTGCATCGCAATAACTTAAAAGCAAAAAAATAATAATAATAAAAATAATGAGAACGCAAAAACATGTTTAGCAAATCAATTCTTTTGTTCCCAAGATTGCCCATACCAAAGTTGCTGTGAGCTGGAGACCGCACCAACCGATTCAACAACCCGAGAGAAGCTTGAACTCATTAAACGAATTGGGAGCATATTTCCTTCCTATCTACCTTGTTTCCTATCATCCCAAACTCGTTCCTCGGTTTGCTTGGATAGTAGGTTGCCAAATTGTAGGACTAGGAGTGTAGCGTGGTGCCATGCCTTTCTATATCCTCCTATCTAACCTCTCGCTCATATTTCCCTTTTCTTTTCCTTGCAAGATATCATAAGATCAGAAATAACAAATGTGCAGTAATGCAAGAGTCAAATCTGAATGGCTCAACTTCTACCAAAATGAAGGACTCTCACAGCTGCATGAGGAACCGTGAAGCATCTACGAAACTTGTTTATATTTTCCTGCAATCAAAAAGTGAAACATTCTAGGAGAGTTGTCGCAAATTGGGAGAAAATGCAATTGCCCATGACGTATTCAGTCAGATGAAAGATTCATCTAAATCTGTGACTTCAGCAATCCACCAATGTAGCAACTAGCACCTGCAATCAACAAAATATAGCCATAAAAATATCACTCAATCTATGAATTTAGGCAATTAAATTCCTCGGATAAGCCAGCACAAATTTAACAATAACCAATATCTAAAATCCGGCACTGCTAATCTGGAAAGCCAAAGTGATGGCAACTGAATTCAATATATATTGGTTCCAGTGCAAGAATAAATCAACTGATCAGAACAACAATAACATGTCAGTATTTCAAACTAAGCAACAGATAATAATATGCAGATATATTCCTGCCACCATTCTACATTCGCTCGCAAATTTGCTCGGCTGCAAGACATCCAGGATGCCATAAACATTTATTTTGTTACAAAAATTGTACCTTTCATACAGACAATAATATGACATATGAAGCCACAATTTGGAAACAGATACAAACTTATTTAATAAAAATTGCACAATTGGTACGTCCTTCAGACAGCAACTGCCCAAACTAGATAATGTTGGAGTCCCCAGGCTTAGTTTTTGTAGAAGAAACAGAAATCCTGCAATCTGCACCTTAACCACAAAAGCTCTGTGTATCCAAATAATAAATAAATACATACTTGTGATATATAAAGCTACATTTTCGAAACAGATATGAACTTATTCAACACAACTTGCGACATTTGCATGATCTTCTGACACTAACTGCCTAAACCACTTAATAGTCTATAAGCTTTAAACTATTTTTCAATAAACACAAATTCTGCGTTGAAGTCATAGAGGAATGTCTATAGTTGCTATTCACAGGTTAATTTGTTTAGTAAAACACTACCAAATAAGATACAATCTCAACTAATATCAAATTCAAGCTCTGTAATTGATCTTTTATTTTTAAACGCGACTGGTAGAAGTTAATAAAATAAACAGAAAGAATTACCCTACATGAGAATTCAAGAATGATGCTCAAACATTGCTCTGCCCACTCAGTGCAAGTTTGAAGAATATAAACTCAATGTTAGTTGGAATACTGTTGCTAGTATATTAAAAATGTATAGCCGATCAGAATAGCACCTCCTCAAAGGATGCAGGTCCTGCATAATTACTCAGGAACATGCTTAGAGAAACCAAACCTACAATGTATGATACTAAGCTTTTCAATAGAGAGAAAAAGGTAAAAAAAATAAATGCCACATTAGTAACACAACTTGTAGTGAGATTTAGTCAAATTCCAACCCGATACTTGGTTTCAAATCAGAAGAGATTCACTTTCACTCAGATTTTGTTGGCTAAAAGACTATAAAAAGATATTGTTTATTTGACAGCATGAGTCATCTAATGGGATCAAAACCCTCATCCAGACAATAAATACCATAAATCACAAGTTCTATATCAGAGGTAACACCAACAAAAAAAAATAAAAAGCAAGCTTAAAGGTAAGTTTGCTCGTTTGGAAAGGCAAAGAACTGCACGTGCAGCAGAGCCAGAGCCCCGGTTGAACCTCAAATGCAAGTGGAGGTGCATCTGGACCATGGAGTTCGAACAAGATTATGGGTCTTGGCAAAAACATCAAGCTTTAAAATGGGAGATATTGTCAAGAGAGAGAAGATATCCGTTGGATAGTTCTCAACCTCATATCCCAAATGAGATGCACATGTCTAATTGGAAAATGATTTCATTATCGATCCCGAATCCTTCTCCTAGATTGATAATCCTCCTTGTGTTTTTCATGCCGACATCGTTAAATTCATTGTCACCTACTCACCCATAACCCAAAGAAATATGTCGCGAATGGTCCAGCGGCAAGGTTCGTGCATGTTTTTCTCGGTTTGAGACTACAACCTTGTTCAGTTCCTGCAAGTTACCAAGAAGGTATCATATCTTCCTAGAAGTCCATCTGGCCAAGTGACCAATGAACAAATTCATTGTTATATCATATCCTAGTTACCTCTTGATTTAATGATCATTATAGAATGAATGTGACACAAGCGATTTGATTCAGCAAAGAAAAAAATTAGCCAAATATACTAAGTTAAGACTTTTGAGCAACTATGTAGGAGGAAATTTTAGATGGAATTTTCCTACTCTACTTACTAAATGGCTTGCACATAATGATAGATGCATTTTTAAGAGATCACACTAGATCAACTGAAATACAGGTTAAGGACGAACAAAAAACCAATTGAATTTATTAAAGGTGTTGATTGAGAATAAGAAAGAGGCATGAAGTTTCATAAAAATCTGTTCTAAATTTAACAAGCCAAAAAGGCTTAAGAATTTATTTTTTTTTTTTAAAAGAAACTTAAATATAAAATCTCGAACTTATTAACTGATACTTTAAAAAAAGGCATAACTGCTATCTAGCTAACAGTAATCCAACATTGGCAGCATTTCAGTGGCTAAAACTTCTGTTAGATAATATGCCATGCTAATTTCAAATCCATTCAACTATTCCATGTTGGATATGTTATGAACATAACTTGAAGTGAAACCGGAATTCAGAGTCAAAAGAATAATGCTTCATAACAAAACATGAATATGATGACAGTGCAACATAACTTCAACCATTTATCGAATATATAAATTAATTAATATTTTACCACATTAAAGCAACTTTTTATCATATAGAAATTATATTTTTAAAAAATTTAACCAATCTTACATCATTTGGAATTATCTACTGAAATATAAGTAGGTTTATAGTAAGTTCATATTTATTTATATGATCTTAATCAGCACAATTAACACAACTTCCTAAATATGACACGGTTAACACGACACAATAGAATGAAAAAAAAATCACAAAAACATATCATGAGACTATCAGATGCTTCTTTTTGAAAGATTAGCAAACAACAGCTAAAAGAGTTTATGAGGGAAAGAACGTGAGAAACCCATAATCCTAGTTATTCATTCGATATAGAAAAGGAGTAGCACCAACTCTGAGGATTAACAAAGTGAAACTACCAAGCTCAGTACTAATACATCCGAAGTTCAGTTCTATTTCTTCTAAGATATTGCGCATTTCCCCATTCTTTGACAGTCTACTGTAACCATCACTTACTTGACTCACTCCTCTGCAAATCAGCATCTTCAACCTCAGAAACTGCAGGGACACCGTTATCAATCAGCCTTTGCTTGTCTTCTCCCTTCTCTGCTTCTACCTTCTGTGACCCTGTCAGCCTCGCGAGCAATACAAACGACATCCCACCAAACACATTATTCAAGCACCTCAAAACCAGCACCGACGTCTTAAATCCTACTGGTGGCAATACTTTTTCCACTACAGACTCTAAACCGTTCAGAGTTTGGTAACGGAAATTGCTACTCAAACCCATGTGCAAAGCCCAAGTGCCAGCGTTCAGTAGCGTAGGCGGGGGTTTGTTAGGAACCTCAAAATCTGGATCCATCCTCTTGCGCAAAGCGATCAATCCGTTTGAGATCGCTGTTCCTACGAGCCCAGCTGCAAAACCTACAGCCGCGAAGGTCGCGCCTTTGTAAACAAAAGTACCAAGACGTGATAACAGCGAGTAGGACCCCGGCTCGAACATATGGCCAGTGGGGCAGGAAGCAAACACTCCGGGGAGGGAAGATGAAGCAGCAGGAGAGGCGGAGGTAGGGGCGAGGAGGTACATCAGAACGAAGTTGAGGATGGACCCGACGACAAGGGTGGAGAAGACGAAGTCGAGTTCGTTGAGGCCGAAGTTAGGGCGGGAGGCCATGTCGCCGAGGACGCATGCACTCACGCCGACCAGCTCCTCCATAAAGACCTTGAAGGGAAACTGGGGATCCGCCGAAACCCTAGCTCGCCAACCTTCGATGAAGAGGCCGAGCAAGCTAGAAGAGCCAGAGCGCTCCTCGTCGTAATGGTCGCCAGGAGTTCCTTCCGGGCCCGATCCGCCACCACCGCGTCCGCCGGGGGTTCCATCAGAGCCTCCTCCAGAGGAGGGGAGATCGGAGGAGGAGAGAGCACGGAGAAGGCTAGGGCTTGAGGAAGTGAAGCGGAGGGAGCATAAGGAAGGAGCACGGTTACTGGTGGCAGAGATGCGAGGAGGAAGGGAGGGGAGGGAAGGGAGACGGTGAACGCCGGAGTGGTCGCCGACGCGGTGATTGACAGCGGACCAGCGAAGCTGCGCCGCCATGGCAGATCGGATTCTTGCTGTAGATGAGTGCGAAAGAAAGAGAGAGGTGCGGTTTATAAAGCGTTAAAGAAAGAAAGAATGGAAATGGAATTTGATTATTATTGTTATAAGGGCAAATTTGCCAAAGTACACATCTCACAAGAAAGGAAAGAAAGAAAGAAAGAAGATGGAATTTGATTAATAATAATATTATTATAAGGGCAAATCTGTCAAAGGATACACTTTGTATTATTTTTTAAATACCTAAAAAAATATTTTTTATTATTAACGGCAACAGAAGGTCAGCCAAAAATTTTGACCTTGGCATGGCAACGCCGGTCGACGACGACGGCGTTCTCCCTCAGGCCGTCCACCGTCACCTCGCACCTCACCATCACCTTGATCGTCCAGCTCGTGACGGCACCCAACTTGATCCTCACAGGCACCCCCACGTTCACCTCCAGTGGCACCTTCCTCCGCGTCTGCTCCGCCGTCAGGGCCTCCTGCACCGCCGCCGTCAGCCGGATCGCCGACCCCCTCAGCTCTGTCGTAAACCTCGTCTCGTTCCGCGGGGGGTGGTAGAACTCCGGCCACCTACCGTCGCACAGCATCACGCCGTCGTAGACCGCCGTTATATCGCTGCCGTCGCGGTAGTAGATGCCAACCCTCTTGTTGCGCCGGTTGTCGGCGACGACGGTGACGGCGAAAACAGGGGAGACGGCGAAACCCGTGAGGACGAAGGAGGATATCGATACGCCGTCGATGGAGTAGCGAGGGA
>JBBMKF010006457.1:0-25199 GCA_037834155.1 Curcuma caesia | reverse complement strand
GGATTCGTCGCAAATCTGCGATGAGTTTTAGTTTTCATCACAAATACTTGTGACGAAAGGAGAAATTTTATCGCCAAAATTGGCGACGACTTTATAGCAATGAAAAAAATTTGTCGCAAAAGATTTTGCGACGAATTTCTTTTTAAAATTCATCGACAAATTCATCGCAAAATCATGATTTTTTTTGTAGTGACAGAAGATGACTTGATGGGAGTTGACCCATCCCTCAATCTCAGTCTGGATCATTTTGGCATTGTTTGATCCAAGTTAAGACAGAGATGGGAGACTTACAAAGAGGAAGCCAAGGAGGATCTTCTTTAGAAGAAAGGAATCAAATTCCCTAGCTCAAGGGAGTGACATTGACCTTCACAATAGAAGATATAAATCGGCTCATGGAGGCCTTAGTTCAAGAATTCCAACGATTATCTTATCAACAGTAATGAACAGAAGTTACAAGCATAGGAAAGAAGGTGTCGATTACAGACACAAGACGTCAGTTACAAATGCAAGAAGGCTACAATAGTTACAGTCGTCGAAATTATACAATCACCTAGAGTAAAGACACCGAATAAAGAAGGAACACAATTGTTGAAGGATCCAAACACTTTTTCTTCCTTCTCTCTATATAAAGTAGCCATTTAAGTAAGGAAAGTATACACAATTGGCTCAAAACTATTGCGCATCGGAGGGGTCAAGCTAAGATTGTTTTAGCCTCCTTTGACCTCTTGTTGGTATTTTTCAGCCAAGCAGAGAGGAGCGCTAATCCATTAGGATTTTGTCCGACCAACTTTCACCCACTAAGCGCGAATCCAATTCGCTAAGGTTGACCAAGTTAAGGAAATAAATCCATTAGCAGTTGACATGACACAAGTTTCTTGATCTCATTCCTTTAAGTCAATAGAAGATGATCCAATAGAAATTGACTCATTAACTTAAGGAGAAGAAATACCTCCTTGCGTATAAAGTTTTCATTTATTATATAGAAACAAGTTAAAACTACGTTGTAGGAGCTCGTTCGATTTTGTATAAAGTACGCATATGTTTTTTTACCAGAAATTTATATAACACTTGTGAAAAAGAGACACTTTTATGCTTTTTACCCAAATAAATTTTATTTACAATTTGAAAAAGACTTGATAGTTGGTAAAAAATAATTATACCCAAGCCTGTTGAATTTATAAAATAGATGCACGTTGCATTTATCCAACTTTATTGTGTTTAAAAAATGCATTTTAATAAAAATTAGATTATAAGATGATTTATAAATTAATTCATGCCTATTTTTACTAATTACTCGGTGCAACTTAATTTGATTAATGCTAATCTGAAGCTTTGAAATTAAGATTTTTAATTCATCATAAACTTTTTGACATCATCTCTGTAAAATAATCGATGAGTTATTTACTTTGGTGGATTGTCCAGAAACATTCTTTTGATTTTCGGTCAACAAGAATTCTTCTTCGCACGTGACATGTGGGTCCATCGTCTGGAGCATCTATCTGTGCATGATATGAATCGACTGGTCCAATTGTTGACCTGCCTGCCTCTCCAATCTCACTCCTATTTGGACATTTCGCCCGGCATCAGCAGCACCCGCTCCGAGGAATCCAACTCGATCCTACTCGCTACTCTTACCCTACACTACTCACCCACTTCCCCACCCATCCACCCCAACCAGCCAACTTGGACGACCGCTCCTCCGTCAAAACCTCATCCACAAGCACGACGACACGGTGGGGAGGTTAACCCCACCGATGGGTGACCCGAACGCGGTGTGCACGGGCAGCACAGGACTTGACTGCGCCCCATGCCCGGACCCACCCACCCTTTTCTACCCACGTGATCCGGACCCACCACCGCCGCGACACTTCCTGGCTTCCTGCTGCGGACCATCCCCCACTCCGTGCTTCGGTAACGTCACCGCGCGTACAGCAACCCGCCCCTTCGCGAATCCGACACGCGGACACGGTGGGCCAGCTCGGCAGCGGTGAGCCCCAGTCGCGTCCGCATACGAGCGCCGTGCTCGCGCGTCCGTTTCCGCAGAGCCGGGGGCATTCGGGGGATTCCGAAAGTTAAGCGGAGCCTCCTCGGGACGTGGTGTGCCCGTGCGGAGACCTGACTGCCCCCGGATAAGAACTGGCGCGCTGCGTGCACGTTGAGATGCTACGGGTACGGATTACGGGCAGACCGAAAGCGTGACGAACGTCCCGTCACAACACAGTTCGAGTTCCCGCGCCCCTTCTGCAGCGCCGACGGAGATATGGTGGGTACAGCCGCCTTCAGTACGCCAAAAAAGTGGTAGGCCAATCGCCGGAATCGCACAGGAACGGTCCGGATCAATTGGCACCCGCTTTGACGTAGGGGATTGCTGCTGTGAAATTTAGAGCTGAAGTGGGGTCCGCTCCTTCCTCACGTCGACATCCAACGACGAGTAAGGTAAAATCAAGCGGACGCGAAAACGATGTGCGCAGAGCTACCAAAATAAAGAGCTAAATGAAATGAAATACGAGCCGTTCGATTTGGCTTCGGGATAATCCGACGTTGACTATAATGTCACGCATATAGATTTGGTGAGGTGGAAGGCATATTTTTTTTATTAATTTGAATTTTGCGGGCGAGGGTAAGTATGAAATTTCGCAAGCTTACTTGATTTGATGTTAGCGTCGTCCATCCGTCGCTGCCCACTCTGTTGCTTTACTGCGTTGGGTTCAGAGATTCTTGGAGGGCTCGGGCGAGGTGGATTCCCATGGCGACCTCGAAGAACGAGAGCTTCTCCGAGCTCGGATGAGCCCCCCTCCCTACCCCGCCAACGAATGCGCGTCCACGACGTCACCCTGTTCGGCGCCGTGAAGGTTGTCGCTTGCTCGCGTCACTTCTTTCTTATGGGGAATGCGTCGCTCTAAGTTATTTTAGGCATGTCAACCCAGCCTTCGCCTTGCCTCTGCGATGCTTGTCTTTACTAGTCGCCACATCTGGGAGTTAGGGCTGCAATGACGTTGTTTTGGCAGTTTGAAGAACTTTTGAAACCCTAGGTTGGTTCATGATTTATTCTTTGGAGCTTGACTTCTAGACATTGAGTTCTGTGGTCCATGAAGTGGCAGGCGAGGTATTGATTAAAGTGGTCCGTAAAAGATGAAGCTTTCGACCGTAGGTATTGGCGAGCAAGCACAGGAAGGTATTTTTTTTTTAAAATCGCTTTTATCTTGTGTATTCGTTTAGTCGTCGTGCTAACATACGTGACTTTGGTCTTCGTGGTGTTTTATTAGCTGAGGAGAAGAGATGCTTGAATTCGGAGCTCTGGCATGCCTGCGCCGGACCACTTGTATGTTTGCCGACAGCCGGTACTAGGGTGGTCTACTTTCCTCAGGGTCATAGCGAGCAGGTAAAATTGTGTAAATGTGTGTTTTTTATTTTTAAAAATGTTTTTACCACCGGCGAATAGTAGATGCTGACATACTATTATTTTTTTATTCAATGTCGTTTTTCATTAAGGTCGCGGTGTCCACAAACAAGGAAGTTGAGGGACATATTCCTAATTATCCAAGTTTGCCTCCTCAGTTGTTTTGCCAACTTCACAATGTAACAATGCATGTGAGTTCATGAATTTATTATCTAGTCACACGTCAATATTCATTCCAGAATGAACAATCTATGTAACTAATGGATATTACAAATTATAGGCAGATGCTGAAACTGACGAAGTTTATGCTCAGATGACTCTGCAACCTCTAAGCCTGGTAAATTAGTTGAGATAAGCAGTTCCTATGGTCAATTTAGTTTAATGTTGGAAAAATTGTACATTGTATTATCTGCAGCAAGAACAGAAAGATGCATATTTTCCAATCGAGATGGGTGTTCTGAGCAAGCAGCCAACAAACTATTTCTGCAAAACATTAACTGCAAGTGATACCAGCACTCATGGAGGATTTTCTGTGCCTCGCCGTGCAGCTGAGAAAGTGTTTCCACCACTGGTGCGTTGGTTAGACATAGAAGCAATTGCATTGTCCCTATGGCAATTTATTGGAATCAGCAGAGAAATTAAGTTATTCATTGTTGCAACTTCACTGTATTATAGGATTTCTCCCAACAGCCACCAGCTCAGGAACTTATTGCACGTGATCTTCATGATGTTGAGTGGAAGTTCAGGCACATTTACCGAGGTAAGTGGAATGAAGTTCTAATCTCAGTTTATTTGCGGTAAATTAACCAGAAATACTACTCAAATCAGCAACATATGTTCTGTTGTTAAGGCAATTTCTGCCGTCAGAAAATGGATATATAATTCTTGTGGCTTTATGTTGCACTGATAAAATGTGCTTTATTTGCCTGTGAAAAATGATCATACAAAGCCTGAATACTATTTCAGCATAATTGATGTTCCCTTGATGTTACATGATTACCACTTCCCTTATTATTACCATTCAAAAAGGCAAGACAAACAATGCTTTTCTTGTCAAAGAAATGATGTATTAGGACCTCTGACATAAAAGGAGACCTCCTTTCGAAGTTTCATATTGGGAAATGAATAAGTTACAATCTTTTCTGATCCATATGATCATATGAATACCAATTTTTTGTTGATTCCATCGACCATGTTGGAGAAGAATGAGATTGTAAGCTACTGAGTTGATGCAGCTCTGACATCCTCATGATAAAGAAACTTTTGCTTTGGAGAAGTATGTGCCCCAACTGTATTATTGTTATCTATATTGACATTCTTTATTAATCTTACTTTGATATATCTGCTTCTTATTAATTTAAGACATGGAAACTCAGTATTCTCTCACTTCCACGTATCCTCTTATCTGCGTTGTCATATTTATTAATATAATCTTCAGTTCTAATTATGCATTATGATGAAGCATGTGATGATCTTGTCTGAAGCTTAGAGAGAAACTTAATCAATTAGACATACTTGATTCTAGATGATTTACAAATCTTCATAGGCAATGTCTTCAAAATTGAGAAATTGATTGTTGTTTGTTAAAGATCCTTTTGAGTTTTGCTCCCCACTGAGTTCCTGGAATAATTAGAACTGAGTCATTAATTTCTTAACAACTTATTGTTTTACAGGCCTTTAATTTAATTTTGGAGATATAACTATTAGACCCCTCAAATTCAGCTGCAACTATGGCAACAATCTAGTCTCTCTGTTTAGCTTCTGAATAAGTTGTTCTATTACATCAAACTAATTTTTTACCTGATGATTGCAGGTCAACCAAAAAGGCATCTTCTAACAACAGGTTGGAGTGTGTTCATTAGTGCTAAGAGATTAATTGCCGGCGATTCTGTTCTTTTTATCTGGTCTGCTTAATTTTTCTTCTCCTTTCTGTGAGGTTTCAGATAAAATTTTCTCTACTTCTTTCAATAAAAATTGTTTTTCTTCCACATAGGAATGAGAAGAATCAGCTTTTGTTGGGAATAAGGCGTGCAAGTCGACCACAAACTGTGATGCCATCTTCAGTTTTATCAAGTGACAGCATGCACATAGGGCTCCTTGCTGCTGCAGCTCATGCTGCCTCTACGAACAGTCATTTTACTGTATTCTATAACCCAAGGTAGCTACAATAGTTTGTACATATCACTTTTCTGTATCAGGGTGCTCACTAAAATAATTTCCCTATTTTTTTTATACAGGGCAAGTCCGTCTGAGTTTATGATACCACTTTCCAAGTACATCAAGGCTGTTTTCCATATGCGTGTTTCTGTTGGTATGCGATTCCGAATGCTTTTTGAGACAGAAGAATGCAGTGTTCGCAGGTGAAATATTATGTTTCTTTGCATTTGATTGTAATACACTAGGATAATTCTGAAGTCTAGCCAAGTTGATTCCCTTGCATAAACAGCTTTTCTTATTTCAATTTGTACTAAGCGAAGGTACATGGGAACAATTACTAGCATAAGTGATTTGGATCCTGTACGTTGGCCAAATTCTCATTGGAGGTCAGTGAAGGTAAATCTTATACTCTGGTTACTGTTTATTATGTTAAATTTTTTGAATTGTTTGATGATTGTCAATTGGGAGATGGTGAGGTCTATTTATGAATTTATTGTTTGTGTTGTCTTTCTAGAAGTTTATTAGCAATCTCCTTAATGCACACAAGGAATCAAAGAAAAAAGTGATCAATTTTAAATTTGAATTGATTGGCAATTGTTCTATTTTGGTATGATATTTTTAATTTGGTAGAAGTTTAATGGGAAGGTTGTATTTTTAATATTTATTTCTTTGAGTTTGAGTCTATAAAAAGAGTGCCACCTTAATATACAAGGTTGAGTCCATAAAAGAAGTATCATGTTAATAAACTGATGATGATCTTTCAGTAAAAATTTTAGTTTAATTAATCTTTGTATTAGATTCTTTTTCTTCTTTTCTCTGTGAGATGGTTATTCTTGCTAAAGATATTCATTCGTACAAATGGTCTGTGAGTTTTGATTTGAGATCAGGTGTTACATCACTCTTGGTTTTCTACACTTGCATGCTTCTGTTCTTTATCACTGTACATCATTCTTTTGAAGCATTAAGTTTCTCTAAGTTATTCTTGCAATGACATGTGACTTTGCTTGTTCTAGCTGCACCGTTATGCACTAGTATGCAAGCAGGTATATATAGTTTAATATGCCCTCTAACATGTGTCCTAAATTTGGATCTTTGTCCTGACAAGTTCCTGTGCTCCCACTTCGAAGAAATCATATCTAACACTAGGATACATTTCCATTTTGAAAAAATCACTGTTATTTTAACCTTCTTATATAATATTTGAGAAACTAATGTTAATTTGCTATCTTCAATTCAAATTCCTGAGCCTGCCATTGTAAACTGGACATGTGAACTGACCAGCATGGTGCCATATGGAGTCAGGCTTTCTTGTGGAGTACACATTTGATTGTTGATGGAGAATGATGTGAGTGCTCTTATGTATGGAACCTGGATGAGAAACATTCATGAGCATTATCATACTTAATAGTACAAACATGAACATCAAATTGGATTTTGATTCTCAACCCAAAATAGGAGATACTTTAAACAATTAGGTCAATGCTTTAGAATAATCTTTCATAATAAAAATCTACTTTGCACATTTACAATCATCCTTGTACTTTTGGGACAACTAACTTCAAACCCATCATTCGAGCTGTTTCCTTGATGTGTTTTGCAGTTGCTTCTGCAACATCAATATAACTAATAAAATAGTTTGTTTACTTTGACAGAACTCTACTAAGACCTCATGCGAAAATGAGGTAACCAAAAAAGTGAACCACCTTCTATTGTCAGTAGGTTACGTGCTGTGACCATTACTGAAATGACTGAAACTCAACTACTCAAGTACAATTTAACTACTTGGAGTGGCTACCATTTCTTTCAAATTTATTCGAGATGGATCACCTAGACTATTGTGAATCTGTAATGGAGATGCAATACCTTTGCAAGGAGTATGCATATGTATGAGTTGAGAGGTATAGGGATTAACTTGCTCATAATTCTGTTGATCATTGAAGTTAATTTAATTAACTAACAAAAACAATGATGAAGTGAAAATTTGGAATACGTAGAAGGGATAAATAAGGCGAAATGAAAGGCTACTCATTCCTTTGCCATCTACGGTTGCACCGAATTCATTAAGTTTAGCTTGATGTAAAGAAGTCATATGGAAAAAAGACTGATCATGATAATTGAGGCATGCGATCTAGATTTCAAGAAGCCAAGGATCTATTGAAAGATGCAGGCTGAGGAAGACATACTTCAAGTTTATTCATTGTTGAAGAGAGAAACTATCATCTATGATGTCTTTATCTACCTGGAACTGAATTAGCTAGGTATACACCCTTGTTGAGATGCTCTACCTTTGACTGTTAATGGTCCAGGCCTTCAGGGATAATTCCAATGATGAATTCTCTGTAAGGATGACCAACATGATCGCAGTGGGTACATCTAACTGAATTATATTTTTCTCCACCATGACTTCCATTGCATCTGTATGATGTGTCCCTTGTATTTAAAATAAATGAAATAGCTTAGCAAACATAGCACTGAATACTGACAAATGCTTAACTTCACTTGTTATTGCTTCATGTCTTTGCCTAGCATTTGTATTCTTTGTAACTCAGTGTATAGGGAATCTTGTAGGATTAGTTATTTGTTACTTTGGTATGGATTTTCATAGTTCACAAGCAGAGTCTTCTTTGCCTCCAAACACCTACTTAGAGCACACATATGAGTTATCCCTAATTCCCATCGGAGTAAAAAGCATATACCAAGCTAGAAATGCTCATTTTTAATGCCCTACATTTTCTTCTTCTTCTTCAGGTTCATGTTTCTGCATAAGGGATCTCTACATATCTTGACAAAGTTAGAGCAATTAAGGATTAACTTTAACCTACCATCATCTTAGAAGCTCGAACTTTAGTACTATTGTGGTTTCTATCATGAATTGCTTATGAAAGGGGAGATTCATTGGACTAAATTTTCCTCTTTAAGCTTTCAGGCAAGCAAGGAAACTATAACTAAGACTCCTTTTGTCAGGCATCCTGCAACCTTTCAAAACTATTCAAGATAGCTTGCTATAGCTCTAGCTTTGGTTTCAAAATTGGAGGTACCCTAATCCAAGAAGGGCACCTTATTATTTCCTTCTTTAACAAGAAATTCAATGAGACAATAAGACTTCAACAATACTCATGCATGATAAATATTTCTACCCTATTAGCTAAGCCTTTAGATGAGATGGTGATATGCTATATAAATTCATTCTGCACTAACTACAAGACACTTCAACAACAACAACAATCAAGTCTTATTCCACTAGGTGGGAATAGTTTAATGGATCTATTCATTGAGTATTTGCCTTAGTTTAACGTTGACTGACAACCTAACGCAACCTTCCTCCTTTATCCGTGTTTGGGACTGGTCATGACGAGGTTAATTCGTCATGGGCGGAGTTCATAAAAAGTTAGGTGCCAAACATGAATATGTTAGGTGAGTTGAATGTCTCCTAGAGATAAAGCACTGACCTTTGCAAGATTTTGAATCCTGTAACTAGGCTAATGCACTGAGCCTAGTTATAACTATCCTACATAGAATGAAAATAATTAGCTTTAAACACTTTAAGGATGAGGATGCCACATGTGTTGATTTTGGGGGATGATTTTTTGAGATATCTAAGATAGAAGCTTTGCGATTGTGTTGGTTGTACGGTATGGTTAAGGACAACTACCTACCTATTCAAGGGCACTTAAGAACTTTTTAGTATGGGTCTCAAAGGACATTTTACTAGAGTCTTGTTTTCGATTTATTAGCCATCCATGAGAGGAGATGTAGTTAGGCTTATATCACAGTGTCATACATGTTAAACACCTAAGTAACTATGCTAAATTTCTCAATTCTTTTGAAAGATCCTATGTAAGTTGTGTGGGACCTAATTTATTGGTATTTCATCCATGGTTTAAAATCTTGAGCCATGCCGAGGTTTCGGTTCCGAATTGGAATAATACAATTTCAATATTATATCATGTCGTGTCGATATAGTTTCGATATTTTTTAAATATAAAATATATTAACTAAAAAAATTTAATCTAAATATTTAAAAATAAAAAAATATTTTTTACATATATATATATATATATATATTAAATTAATAGGATACTTTTATTAGGATTTAATTAAGTCTATTTATTATCTCAATCATAGCTAGCAGTTGATTGACATTATTAACCTAAGTTATTTAATTAAATCTAAGTTAAAAATCTTACCCTGTTCTTTGCTGCCATGATGCTGGGCACGCGTTGCCTTCGCAATGCATCCAAACTCTTCGTCGGGCTCGAGCAATGCGTCTGAACTCGTCGTTAGGCTCGATTGGACCCATCCCCGGTCCCGCGCGATGCTCTGAACGCGTCGTTGGGCCCAAGCGACGCGTTTGGATGCATCGCTTGTGTCGGTGTTGGTCTGCGGGTGGAATGAGATGTTTCACCTGTATCTGACGAAATGGCTAGAGATTTTAATCTATGATTTCATCTAACATTGATTGATGAAGTAATGTTATTAATTATAGGTTAGGAAATCTCCTTAGATGTCTCATAGGAGAAAACTTTTGTTTTTGGGATTTTATCTTGCACACTATCAAATTTACTTACAATAATTCTATTAACCAATCCATAGGTAAGAGTCTGGTAATCACCTGATTGTTACTTGCCAGTTTCCTCTCTTTTGAGTTTGTTTAGAGCTTTATTAAGTGCATGCAAGAGATACATGCATATTAGGAGGAAAGTTACACTTAGTAGTGAACTATAAAATACATGTAGATGCACATGATA
The DNA here is from genome assembly GCA_037834155.1 of Curcuma caesia. Classification (NCBI taxonomy): domain Eukaryota; kingdom Viridiplantae; phylum Streptophyta; class Magnoliopsida; order Zingiberales; family Zingiberaceae; genus Curcuma; species Curcuma caesia. Next base: position 14,894 of record JBBMKF010006457.1, on the reverse strand, counting down.
GACAGAAAGAGTGCAATATAGGATAATATGCATATAGGATAATATGCTTATTTGTATGCTCTTTAATCTCTTTCCTAAAAAGTGTGACTAGAAACTTTGTGTCTAGTTGGCCCTTTTCACACCATTGGAAAAATAAATCCCTAATGCTAAATAAATCCCTAATGCTTATACTTCTCGTCTGAATAAAAAAAAAATCAATCTTTAATATCAAGAATCTATACCATTTCGAGGGAATTCAAGCCTTCTTTTTTGTTTCATGATGGTAGGTCATATTTCTGTTATTTTGGCGCAAATTCTTTCTCCTTTGTTGCAATTGACTCCTAAAATTAGGAGAGCTAGTGTTGCACAAGTAATCATAAATTCCACCAAAAAGGACTCCCTAATATAGATGCTTGGATCATTGAAAAACTATGACAAATGGTTGTCAACTTTCATGTTGAAATTCAACATGCTCAAGAACTTCTTTAGAGGCGCCAGTGATTGTTGTTTGCTTGACACTTACATGTGGCAGTGGAAAGTTTGATGAATCATTACTCTTTTAGATGGAGTCGAGATCTTTTAGTAGGAAAGAATAATGTAGATGGGTTTTCTTATGTAAATTTTGTTTAAAATTTTTTAGTGTCTTTAAATTTTTAAAGTTGAATATTTTTTGAATCAAATAAGTTGTTATTTTACAAAAAATTGCCTCATGGTCCCTTTAATCTAAAGGTTTAACATCCCATGTAATCTGTATCTATTGATTAATTATATTTTTTTTCTTCTTTTTGTGAGTTTTGAGTGTTGAGGGTAGCTTGGTGTTATATCACATTGCCATCTAGCCATGCCAGTTCCATCTACTCATAGTGAAATCCATATTACCCTTTTATTGAACTTTTTGTAGGCTTATATCACTCTTGAATCACTTCTATCATGGATTTATATCTTGCTTTATTGTGGTTAGCATGGGGGAAACCTAACCTAGTCAGCACAAGGAAAACATAATGAGTGAAAAAAGCTTTCATTCCACTTATATCAAGTGAGACAAATTACAACAGTGGTTGAAAGGCAAGTGAGCACTGAGTATTTTCTATTTCTCATTCATCTTATTTCCCTCCATCATACTTTTGTCATCCTTGTTATGTTCCATTTGTGGATGCGTCATAGTTAGGATTTCGTTAAAACCTTGTTTAGATTATTTGGAAGTCTATCTAAATTTACGTGGTGTTTGTTAGAGGTTTTAGGTTTATTTGTAAATTTATTATAATTTTTGGTAACCAAATTGTATTCTTACATAGAATTCAATCTATAAAAGGCGTTATGATTCCATGTAGTTCAAGACATCCTCCAATTAATAGTATTTTCTCTCTTTCAGTGAGTTTTAAACTTTTTAGACATTGAAAATGGTTGATAGGTGGAGAATGTGCATTGACATCTTTGCCATAAAAAAACACCATCAAGTATAATTTCTCATATGTAAATTCGTGACATGCTCAACTTGATAGCTGAAGCCAAATGGCCCAATATTAATTGGCACAGTGGGCATGATCAGATTCGAATTAGGGCAGGGGATGAGTGAAAAACCACCTTTAAAATACAAGATGGAGTATATGAGTAGTTAGTTATGCCCCTTTGGCTTTTAAATGACCTAAGCACTGTTAAATGCCCTTTTGGTAGTCTATTTTAATGACATCCTAATTTATAGCAAACAGCATGAGACCTATCTAGAAGGCATCTGTCAAGTCCTTCCCTTTAGATTGAGAAGTTATTTGACAATTGGAGACATGTTCTTCTTTACAATCCAGTTTTTTTTTCTTTTCGTTATGTTTATTATCTCCATAAAAGGCATTTGAGCAAACTTAGACAATCAAGGATTGACCCGAACTTCACACCCTTCAGGAGGCTTGAAGCTTCCATAGTTTGTAACCTATAGACTTTTCATTAATTGTGGTACTTATCATAAATTGCTTTAAGAAATGAGAGTTTCACTAGACTAAATCTGCCTCTCCAACCTTTCAGAAAATCAAAGAAAGGAAGACTAAGGCCTTATGACCATGATTTTGGACATCTTGACCTTTCTAAACTATTTTGGGTAGCTTGTGATGTGTTTAAGGTAGGAATTGGAAGTATCCTAAGCCAAGAAGGATACCAATTTCCTTTTAGCGAAAAACTTAATGAGAGGCTCATTATTGCTATCCCACATATGATAAATAGGTTTATTCTATTATCTAAACCCTAAGGTAATGGTGATACTATTTGCCAAATGAATTGAACCAACATTTAGCTACATCCAGCCACAAACAAAGTTGAGCACCAAACAAGTTAATTGGGTTAAGCTTCTCCAAGAATGCACCTTTGTTCTAAAACATTGACTAACGAAGGTAACAAACTTGCTAACGCATTTAGTTGAGTCATAGTTACCCTAAATAGGATAGACTATGGAATTTGAGCACCTAAAGGTATCCTAGATGCTCTAACTTTGGAATAATTTTCAAGACATCTAAGATAGGAACTGTCATCATTTGTCATAATTTGTTTGACTTTATAATTAAGGACTATTATTTATTTAAGACACTGTATCCTTTGAACATCACTTAGAAACTTCTTATGTACAGAGGAGGGCTCATAAGACATTTTGAGAAGACAAACAATATCCCCTATTTTAGATAGGTTCTATTAGCCATCTTCAAGACAAGAAGTTGCAAGGGTCATATCCTAGTGTCACACGTGTCAAAAAAGTAGGGCAACTAAGTAAAACACATTCCTTTGCGCATCACTACCAATCTCTCGTGAGCCATGGAAATGACATTCTTGCAATTAGATGAATGATGTGCCACATCCCACATGAACTAGGCTTGCCGCGATGTTAGCTTCGCTCGCCGTGCTCAAATTGTAATAATGTCAGAGCAAAATATAGAGAAAAATTAAACAACCTGACTATATGCATACCTCTGAAATAACTTTACTAGTGTTATGTATATATCTCAACAATTAACCTAGAAGTTAAAGAAAAGGGAGAGTAAGCATAAAGTGCAAAGTGGAGATAAAAGAAATGTGCACGAAACTATAATAAAAAAGGACAACAATATAATTTGCAATTTATGTTTCCTTGACATTCATCTTTTATTGTCTTCTTAATTGTATTCATTAGTTCTCCTTAATTTTTCGTTCTCCAACATTACTCACATTATAATCTTATTTTATTAAACACTCAACATAACATATTGAGTAGATGAACAACATGTAATATCCTCAATAAGAATGTGTCGTATCAGTAAAGGTGAACGACCTGCATTCCACCTAATACGAACACATCACGTATAAAATGAAAATCTCAAAGTGAGCGACCTGCAACCCACTCGAAAAAGATGCATTGTCTATGAGAGTAAGTGACCTGCAATCCACTCGTAATGAAATGCATCGTATGTATGCACATATATATACATAGATCGTGTGAATGACCTGCAATCTAATCGAAAGAGATGTATCGTATGTCCATGGGGTAAACGACCTGTAATCCACCCAATACGAAATACATCATGTGAATGCATATATACAAATACGCACACATATATATAGGGTGAACGATCCGCAATCCACCCGAAAAGTGCCTCACATAAAAATAAGGTGGATGACTTACAGGCTACCTTGTGAGGAAAAATCATCTCAATTTAGCCAAGGCCTATGAACACGTGAAAAGACTCAAGAGTTCTCTTTGACACGGAGTCCACTGCTTTATATTACAAAATTACGCAAACTCTTAAAGAGCAAAATCGAAGCTCAAGACTATAAGTAATCACATAATTCTTAAGAGGGTGGAGCCGAAGCTCTATAATCCAAGTGCTACATTTATTATCTTGATAATTTAATGTCAAATGATAATGCACCTCTTTTAAAGTGCAGAGTCCAAAACTCTAAATATAAGTGTTGCATCTATTATTTTCTTACTTAATAATCATGTTAGAGTAACTTCTAAAGCGCGGAGCTAGACTAATGCTATAATTAGTTTCTTACTTTATTAATTTGCATAATTATGTAATCTAATTTATTGTAGATCTCAAATAAGAAACAAACAAGATAAAAATCAACTTAAGATTAAAAAGGCAAGCAATATGATAAGGAATAATCAAACAGGAAGATTAGAGATAAGATTAAAATTAATTATATTTTCCATAACATCTACTTTGTTATGGGCATAAGGGAGCAGATCACGGTTAGTCAAGTCCGAAAGCAACCTATCGGTCTGGCCCCGAGCGTCATAGAGTCGAGCCGGATCCTCGAGTCGGGTTCAAAGCATCGCATGGCACGGATTGAACCGGATCCCTGGCCCTATGGTCCCGAGTCGAGTCTTGCAAGTCGAGTCGGGGAAATCGGATTCGGATCTGATGGAAGGTCTCTACCGCGGCTTCAAGTCCTGTCCCGAAGGCTCTCCACTCTCGAATCAACCGAGCCGACTCTCCATCCTCATTCGAAGTCGGATCATATCTCATCCTCTCGAACACTTGCCGAATCCCTCGAGTCGGCGCGGGAACCTAGCCGGACCCACAAGGAAGCAGGCTCCTTCAGGACGACGGGACTTCATACAGACATCTTCTCCCAAAATGGTCCAAATCCTTGAGCACCTCTATCTCGAACTGAATTGACCCATTCGGATGTAGGGCATGTCAATCTCCTGATTCTATCCTGGCTCAATATCGGCTTCTCTTTCTTTCCCAAAGACCACTCTCTCATCATGTGGTTGTGAATGTCCTCCTGCCACTTCTGCGACTCATCATGGCAATGCACATGTGTGACATGACCCCCCTTTTTAATACAAGTCAGCGATGGGACGTATGTGCTGACTATACCCTGTCGTCTGATACATTCATAACGGTGATGGAACTTCAGCCACATCTGTGACATGACATAACATTCTCGATTTATATAAAAGGTTAGCTCTGTACTGAAGGGGGTAGGCAGTCTCACAAACTCTCCTTTCCACTCTCGTTTTCTTCCTCCTTCAACAGAAGCTAACTTAAGCATCGGAGTGGTCGCGCCGGGGCAACCCTTGGCCTTCCTCACGGAGTCTGTAGGTGCAGGTCCCAGGAGCCACACCTTCCCCTCCACCCAAGCTCGCTCAAATGAGGTGCTGAAGTTGGGGCAACCCTTAGCCTTCCTCCTCACGGTGTTTGTGGGTGCAGGTCCCAGGAGCCACACCTTTCCCTCCACCCAAGCTCGCTCAAGTGAGGTGCTGAAGAAGCTGCACACCCAGAAGCGGGTCTCAACAGGAACATACTTCATAAATTTAAAAAATGCACAAGGTAAGTGTAGCGAAACAAGCAAGAAAACTCCACCTAGACGAATGCTTATTGAATCCCACATGCACCTTTAAGCTTAACCATAACTCACCCTACATTATATGAAATCAAAGAAACTCCTTAAACATGCAATACAAAAATGAGGGAAAAAATTCAATGTCGTTAAAGCTTCATACCATCAAGTAATAAGATTTAGTAAAGTTATTTAGGACTCGAAGATGAAATAAAATTTTCTCCAAGCCTTATCAATTCCATCCATCCTAACTTGCCCCTCAAGAACTAACATAGCACACCAACTAGCATGAGAAGAAAATCTGAATTTGATTTGTTGGAAGGATTAAGAGAAGGTTGCCATTTTTGCTTTATTCGCTTGTAGCAACCACAAGTACAATCCAACGATGACAACAACAATAATTGGCGACGACGAAGAATAACAACAGCGGAGGGCAACAAGTCAACGATCAAAGTAGCGATGACAAGAATTAAGATCACGCATGAGAAAGATATTATGTATGGGAAGCAATGAGATGAAGTTTTGGTTTTGTAATAATGAAAAGGACGAGACAACTTCTTTGGCGTGCAATGATGGCGACGGCGAGAGGAGAGGAGATTAGGGTGATGAGATGAGGTGGTCGCGTTTATAATAACTATATCATAATGTCATGCACGGAGTGGGAGGAAGAAAAAAAGTAGCTAGGTTAATAAGTTGTGCTTTTGGAAAAAAAGTCCTTACATCTATAAAAATTACAAATGAGTACTTTGAAAATTTCAATAATATAACATGATGTGTCATCTCACATAGCTAAGTTGTTATTTATGGAGGTTGTTAGATTGTATAGATTGCCCACATTGATTGTGCCATGTAGGGATTGCCAAATTTATTAATTATTTTTGAAAGATCCTATGGAAACTATCTGAGTTCCAATGCAAATTTTCATCGTATTTTAGCCATAGATAAATGGTTAAATTGAGTTAATTAATCATGGTTTAGAAAATTTATTTAGGTGTCTAGCAGGGGGAAAATTTATGCATTTGAGATTCTATCTTACCCATTGCTAAGTTTGCATATGATAATTCTAAAATTTATTCTATAGGTTAAAGTTTATTGATTGTCTATGGTGTAAAGATCATCACCCAGTCTATTTGCTTATTACTAGTTGTTCCTTTTCCTATAACCTTCTACCTAAGTATTTTCCAAGTGTATTCAGGAGCATGCATGTTTATGCAACAACAATCACACCTTATCCCACTAGGTGCATGTTGATACTCCATCGGACTTCATCCTCTACTATATCATCATCTATATTAAAATAAATTTTATCTTGTTTTATAATTACTAATCAAGTCTTTTTTGATCTTTCTCTTCCTTATTTAATGTACGTATTTGCCATGGTGTTACATTGCCTAAGTGAAACATTTATTGGTTGTCTAAATATATATTCGTGCTATCTTAAATGTGTCTTCCGGAGTTTTCCTTCAATAAGTGCAACCTCAACTTTTGCTCTAATGGTCTCATTTCGTATCTTGTCTATCCTCATATGTTCACATATCCATCTTAACATTCGCATCTCTGCGACTCATATTCTGTTCGTGTTCGAGTCATAGTTTAACATTTAGTTTTATATAATATAGCAGGTTTAACCGCCGTTTATTTTCATTGAGTATAAAATTTTGTAAAATTTATATTGATCCACATCGTAGATAAAATAAATATAGTATAGGAGATTATGACCGTCGTAGTGATTTTCTAAAAACTACAACAAAAAAAAACTTTATGTCCTCCCCACTAATACTTTTTGCATTGTGAGAAAAATATATCCTAACGATCATATTGTTGATTTATTACCTGAATTAAATGTTAGTCCAATTTTCAATATAGAGGATCTAATATCTTATCAAAGACATTCAAACTTCTTTCTTTGTCTATTAATTTGCCAAGTTGTAGTCTGCAACTTTGGTTCTAGCTCTTCCTCCCTTGGCACAACCAACTCATGGTTAAGAAGGTCACTGATATGCAGATAATGCTAGTTCCTATGAAAGTACTAAAAGATACTAATCTATTGGAAGAACTCAACATATAACACCTACCTGATTTGCTAAAATCAGCAAGAGGCACTAGAGCTCTCATTGTTGGCTTATAAGAGTGCTTAAGATCCCTTTGTATTGTGACATCTTTCAATCAATAATATTTTCCTCTTTTAATGTTTTGCGTTATTCTTGGTGCTACATTAGGTTGCCCCTCGTTTAATCTTGCACGCTTGTTGAACCAATGTGACTTTGTATTGTCATTGTCTGTGCAATCTAATTATTTCTGATGACATCTCACACTGATGAGAATTATATTGACTAGTAGTGTACTTATGTTATTACTATGTAATGTTAATTCAACTGATTATGAGATCTATATGTTTATTGTTTCTATTGTAAATATGCCTTGTGGGAGATGATCACAAGTGAAATTGGCTTACAATTTGGACGGGATGGTCTGTCTTGTGTTGACCTATTTGTGGGTATGGATCAACACCAACACCATATTTTTTCAACTAGAGGTTGAAATAGGTGTTGATATCAAAATTTTAGACCTTGCTTTTAATCATCAATTGGAGTTTTCTTTTGCTTTCTGTGTATCCCTCACTCTTCTAATCAATTCAACTTGCCTAATTATAAAATCTAATTATTATTTTTTGAATGAAGGGGAGCCTTGGCGCAACAGTAAAATTGTTGTCATATGAATTGGAGGTCACGGGTTCGAGTCTCGAAAATAATCTCTTACAAAGAAGAGCAAGATTGTGTATGATAGACCCTTCTCCGGGATCCCACATTGACGGCTTGTCTTTTTTTTTAATTATTTTTTGAACATGGTCATTCCATTGTTGCTCTATTATAGAAGTATTTATTTTATTTTATTTTTTAGTAATCACTCACATTTCACGAGAATGGATGTTTGAGGTTCTAAAAAAAATTAAAATCAAGAATTTTATGATGTAATTTCTGATATTCTCTGGTATTTGCTAAGTAATACACTTGAAAAGGCTATGCTTTATTTTATTGGACGTTACTTAGATATTGATTAGGGATAATTTTTGGTTTCTATATTGTTCATTTGCTGCTATTGAACTGATATACCATTCTAGTAACTGCAGGTTGGATGGGATGAATCTACGACAGGTGAGAGACAGATGAGGGTCTCATTGTGGGAAATTGAGCCACTAACAACCTTCCCTATGTATCCATCTTTGTTTCCACTCAGGCTCAAGCGTCCTTGGCATCTTGGTGTCCCCTTTCCTCATGGTAAATATTTGAACTCCACTAGTACATGTAATCCATTCAAAGAATGTTTGACCGTGTTCATTGTCTGGAATTTATCATCTTGCACTAATCTTTCTCAAATGGCAAGTATTTAACAGTGTGCTGAATGCTAGATGAGATCCATGTTTTAGCAACTAATCATTGAAAATAGTGTGCATTATCAGTAAATTTGACAGAAGGGGAGCCTTGGCGCAACGGTAAGGTTGCTGCCATGTGACCTAGAGGTCACGGGTTCAAATCCTGGAAACAGCCTCTTGCCAAAGACAAGGTAAGGCTGCGTACAATGGATCCTTTCCCCGGACCCCGCATGGCAGGAGCTTCGTGCACCGGACTGCCCTTTTTTTTTATCAGTAAATTTGACAGTGCATCAAAAATAAGTTAGAGAATTTTGGCAAATTAAGCACTTATTATGCATTTTTATTACATTTTAGAGACCAAACAAGATGAGCTAAATGCTCTTATGTGGACGAGGATTGGGTCTGGAGATCAAGGTTTGCAGTCCTTCAATCCCCAATCACTTGGTATGAGCTCATGGATGCAACAGAGAGTTGACCCATTGTTACTAGGGAGCGACATCAATCAATATCAAGCTTTGTCTGCTACTGCTTTGGAGGACATGCGAGGGAATGATGTTCTGAAGCAACAATTGATACAAAATCAACAACCATTTCAATTTATTCAACAGCCCTGCTCAACTAGCCATTTGATGCCTCTTCTAGATTTTCAGCAGGCTCTGCAACAGCATATTGTTAGTTCTCAATCTCAACATTTACGGGAGAACCAAGCAAATTCTGGGCCCCACCAGCAGTTGCAACAATTACATAATGACCAGCAAAAGCCTCAGGCTCAACAAGCACATGCCTATGCAGATACATTTCTAATGCGTAATAATCATGAGCAACAACAGTCTAGCGTGCCTTCTCAATTTTATGAAAGGTCAATCTTTCCTGATTCAAACTTAATTTTGTCATCCAATGTTCCATCAAGTTCTGTCCCTGGTGTTGTAGAATCTGCTTATCCTGAAGGAAACACTGACCTCTCCAACTGTTCCCAACTTGGTCTTTCTATGATTAACCAGCAGAGTCAGCAGCCATTAGTGCTAAAACAAACTATGGCTCAGGTGACTCCTTTTGATACTAAAGTTATGCTTCCTTCATTTGTGGAGAACGATAGTTCATTTGTGGGGAAAAATAATTCTGATGATATTCAAAATTCTCCAAGTGCCCATAAACATGCACCATTTGGGCTTAGCAAGGATCCGCCCTTCTTCCATTCTATTGCAGCTCCTAAGTTAACTTTGAATCCAACTGTCAGTGATCCATCTAGCACTGCATTTGTTGCTTCAAATGTTCATAACTCTCTCTATGGGTATTTGGATGAATCTTCAAACTTACTGCAGAATGCTGGAGAGATTGGTCCACCAGCCCAAACATTTGTTAAGGTAAGAGCTACAATCCAGATGAAGGTTCCACTTCATTAAGTTGGATCCCAAACAATTGCATTCTCCATGCAGGTTTATAAATCAGGATCAGTTGGAAGGTCATTGGACATATCACGGTTCAGCAACTATGATGAACTGCGAATGGAGCTGGGTCATATGTTTGGTATTGAGGGTCTATTGGAAGATCCTCGTAGATCAGGCTGGCAGCTTGTATTCATCGACAGGGAGAATGATGTACTTCTCCTTGGAGATGATCCGTGGGAGTAAGAAATTGTTCCAGGCATCTTTAGTAATGTTCAGATTAGAATAAGAAGCCACTGCATTTGTTATTGGTTTATACTTTCTGATTCATTTCAAAGTTGGCTAAGTTTCATGATTTATTTGTGGTGTTTGCATGCTACGCTTATGCTTCTTAAATATTAAGTGATTGCTTTGAAGATTGATTAAAAAGTGCATACTCTATATGTGCCTTGTAAGAATATGCATGTGGAGAGGGATTGCCATAGCATGTGCATTTTTTCCTGGACCAGGGGAATTCTGTCTTTTTTACCTCATGATGGATCTTTCTGGAATTTAGTCTGCTTTCTTTTTTATTGAAAAGAAAGTGGACTGATTGGAGTTTCACATGAACTTTGAATATAGATTCTCAGGACTGATTGTACGTGTAGCATATATTTTTAATGTGGGTTTTCTCAGTAGATAGGATTTGAAAGCTACGTTGCTCGGACTATATGAATATCCAGCATTTGTTTTGGATCTAGCTGGCAAACATATCCTACCAAGTCTGGAATTGGAACGAGGGAGATTGAGGTGCCTGACACTTCATACTTTTACCAAGCTCTTATCAGGTTGAGATGGGTGAATGGTAACCCAAAAGTCTAGAATTTGAAATTATTTGCAGGAAGAAGTAGAGTAACAGATATGTCTTGGATGAATCATGGAGAGAGAAACAGAATTTTGAAGTAGCACACACTTTTATGTGAAATAATGCTGAAATTGGTTGACTCAAATGGTACACTTAAATGACTAAGTTTTGATTATGAGCTATTGGATATGCATGAACTGTTTATTCCTTGTAACTAATGAAGTAGAGTAACAGATATGTCTTAGATGAATGATGGAGAGAGAAACAGAATTTTGAAGTAGCACACACTTTTATGTGAAATAATGCTGAAACTGGTTGACTCAAATGGTATACTTAAATGACTGTTTTGATTATGAGCTATTGGATATGCATCAACTGTTTATTCCTTGTAACTAACGAAGTCCACCACAATTTTTTGTTTAGCTTCTACATGCTTTGTTGTTTAAATACCTTCATTTGGCTCTAACTGCAGATCATTTGTGAATAATGTTTGGTATATCAAAATACTTTCTCCAGAAGAGGTTCAAATGATGGGAAAACAAGGGATTGAGTCCATATGCTGATCCCCTTGCACTTCAAGGTATTTGAAATATATGCAGCCATAGTGAGTATTGAAGATGTTTCTTCTTTACTTTTGATTGCCTTATTTTTCAACTAGTCCCAAATAGAATCTCTGGCTAGGATGATTTTAATTTAATTTAATTTTTTATGTTTATTCCTACTCGATCAATTTGTTCAAATCTTACACTATCAGTTTAGTAAAGGCTTTCATTTCATTGTTCATTCAATGAATCTATAATAGTTTCTGTCTTGCTCTTCACACGCGCGTGTGCACACACACACACACATTGCAAGATTACTGTTACATAAAAATCTTGCTCGTGTTGCATCAATTGTAGATGTGTTTGAGAGATTTCAATTATTTTCGAACTTTGCTGAATGAGATGGTTTTCAAGAGTTGTCTCCATCGGATATGGCATTTTTACCTGCTCTAATTAGCTGGCTTACCTTATTGATGTGAACTATTTAGGAGTTATAAATTAGAATTTTATAGGTTTTTTTTTACTTTGATTAAGTCAAGGGAAAATAAATAAATTTGTATTATTATGATGGGGAATAAGTGATTTGTAGAATAGGGCTTTTATTTCCATGTTTAAATAAGTCGGATTATTTCTTTTCAAATTCATTTTAGTTTATTTTGGTTGGGCCTTTGGGTGCTAAATCTTCGTCTATTTTGAGGCATTGACAAAGGCACACAATGCAGGGTAATGTTGTTGTTATGTGACTTTGAGGTCATGAGTTTGAGTCGTAGAAATAACCTTTTGCAATGCAAAGTAAGACTGCATACGATAGATCTTTCCCTAGGACCCTGCATTGGCGGGAGCTTTGTGCACGTCTTTCTTTTTTTAAGACAAAGGCACGCAATATGTGAGATGCGGAGCCACAATTTCACCTTCTTTGTTTTGGTGCTTTATCAAGTGGTATTAGAGAAGTTTGCCAAATTCATGGTTCGATATTTATCGTGTCTCTCTATAGCCCAATTCATCCTCTTCCTTATTTTCCCACAACTCAAACTTCTACACATTCCAGGATGCCTAAATCGAGCCTCCATACACCTACCATTGCACTGCCCTCAATACCATTTAATCAACTTTCACTTTGTGGATTGACTGTTTCCTAGATGCTGCATGAGTCCGTCCTCTGTGCGAGCCCTTGAAGTTTACCTCCAGCCCTTCTCATCCATTGAAGCCTAATAGTGAAAGTTACCCACCATGGGTGAAGGCTTCAGCAGCCTCCACCAGCAGTGACCTCTTCCAACTTACTCTCGAAGCACCAAATTCATGGAGGATCACAGCTACAATATATCCTCATCAAGTGCCTAAAACTCTGTGCTTCCTGAGTGCCGAAGCCCCATATTCAGCATATCACTTCTCTATAGATCCACCTTACATCTGTCAAATCCAGCCACAAGCAATTCATGCAACTTTTGCTTGCATCTGGCTGCATCAATGGCAGCAGGAAGAACTAGAACTATTGAGTCCATCACCTCTGACATTGTAGAACAACTGCTTCTAGTTTTTGACATTCGGCCTCATTGCCCACCTTCAATTTGCAGAAGATTCACTTGCCCGAGAAGACCTATGAGTTGGCAGATCCATCCTGTTCTTCATTGACATTGCCAGAAGGAAGAAGACCATCTCTTAATCTTCCTTATTGTCAATGCTAGATTTCAGATCCGCAACCAAGAGCTGAAACCAGGACCAATTTCTTTCCCCATTCACCTTTTTTCCCTCTTGTGTGTGATCCAGTGAGATTCCAACTGGCAACACCTGGGTGAATCAATCTTGAGCCGGTCCCATCTATAAAAGAGATTTGAATAAAAAAAATGTTGTAAGTAATTCCCATTATTAATTGAGATATAGTGTCAAGTGTCCGGTCTTGTGCAATAATTGGAACCAGTTCTAGATTTGAATTCTTAGAGAAGATAAATATCAAGTCCGTTCACTCAGCCATGTGATCAAAATGAAGCCTTGTGCTAACCTCTATGAGGGATAGACTCACATCATGATGGTTCAATCATTTTAAAATGTATTTTTGTTTATTTTATTAATTTAGATTTTATGCATGAATTTGTTTCTCATAAAACTACTAGATATCATTATAACGCATTCGCAGAAAGTACCATTATATATAGTTTCTTGGGCTGTGCCTTTACTTCGCATCCATCATATAATTGTTCATAGAATAGATCCATCATTCAAACAACAACAACAACAACAACAACAACAACCAAGTCTTATTCCACTAGATGGGGTTAGCTATATGGATCCTTCTACGCTATTAGTCTCTATCCCCTATTATATCATTAAAAAATAAAAATAATATTTTCTTCATTGTGCTCTAGTTTCTTATAATGCATTGTATTAGTATCATTGCTTGTTACTATGCTTAGGTTGTCATAATGAGAGTATACCACCATTGCTACGAGATACACGAGGGATGTCGATTGTAGAAATACTTCTTGTTGAAACAACTACATATATAGAGAGGATATGGCAGGCCAAAAAGGCCTTAAAGATTTATATGTGACTCAATGAAGAAGATAAACTTTCCTCAATGGTCATATTACTTATGAGCCATTTCTTAAATGGAAGTAAATCAATTTTTTGGAAAAAATAATCTATATAGGTCTAGGCATAATAAGGTAGGAAATCCCTAGTTGACTATTCATTAGATACTGTTAGAATATTTAGGGATAAATATTCTTTTAGGGATAAATATTTTTTTTTTTATAGAACAATTCTCCTAGAATGGGTCCTTATATTCGTGTATAAATAGGAGCTTATTTCTTATAATAAAACAAGATTCCATATTATTGTACATGGTATCAGAGGAAGGTTAGAGTTAGGTTTATCCGTCGAACCCTACCGCGATCCCCTCTTCTCTCATCGCCGCCACGCGCTGCTTCCCTCGGATCGGATTTGAAGTGTCCGTGAAGTGTTCGCTTTGTCGATTCGCCGACCCTGCGTCCTCTTCTGCGCTGCCCTCCCATTCCCGGAGCTTCAACGCCGCAGCGTCGCCTTCACCGACGGAGCTTCTGCACTGCCCTCCCTTTCCCGGAGCTTCAACGCCGCAGTATCACCTTCACCGACGGAGATCGTAGGCGCCCTTTGTCTCCGAGACACCCAGGTACGCGCACACCTTCTCCCGTGCCGCCATCCTCTCCGAGATGCTGCCACTTGCGATCGCGATCTTCCTCCTCTAAATCGCGCAACGGAATAGAAGCCTTGCGTGACGGAACAGAAGTCGTGCTGAGCAGTGGGTTCTTCCTCGCGATTGTGTCGCCCTTCTTCGTCGTCCACGAGAAGGCGGATCGCTAGCCACTATTGATCAGACGCTAATGACTTTGCAATTTGATCGGACGCCAACGACCTTGTGATCGAAGCTCCCCTTGGCTATAACATTGAAGACGTTCGACCACACGGAGGAATCAAGAAGTTTCAGT
>JBBMKF010006158.1:0-25209 GCA_037834155.1 Curcuma caesia | reverse complement strand
AAAATTATTAATGACTTTTTTCTAATTATAATGTTATAGAAGTTATTATTGGCATAGTTGAATATTAATGACTTAAATGTCATTTAAAACATTAAAATTAAATACGGATGTTAAGTAGAAGAAGGTGAGTTTATTTAATTTGACATTTCAAGAGTTTCATTATACATGATAACGAATTTAACAACCGATTAAATTTTGATCACTAATTTAGTGATCGATTTTTAATTTCGGTCGTTAAATAGTGACCAAAATTAAAAATTGATCGTTAAATTAGCGACCGAAATTTAATCGATCGCTAAATTAGTGATCAAAATTTAATCGATCGGTAATTTATGATCGAAGTTAAAATTCGATCATTATTTAACAACCGAAATTAAAAATCGATCACTAAATTAGCGATCGAATTTTGATTGGGTTGGTAATTTTAGAAATGAACTGCATATGTACTAATGATGTTTCGTATGCACTGATGATAATCCCAATTTAGGATAATCCCAACTAGATTTGCAATTGAATTTAAAGTTTGGTCACTAACTTTAGCAACCAATTTCAAATTCGATCGCTAAAATTAGTGATCGATTTCAAATTCGGTCGCTAATTAGTGATCGATTTCAAATTCGGTCACTAAATCGAATTACGACGAATTTTTTTACGATTTTTTTTGGAATTTAGCGACCGAATTTTTGGTCGCTAATCAGATTTATTTTTGTAGTGGATGCATTGTCTTAGTTCATGGTTACAGAATTAGATTTGAATAAATCAAAATTAAGCATAAGGTATAAACTACTCATACAGTCGTACCAATTTGATATTTTTTTTCCTTGATACCTCACTAACGAATTGGCATCATGTTTTTAAGGAAATCATAAGATTAGCTCTAGCCTTACTATGATACCTTACATAATTGACCATGGGGATTTGAACAACGCTTCCGTCAATATAAAGTATCGAGAAAAAATCTATTATACACAGTCTTATCCTATATTATATAAGGTTATTTTCGTAACTCAAATTCATGACCATCAGATCACACATCAATAATTTTACTATTGCGCCAAAGCTCCTCTTCATTTAAACCCATTCAATACCAACTAAAATGTAAAGTGGTACTTGATTCAATTCATTTGGAGTACATTGAAGGACTTGGATTAACATGTAAACATGGTTTGGTGCACCATATCGCAGCATGCAAGGGTAGTTTATGATCATAGTGATAGACATCGAGCAGCATCCTATTGGAAAGTCAGCCACTTTTAGATGAACTTTACAAGTAATTAAGTGGAAGCCTCGAAGGTTGCAGCAAGTGCCATTAATTTCTCTTTGGGACAAGGGTTCTGAATTTGTAGGACACTCTTTCCAACTGCAATGATCCTTCATAGAATTAGTGAAGCAGATGCAACATTATTTGCTCTTTTATAATGTCCAGTCATGGAATAGGAATTCACTGATAATGCTATGAAATTTTCATTACATTTAAAACAAAGATATCTAAATCCCTTACAAGAACTTTACATTTATATTCATGTATCTTGACGGTTTGCTTCCTTCTTTTGTTATGAGAATTGCATTCACAATTTCAGTTTTGTTCTACTAAACTTGAACCTTGATTTAATGTCTAAGTTGCATTCACAATTTTAACTATATTTATTCAAATTACACTCATTTCTAGACTTCCATTCAGTAAATTTCTACCATCATTTACTTATACAATTTTCTAGCCGCACCTCATCACAAGAAAAAGAATGGCATTAGATCGATAAAACAGAAACATTTCATTTGAAAGTATAAAAGAGATTAATGGTGCGCGTCAATCCAAGGTAACATTAGCTCGAGGTCAGCATGCATAACAGAAAATATACTTCTGTAGAGATTTTATTGATTTTACAAAGAGTAGTTTACATTGCATCAAACTATGACATACTCATTGTCATTACATTTGCAGCGAAAGAGTGACAGGTTTAGGCAAAGAGCTCAACTAATTCAATGTAGTAGTATTCTTCAATCTACCTATATATGATGAAAATCATGTATTATGATATGCATGTTTCTTGACTCTGCAGGTAAGTAAGAACAATATTATTCTGTATCTTTACCACCTTGGCTTGATGATTCTGGATTGTCATTCCTATCAGTAGAAGCATTGTCATTACTAGACTCAGAGATAGTTTCTTCTTTGGGCATTGGTTCAGTTGTGTCTTCCAAGATGGTATCGCCAGTGTTTTTCTCAGTGGAAAAATTGCCTCCCTCAACTGCAGGATTTTCCAAGTTATCATTGTTATTGGAAGAGTTTCCATTTTCATTGCCAGCATTTTGATCTTCAGATGTAATATCTCCTTTAGATTCAAACGCATCCTGGTTAGATTTTGAATTTACCGCTTCTTCTTCAGCATTATTTTTCATAGAAGGATTTTCCAAGTTCTCATTGTTATCAGATGATTTTCCACTTTCATTGCCAGCATTTGGATCCTCAGAGATACTATCTAATTTGGATTTAAGTGCATCCTCATTAGACTTTGAATCTTCCTTTTCTTCAGCATCATTTTTGGCACCATCGGAGGCTTGTTCGTCAAGGAATTTGACTGTGTCTATAGATTCTTTGTCTGTTGACACTTCACTTTCTTCTTTGGGAAGGGATATGCTTCTGTCACGTGTGTTTGCAATGTCTGTAGTATCATCCAAACTATTCTCACTGTTACCTACAGTACTTAATTCAACCCCTCCCTGGGAACCAATTGTCTCCCTTTCAACTTCAGAAGCATTTCCACTACTACTATCTGTCTCTAATTTGGTCTCTTCAAGAGTCTCAATTGTCTCATTTCCAACTTCAGGATTATTTTCACTACTACCTTCTGTCTCTAATTTGGTCACTCCATGAGTATCAATTGTTTCCTTCTCAACTTCAGAATTACTATCACTATTACCTTCTGTCTGTAATTTGTTCTCTGCATGAACATCAATTGATTCCTTTTCAACTCCATAATTATTTTCACCATTACCTTCTGTCTCTAATTTGGTCTCTCCATGAGTATCAATTGTCTCCTTTTCAACTTCAGAATTGTTTTCAATACTAATTTCTGCCTCAAATTTAACATCTTCATGAGGAGCAACTGATTCCTTGCCCACTTCAGAACTAGCATAACTGCTACCTTCTGTCTCTAAGTTAACCTCTTCGTTCAAATTGATGGTCTCCTTTTCAACTTTGTCAGTGTTCACTCCGCCATCTGATTGATCCTTCAAGCTCAAAAGCCTTTCTTCTTGAGAAGTTATTTCTTTAATGGTGTCCTCTTTTGCTCCATCAAGCGTGACTAACTCATTTCCATGATCAGAGGTATCTTCTTCATGTTTCCCTTCATTTGGATCCGTTTGACCAGGAAGCTCTAACTCATCGTCTTTGTCGTTAGTACTTCCACTAGCCACATCTTTGTCGTTGTTGCTCAAATCATCACTCTCATCTTTGCTGTTGAGTTGTTCACTGATTTCTGTATGACTAGTATTTAAAATATCTTCTTGAGATTCCTCTTTTTCTGTACTAAAAGACTCATTTTCATTCTTCTCTTCAGTATCCTGGCCAAAAGCCTCAACTTGATCTCCACCAGTCTCATCAAAGTCACTTTTCTGACCATCAACAATGATCACATTCTCCGATCCTGCTTTCACCTTGCGACCAAGGTCAATATCTTCTTCTGGATCAAAGTTGATATGGACAGTTTCTGTATACTCATTCTTGCTAAACTGATTGAGCAACCATATAGCAACTACTAAAAGCAAAGCTATCTGTATTCCTCTCTTGACTTTGGTCTCTTTATTATGCGAGTTGCGACTACTTGACTGCTGAAACATATTGCTTCTAATATCTGAAAACAAACTGGAAGTTAGGGAATTGAAAAATCTAGAGTAATCAACTTTAGGTCATTAAAATTTACAAAGGCAAGGGGGATTCATCTAATAAAATAGCAACTGTCTCTCCTTTTTTGTCTTCAGAAGTTGACTGAGTATGTGAAATTGAACATATACTAACACTTGTGAAATTAAATATATATCAACACTACAGCATAAGACATATTTCCATTCTGTTCACAAACTACTTTAAAAAAAACAAAAAAAAGGTAAATTTGAGAGAGATTAGTGTGCTATCCAAAATTATTCCTTTAAAAAGTTTTTGTTTGGGGCAACAGACAAAATTTCCAATTTCAAAATGTAGAAAATATGATATATAATGTGATAACCTATGAGTTTCGTACTTTTAAATTACTAAATCTACGTCGATAAATACAATGTTTCACATTTTTGCGAATTTTGCAAGCACATCAGCTACATGTCTAACTCTCAATTCCCGAGTACATGAAATAAAAAATAAGCTGAAATGACAAGTTCTTCATCTATATGGTAATATTCAAGAGGCATTATTCTAGATCCCAACAATTTCCCTTATTGCGATTAAATATGTCTTCTTGAGATCCTGAAAACGAACGATGCATGTTTCAGATTGGATCGAAAGAAAAGCCAATCTCAATCCGAATTCAGACAGCCAAGGAAAGCACCGAATTTGACTGACAGATTATTCATAAGGAAGAATATACAAATCAATTAAGCAGAGAACAAGATGAACAAAACAAAGATCTGATGTTTAAAGAATCACTGCATCACTCCATTCGAGTTAAGAACTGGCAATTTCAAGCAAGATCTGACAAGAACAGAGACCAAACCACCAAAAGCAATTTCTTTTAGAAAAAAATCAACCAAATTACCAAAATAAGAAAAAATTGAGGTCGCAAAAAGGAAAAAAGAAATTCTTCTAAAGAACGACAACACCCACTTTATTCGAATCGTGATGTTGAAAAAAAAAACACACTGTTTCACTCCCTTTGCTTTAAGAACCGGCGGCACTTTCAAACAAGATCTAACTAGAACAAGGAATCCGGCAAACCAAAGATTATATAACCGGTAAGGAAAGGGGGCAAACATAATTCGATGAGTGGAATTGAACAATGCAGAAGAAATTGAAACTTGGAAGAGCAGCAGAGTGCAAACCTTGAGGAAGAAACGATGAGAATGAGATCTACGATCCTCGAAGCCACGAAAAGGCAGGCCAACCCACCAAATTAAGGGAGAGCAAAGTACTCGAAAGGAGATGCCATCGAGATCGGTTCCATGCGCATGATCTTCGACTATTTATTTTTTCATTCCTATTTTTTTATAGAAAATAAATACGGGCGATTTTATTGCATGAGATCCGTCGCCAGCTTGTTTATTAGCGATTTCATTAACAGTTGGAAGATGCCGACCAAAGTAAATTCCAAAATCAGAAATAGGAAGCTACCAATGGCGTTGGATCCTGGATCAGACGGCTCATAGGCTCAGGACAGATCGTTTTTACCAGTTTTGGAAATTCCATTGAAATAAAGAGAAAATATAGCAGCTTATATTTTAATAATAATAATAATAGATGAAAATTATAAATATCCAAAAAGGCTAATAAAAGATGATTTAGTGAGTTTGGTAGACGAGCAAGTGCTTTAAAGTGACACGGACAGCCCTCTTCTAACCATAGTTATTTTTTTCTAAATTTATTTTATTTTTTAATATTTCATGTGCAACTGATAATGTGAGACGAGACAACCAGAGCCCTCCAATGTCTATAGAAAAATGATTTATTTAGAAACGCTAGGTATTTTCTATTCACAAGATAATGACTTAAAATTTTTATACTTCCTCGTGTGTGTATTTAATTTAATGGGGAAAAAATGAGGTACTTTTTTATTATTTGATCTAAATCAAGGGATGGATCAATTCTCTTGGATTGTCTTCTGTTGACTTGTATTGGATTAGATTTATGCTTGACAAGTTAAGATTGGACAAACAAAAGTTACTTGCCTTGTTGAAAAAGACCAATCAACGATCAAAAGGGAAGGGTCAAGGCACACATTAATATGATTCATCCAATCCAATGCTCAAGTCAAAATTGGAAAAAAAAAATACAGAATAATAGTCTCAAAGTAAATTGTGATTACCTCTCTTACTAAAGTGACAACCTTATATAGGGAAGGGAAGGGAAGGGAAGGGAAGAAGAAAGACATCTTAATCTTTGATCTTTGCTCTTTGTAATGGTTAAGCCCTTTCCTTTTATTCGACTTTATCATTTCAAACAGCTGCATAATTTTATATATTTGTAACTATCACACTCCTCTAAATGATAAATCTCAGTCAGTCTCATGGACTTAATTCCTGGGGGTGGTCGGCTCGGTCCCACGGAAGTTTCCCACCGACCACCAGGGTAAATCGCGAAGCGCATACGGCGGTCAATCCAGATGCCTAGCATCTTTTGATTGCGTTCCCCATTTGGAGGAAAATTTCTGTAAATACGCCGTAACTGGGGATCGAACCGCGGATCTCTAAGTCACAACCCGGATGTCCTACCGTTGCACCATTGTCCCGGGGACTCACACCCCTCTAGCTGTCATTGATTACTGCTGACTAGATAACTATTGAGCCTCTTGGCATGATGCCCATTTTAAAATTGACGCACCCCTTACTTTAATTCAATCTTGTTAATATGCTAGATAAAGCCCTTCATTAATTCGGACTTAATTTTGTCAAATTTAATAAAGTTATCATAAGCATTGTCAAGTTTCCCATCGATCTCTTCATAAATCAATATAATTCAATCTGATTCAAACTAAATATAGTCGCTCCTTACTTTAATTCAATCTTATTAATCTGCTAGATAAAATCCTTCATTAATTTGAAGTTAATCTTGCCAAACTTGATAAAGTTATCATAAGTATTGTCAAGTTTTTCATCGATCTCTTCATAAATCAATATGATCCAATTTAATTCAAACTAAATATAGTTGAAATTTCATAGGACTTAGATCTATATTGATTGAGTCAAGGACATGCTAAGTAGAGTCCTTGTTGACCAAATTAAATATATGTCACACAGAGTCATTGTTGACTAAGTCAAGGACAAGTCACTTAAGCCCTTCTTCACTTCCACATCATTATTTTTATTAAAAATTATTTTAAAAAAATTAAATAACAATGGCTATCATTTTTTTTTCTCGTTTTAAAATATTCTATTATTTCAAAGCTATTATTGAAATAGGAAAAACTTGTAATCGTAAATTAAAACACGATATATGAATAATATTAATTGCCAAAATAAAAATTTTATATAGTGATTAAAAAAGTTTATCACTTAATACATCAGACAATTTTAACCAAGTTAGGATTATTTTAATTTTTGATAAAATTAATAAAGAGTATTTTAATATAATTTAAAATAAAATAGAATAATTTTACTTTATGCTATAGTAAATATGAATATAGTTGCTAGCTAGGAGCCTATAGTGGCTACACGTTTTAATAAAAGTGTTTGTAAAATAAAATAATAATAAAATGTTTTTTTAATTTTAAAAAGGTACCCTTTTGATAAAAAGGATAATATTCAACTTATTCAAAATAATAATAAAATATCTAAAATATCCTGAAGTTTCGAATTATGCTAATCTCATGGTTAAGCTTCATCAAAATAATGGAAATAACCAAATGATTGATTAAAATCAATCCAACTCCACTCGATTTTGAATTTTGGAAATAAAAAATTGATTGCTTTAAAATAGATTTGCACACTATTTTTAATTTCAAAATTACACCAAAGCTCATTTAGCCTATACATATGCTCTAAGATCGGTTCTGTACTTTTCATACATCTGCCACCGTAATTTAATTATTTCATCCTCCATTAACCGCTAATTAACAATTAGGGACACTAATTAAATTTATTCCAAATACGTATCTCGCCGAATCCTTCCGCCTCAGGCCGGCGCCTTGCCGCGGCACTCCGGCGTAGCCGGCAGGCTCCGCTGGAGGCGCAGCTGCTCATGGAACCACTCGATGAACGCCTCCGCCTCCCGGTCCACCGGTCCGCCGCCTGCTTCCTCTTCCTCGCTCGGCGAAAACGGCGAGTCCGCTATCATCAGACGCTCCCCCGCCGGGCTCTGCCCCAACAGAGACGGCGCCGCCGACGTCGATGGCGCCGCTCTCATCAGCGCCTCAAACTGCTTGGCCAGCACCGCTGCGGCACAGCCCCCCCGGCGCTGGTCTGGGCGGCGCTTGGAGTTGGAGAGGAAGAAAGCAGCGGCAGGCGAAGGAGTGCTGCTGCAGCTGAACTCCACTTCCTCCGGGCGGTAGAACGAAATCCTCACGGGGTCCACCGGAAATCCAGCTGCATCCGCTTCGGCGAGGTGGCGCTGCTGGTGGTGGAGCAACAACTTGCCGATGGCTTTCCCGGCGAGCTTGCCGCGCTTGAGCAGGAGGTGGAGCTCCACGATCAGCCTGTGCTTGCAGAAGCCCTTGCGGATCATGCAGCAGGCGGCTCGGATAATGTCCCAAACCCGCTTCGCCAGCGACGGATCCATCTCGATCGCGTTCCTTCACTCCGAGAGCTAGAGCTTAATTTCAAAGGTATGAACCAGGTAAGTAATCAAATCACAAATAGATCAGTCGTCTTGCCGAATGAGAGCGGGGAGGAGCAGCGCAGGTATTTAAAGGCCAAAACAGCACACAACTGTACGCCCACTGTAACCCTAAAAAGCAGAGAAATAATCTTATTAAAATAGGAAATTAAGCTTCGCTTTGAAGAAATTAATTAAAGGCATGGCTGTGGTATAGTGGGATCAGCAATAAGTGAAGGAACGTTGCGTGAGATTGTGCGAGAGGAGGAAGAAGAAAAATGAAAACAAAGAGGAGGGCACACGTAGAGCTGCAGATCACCGTGTAAACATAACTTAATGGCTAAGGGATGGACTTTAGTTCGCATGCCATGGTCTCTTTTCATCGACCACTGCTCTCTCCTGCCACCTTTTTCTTTTTCTTTTCTTTCTGTTTACCAAATAAAGTGTGGGCGTTTTGAACACGAGCTTCGGAGAACGATAATGGCGGAAAAAGTGGAGGAGAGGGTCGGTTTGGAGGAAGGGAAATGAAATTAGGGCGAAGGCCTCTTTCTCATACGTGGAATTCAAAATTATTTTTATTTATATTATTTATTTATATATGTAATTATTTAGTTCAATTTCGTGTTATTATTTAATTAGTAAAAATACGTACCATATATATATATATGTATGTTAATTATAATAGATGCCTTTTTTATTCTATTATTATGGAATACATTTCTTAAGTTTAGTGGGAGGCAACATGATTCATGTGCAAATACTAAAAAAGGTAAATATTATAAAATTTGTAATTAAAACTTTATTTAATTATTTAAAAATTTTACGTCGATTTGGTTGGTGAATAAGTTTGATATTATAAATTTTTTTATTAGTTTTAAACTTTATTTTTTATCTGTAAGTAAGTAAGTTTAATAAAAGGTTTTTAATTAACATGGTGCACAAGTTTTATAAGCTTTTATTAGTGAGTATTATTCATGAACAATTTTAATTTTTAAGTTAAAACACCTATGTATGTGAAAGCTTATCCATTTAGTTGTTTAAATATTTTTATTTAATTACATAAATTATGAATGGAAAAAGGGCACGTTTGCAATCCTTCAACTTCCATTCAAAATGTGTTAGATTAATTATGATAAAAAAAAATAATATGCATTTTAATGATTATGAAGATTTTCTCTATATTAGATTTATCGTGCTTATTAAATGTCTTTACATTTAATCCAAACATGAAGCCCACTGGAGCCCATTTAATTGTTGGTATAGAGGACCCATTAGAGCCCATTAATCTCACAACCTAGGGTTTCTATATAAATAGATCGTGAAAGCGCCGTCTCGCTTTTCTCTTCTCGACCGGTGTCGCCGCTCGCAGTCTCGTCGCCCGGAGCTCCTGCTCTTCCACAGCGAAGAAGAATCCAAGATGGCGGACTCTAAGGCGGTAACAATCAGGACAAGGAAGTTCATGACCAATCGCCTCCTCTCCAGGAAGCAATTCGTCAGTTTGTTTCCCTTAAGATTCTGATTTCTTTTCGTAAATATAAATGAGCGATTATTCATGGTCTGATGTGACTTTTGGTTTCAAGGTCATCGATGTGCTTCACCCTGGAAGAGCCAATGTCTCAAAGGTTTTTTTTTTTTCCTAACGTTCGAGGCTTCTTGATTTATTTGCTTTCTGAAAATTGGATTGGATGCGGTCTAGGCTGAATTGAAAGAGAAGCTGGCACACCTGTATGAAGTAAAGGATCAGAACACGATTTTCGTATTCAAGTTCAGGACGCACTTCGGAGGAGGGAAGTCGACTGGTTTTGGCTTGATCTACGATACAGTGGAAAATGCCAAGAAGTATGAGCCCAAGTACCGGCTCATCCGGGTATGCTTTCTTGACTTCTGGTCGTTCTATCTGATAATCTTATTCAGTTCCTGAATTACAAACTACTCGTTGTTGGGTTGCTGTTGTGATTGTTTGCTTTGGTTTTCTCCTTGCTTGAGGATGTAGATGCATTTGTATATTGATTGGCCTTTTCAAACTAGAATGGTAGCACTAGATGCAAACAACGATCTTTCTAGGATGGGGTAGTTCTTTTAATGGTTCTTGATCTGAAATAGGTTTAGTATTTATGAACTAAAGTAAGATGCTAAATGGTTGAAGACTTGAAGTAACCAGTCGGATCAAAATATGAGTTATCATAATGATGTAATCATGGCCAAGGATACTAGGTTGCTAATTTGTCATTTCTCTTCATAACATATTAATACTTGTTATGATTCACATCTTGAATTCTTTGTTACCCACTGAATTCTTTTTAGGTCCTAGGGTAGAAGTCTCAGCTTATTGTTGCCTGTCAGTGGATAAATTTGAATGCTTGTTCTCTTTTCCTTTGTCCCAGTTGTATAGTGGTTGCAATCAATTATATGGAATTTTAAATCTTTATTAAAATACTATTTTTTTAGTTTGCATTCTTAATTAAGGTATTCCTGATTATAAATGCTTTTATAGTCATCAATACTTGTATTTGTATAGTTAGTATTACAAAAGTCTCTACATGTTGCTTTCTAACAGCAAAGTTTTACCATTCTAAGAATGGCGAAATGTGAAGGGGTGTGGTGAATCAATTGACTGACAAAGTTCCTTTGGGTCCAGTAGTGTTTTGTAAAATTCTTGTCCAACATTATAAAATTTTCCATTGTTTTGAATTAATTTTTACAGAAAATCCAATAACATTCCTTTGCCAAGTTATGGCTCCAATTCTTTTGTCTGGAATATTGGTATTATTATAGCATCTTATAACTTGTCTTGTTTATGCAAAACATGATAGTTTATGCAAAACTGATACACATAAGGAAAATTAATCATCCTGATGCATCTTAGAACTTGTCGTGTTTCTTGTCAAGTTGTTTCATATGCATTAACAGTAGAGAGGACCCTTGTATGCTCATTCTAGTTTGTATTTATGTTAGTACTTTCGTTCTGTATCTGCTCACTAGGCATCGCATAGTTATATTCTCTTATCTAGTGGCATTAATACGAAATAATTCCTTGGTGTTTTCTGACATTTTATCTTTTGGTAGAATGGGCTTGCCACAAAGGTTGAGAAATCAAGGAAGCAGATGAAAGAAAGGAAGAACAGAGCAAAGAAAATACGTGGTGTCAAGAAGGTGAGTTAAATTTACATCTCCATTTAAGATTCTGACATGACTTAAAATTGCTTATGATCATGTTTTGTCACCTTCAGACAAAGGCTGGAGATGCTGCCAAGGCTGGAAAGAAGAAGTGAGCTAAATTGAAATTACTACTACTGTCTTATTGTCCTCTTGAATTTTTCTCAAACAGACATTGCTGTTGCACTCTCGGCTTAAAACTGTGAACATCTTATTTGCTCTTAGTTTGGAGTTGAGGTTTTCTTACTTTGGACTTTAACCCTAGAAATGTGACAGTTTTGTGCTTTCACCTTTTTCACTCATTGTTCGTTTAACACCATAATTATGCTATTTTCTGGCGTGAAAGATTGTAACTTACATTTAATCTCAAGGTATTCCCACCCTATCCATTGTACTTTGTGCCAACCTTCAATCCACCACGTTGACAATGAACAAGTCGGTTCAAACAAATATTTCCTAAATCAACTAGTAGCTTCTTCTATGTCATGTTTTTAATGCAAATTGATTTGCAATATTACATAATGGTGTGAAATCATAAGGTCGACGTTAAAGATTTAGGGGTATCCAAAAACTTTTTTTTATGGGCAAAATGATTTATAAACTAGTTATTTGTGTAAAAAAAACATTTGAGACTTTTTTAGATGTACTTTAGTAAATGGTATATATATATATACATAGAATTGATATTCTGTGCGCCGCTCTCGTGCGTGCCAGGTTGATCACCGTCCATCATGCGTGATCGCGTAGATCAGGCCGTCTAAAAATGGGAATGCACAGTGCCTCTGTCGCCCGACCCCGTCGCTGTTTCGTCGTTGCCGTCGCGCTGTCCGGCCACCACTAGCCGCCGGACCGAGCCCGATCGACGCGCCACTCGCCGGCACATCGATCGATGCCGGATTTCGATCGGATTGTAGTCGGAATCCGGCCGAATTTGGTCGAAAACTGCTGAACCAGTGCGCGGGCTACTGTGGGCCAAATCGTGGTCGGTTTCCGGTCAAATCGCGGTCGAAGACCGACCGAGGAAGGACCGTCGATCGGGTAAATACCCGTCGAGGTGCCGATGAAAAATTTCCGTGGGACCGGACTGATCACCCCAAAGCTTGAGTCATTTTTTAAAATGATTGTAAGAACCATACAAGCATAGTGGAGACTTTTGCACTCTATTGTGTTTTATTAGAATGATGGAGCATCTTGCAAAGCATGCTTCTCAATAGCTCAATAGCTTAGTCAATAAGGTACATAGTTCTAAGACTATTTAGACATAAAAGAGAGTTAGAGATTACCGAACGCTTTCACCAAGTTTAAATGCCTGACTCAGTTACTAAGATTTATTATCCTTGATACAATTATATTACTTGACTTGAGAGTGATGTATCATGTAAGTGGCAAACTCGTCAGTCATTGTTTTCTCAATTGAATTTAAGAGTTTGAAAGTTTTACCAACTATTTTGAAACATTTTAAAACTTTGGATGATAAATGCATACGAGGTAAACTTTCGGGGTAAAAATGAAATTTTACCAACAATATATTGTATCGTACCTAATAAATGTTTGGGTTTATCTCTACTTAAATTATTCGAGTAGAACATGGTGAAATTAAATCGAAAGATTCTCTTTTCAAATTCACGGAACCACGTATGTAAACCGCCTCAAATCCTTGTTGGAATGTTTAGATCTTCCTCTCCCTTGATTCTCCAAACGCCAGCGGCGGAGGAGGCACCGGCAGCGTCGCAGAAGCTTCTCTCACGTCCTGCTTTCTTTCCTTCTGCCATGGGAATCACTCAAAGCCGCCATGGCAGAGAAGAGCAGAGCAGAGGTTGACTGCGCCTTACTTTTGCCCAAGAACGTGAGTGCAATAGACGAATGCGCAACGTTTAATTCTTCTCCTTTTTCTTCTTATCTCCATTTAGATGTGTACTCTTCCCAGTCACAGAGCAGAGCAGCTCCTTGAATGAGAAAACGCAGAGGCCTTCCTTGAGCTGCAGCCACGGCGAACTCCATGCAAAAAAAAAATAAAGAGCAGAATGGATTGATCTGTCTGTGTAATAAATGCATCGAGGGCATTCACGAGGCTGCCAAAATCTTATCTTTCTCAGAAACAAATAGATTTCTAGTTACAAAATTGGGAGAAAGACGCGAGCTTGTCGAGCTCTCGAGGTTGGTCTACTGCTTCATTCCTTGTTCCTTGTGCCTTTCTTGTCTTCCTGCTAGTGATGTTTCAGATATCCATGCTTTCCCCGTGTTTAAGGTCGCTTGTTGCGTCTCTTGTTTCTTGGATCTCACCTCTGTCCTTTCTCTGGGAGATTTTGGATCATTTTTTTGGTGGGGAATGCTTCGGTGGAGTTCTTTGTCTTCTAACGCAGTTCTTAAAATGTCACACACGTTTTTCTCTTTGTTCTCTAATCGTTTAATCTTCTCTTTCTTGAGTTTTTACCACCAGAAAGAGAAGCTTTTTGAAGTAATTTTTTTGATAATTTTCTTCCTCTTTATATTTTTCCTATTGTGCTTGATGCAGTGAAGTTGTTTGATTTCTCGTCGGAGTGAATTAATTTCCGGCGGACGGGAAATGGGCCTGGCGGCGCGGTGGTGTCGCAGCCTCTGGAGTGGGAGTAAGCAGAACAGGAGTCCCTGCCGGGACTCCTCGAACTACGGAGGCGCACGCGAGGAGAGGACGGAGAAGAAAAGATGGAGCTTCTGGAGGCCACGAGACTCCGGTTACACATCGTCGTCGGGAAGTCAGAATGCCTCCACAGCTGCGGCGATCGAGGTGGCGTTGTTTAAGTCCTTCTACGCCGTCAGCGAGAAGGAGCAAAGCAAGCTCGAGATCGCAGTGGCCAACGCTGCTGTCACGGCCGCCGAGGCTGCTGTCGCCGTCGTGCGGCTCGCCGGAAATGGAGTCATCGAGCTGGCGGCTATACGGATTCAAACAGCGTTCAGGGCCTACTTGGTATCGCACACCGCATTAAACCTTTTAAAAAGAAAGAAATCTATCAAAATTTTGTTCTTTGGTTTGGTTCCTCTGATCTTGTCGCCTACCACTTGTTCTTTTGATTACTCCTTTTTTTCTGTCAGATTCAATTCTCGACCTTATCTTTAGGCATTTCCTTTATTCATTACGCATTCAAATCGATCGACAACACTCGAATCATTCAATTCAATTAATTGTGATTTGTTTAAAGGCAAGGAAAGCACTCAGAGCTCTGAAAGCATTGGTCAAGCTTCAAGCTTTAGCGAGAGGATATCTAGTTCGAAAGCAAGCTGCCGCCGCTCTCCGCTGCATGCAAGCTCTGGTCCGAGCTCAGGCCGCCGTCAGAGCTCAAAAATCTCGAAGTTTTCTCTCTGGCGACCGAGATTTTCCACCGCCGGTGATCCGCCATCGGAGTTCCTTAGTACGCCGTTAAATTGTCCCAACTCTAGCTCTAATTTCGCCAGAGCGATAAGCAATTACTTGTCTCCATTGCAGGAAAGGCTCGATATCCGAGCCGGAACTCAAACCCAGCGGCTCTCGACGAGCATCGACTGTGCAGCCTTCGCCAGAAGCCCAAAGATCGTCAAGGTCGATAACACGTATAGTCAAAAGCTGAGGCCTTGTCCCCGGCGGAGCAGTCCCTCTCCGGCAGTGGACTACGTGGCGTTCTCCGCTCCGCTTCCAAGTAGTCACGTCCCGGCAAGGATCTCAATTCCCGGCCGCCGCCGCCAATCGCAAGAGAACAAATGTCCGTACTGTGCCGCCGCCGAGCTGGGGCACCGGTTCCCAGCGACGGCGCTGAGCACGCCCAGATACGGCGCCGAGGCGGCGGTTTCTCCTGCGAAGGAGGGTCTCCGGCAGTACTTGAGCGCGTTGAATTCTCCCAACTACATGGCGAGCACGCAGTCGTCGACGGCGAAGGTGAGGAAACCGCGGCAACCGTTGAGGGAGGTTAGTGTGGTAGCTAACAGCGGGATGCTGAAGAAGCCATGCTTTGAGCTAGTGGGAGGGGCATTTAGCTTCAAGAAGACGGTGGCCGGGAAGCTGGATCGGTGCTCTGAACTGGCGAAGGAAGAAGAAGAAAGGGAAATTTACCTGCACAGAATGTGGTGAGGCAGTTTTCATGGTTTCTGCAAGTATGTACATATTAATTAATCTAGATGATAGAACTGCTTAATTAATCTATCGTCGTCACGGATGTAATGTAAACCTAAAAAAAATTACTCAATTAGATTCTCACCAAATCTTTGCCAGATTCGCTTTAGATTTTCGGATGCTTTAGATTTTTCGTTGGAATTTCTGAAGATTTTGAACTTGAAAGTTTGGCTCCAAGAAATATGCCGACAAAAGGATGAACCAATTCAATTGCAGTATCCATGTACAGGCTATGCTGATGTCATCATTTCTAGCTACACACCCGTGGGCTATATAATATATTTTGGACGGGTCCCACTTCCTCTTCCAATCAGTTAGAACAGTTGACTGTTTGTTGTAGATCCAGTAATGAACCACGTGGTGCATTGCTAATGGGCCATAAAATCATGCATTCGTATTTATCTGCTTCAATTCTCAGTTATGTATGGAGAAGCACTTCAATATATTTGGCCAAACGATCAATCTGGTCATTTCATGGTGCCATCGCGTCAGAAACTTGTATTATTATATGTATGTATTTATAAACTAGCTGTTGAGTAACATACAACAACAAGCCAACAACAATAATAATATAAATGGTGCAATAATTGGAGAGAGACATATTTGGATCCCTCAGACTTGCATTATTTGCATGCACGTTATAAGGTTTAACTGAACTGTCATTCATATTGAAATTTGACAGTAACAGCGCCATGCAGGGCTGCTGCTGTATCCTCCAAATTTGGATGTTCTTCAGCAATATCGGTTTGATTTGATCGAAGAGATCATGAGAGTTTGGGAGACGGTGACAACCATGATATATATATAATTACATGTTTGTAATTTCACTCCTCAATTATTTCTTGTCCTCTCTTCTCAGAAGAATTAAAAGCAACAGCACTGTGTGTGTTTGCAGGGGCGGAGCTTACATGGGCCCAGTGTGGGCAGTTGCCTACACTGGGCCCGAACAAAAAAATTTATTAATATTAATATTATATATTTTTAAGTTTTATTTTTGCCCTAGTTGCTGTTTCGCCCCTTCTCATCGAACGAAAACCGACGCCTCCCTCCTCCCGCTGCTGCAGCCGAAGCCCTCCCCCGCAAGCCTCGCCGCCTCTGCTCCGCCCTCCTAAAAGACGACTCCGCTCCCGAGGAGCAGAAGGAGAAGCTACTACAACAACGCCCACGTGAGGGCGTCGGCGCTGCTGTTGAAGAAAAATTACGATTGATGCTCTTCACATTTAGGATCGGAGTTCCTTCATTGGATCGCTCTGTAAGTGTTCGTGGAATTGAGTTCCCGTTTTGATTAATACCTACCTTGTTGTTTGCTCTGATAAGAAATTGGATTCTATCTATTCTTGTTCTTACATCATTCACATCTTTAATTTGTAGGGTTTTATTTTCAATCTAACAACCACAACTTTTATTGTCGTTGGCTTGCCCTCTATATATGTGCTAACTCCTGTTTGTCGTGGTCTATAAAGAGAATAAACTGATATTACCATGAAACTTCTGTTTGATCTACAAAGAGAGTATGCCATTTAACTAAGCCATATGAGGAGCTATTTTCCCAAAAAAGGGAAAAAAATGTTGACATGAGATTACAATATAAGTCACCTTAGATCAAGAAAGATAGTATGCCAACCTGGTTGAGCCTTGCAAGGACAAAATTCATCTATACACTTCTTTAGTCTTACTACTTCTTTGGTGCTTCTGTTTCAGTGCTCACTTAATTGAATGAATGTTTACTGATTAGATAAAATTAGAAATATATTGTTCTTTGAATTAATCCATGTGAGGTAAACTCATATTCACTAAGATGGATTGGATATGCCAATAACTAGTTGCACGATATAGCCACATTCATTATCAAATTCCTAAAGCTGTCTGACTAGCCATGCCCAAGTGTTCATTAGGTTCTAATCTTCTTCTTGGAAAGTGTTGGTTAGTTTAAACATTTAATTATTCTTCACCTTTCAGAGTTCCTATTTTAATTGGTTTTTTGCATATCATTTATTGAAAGATTTGGTGGTGATTAAGCACATATAAAAGATTGCAAAGCAACTCATGGTATTCATAGCTTGTAGCCTGTAGGATTTCTTAGTTTTTGTATAAGGAGCATAAAAATGGTTTGGTCTGCTACTGTTAATGAACATTTGCTAGTGCTACAATTCAAATAGTTAAACATACTTAATTTACTGCATTTCAATTATTTGGTCATGTTTCTACCTTTGGTTTCACTTTTTATAATTTGTTAGTTATTTGATTACATATGGTTCAATGGAGGAGGATTCATATTGCTAACGCCAAATAGTTGGGACAAACACATAGGCTCCATTTAGTTAGATTGACAATGTGAAGGAATGATGGAAAGTGATATTAAAGATGTACAAATTAATAGAGCTCCATATGTATAATTTTGTCATTCTTTCTCTCTCCCTTTCCCTTTTTCCACCAAGTAAAGGAAGAGGGAACCTGCGTCATGACCAACTGCAGTTTCCCGATTTACCTCCTCACAAATGATCGTAGGACCGATCGTGTGGGGCCGCCAAGGTGGTGGATTCCACCTTTTGCAAAAAAAGGAAGAGGGAAGGACCACAAAATTGCATATAGAACTCTATCATTTATATATAGAAAGGGCCACAAAATTACACATAGAGCTCTATATATCATATATGTACATCGTCTTATCACTTTCCCTTCTTTTCTTCTTATCTTCTATCCAAGAATTGGACTGTAAGAAATGCTTATTTTCATCAAAGTTTTTGTCTAACCCTCAAATTGGTCAGCATTGACCTTTTGTTTTCAGGGTAATTGAATTTGGAGTTGATGGTGGACCAGTAGCCAAGCTTCTTGCTCCAAAATATGATGCTTTTGCAAATCATGTCACCTTGCATCTAGGTGAAAAAAATCCCGGAAGTTGATGTAAGAATGCTCCCCTTTCACAGTTCGTACTTTGTATTAGCAATTGAATCGAAGTTGATTAATATCCATGAAATTGCATCTTTTAAATTCTCCTTGCTTTCAGATGAAACATGTAGTTTCTGCTGCCATAGCTAATATTAAAGGACTTGGTGGTGTTTTCTATTCATCTTCAGCAGTTCCTTTGGAGCGTATCTTCTGTTCAGTAAATGTTTTCTTTGTTGCTGCTATTCAATAATAGCCTTAGTTATTGTTCCTATTTGTAAGAGCAAGGATCAAACTGTTAGCAAAAATTTTAAGATAAACTTAAGAATTTTGATACTGCATAATTTTAATCAGCAATTGAGGTTGTACTTCCTAAATGGAGGGATATCATTCATGTAATTGCACCTAAATAGATGAGACACAGTTTGATGATGATGTTAACGATTGAATTATTGTTTTCCTTGCAGTTGCTTTACCTTACTTTCGTGACCCCCATCTTGTTCGACTTCTACAACTATGGCATTCAAAATCCAGAATTTGTAGAACCTTTTGCCAAGTTCACACAGGTTCAATTATATCATTTGTACAAACCTGTACACATCATGCATGTACCAACCTGCCAAATTAATAAACTATCAGTCTCACACATTGAGATTCCATCTTGTGCTGCAGAATTTGGCTCTATCTGGTGCATTAATTACTCTTCTTCCTCAGCATGAAGAACTCGATTCCCAGGTAGAAGAAGAAATCCCCTAAAACCAAGACGGTCTGATGGATTGGTGGAACCTAAAACGGAAGTGTACCAGGTGAGTGAGTTTACACGTCCTTGAAAAGCACTTTTCTATATCCTTTTCAAGAACAACATTTTGTATCCGTACCAATGTTTCCCGTTAATTTTCTTGCATTTAGTTTATTTGAGTGTTGAGCCTTTAGATGAGAATGACGGTTTAATTTAATCTCACGTATTGCGCGCTCTTGTCTTGCACTTTTTTTTTCAAGTCACAATCAAAATGCTGAAACTTCATGTTGCAATTTACTGCTTCTGGACTTTTGATGTTTTTTTATGGATAATAATGTGTCGTTACGCAACAGGAAAGACAATGCTATTTGGCAATGTTTTTGTTTTCCTTTTCCACTATATATATATGCCTCAGTTTCGCCAAATTAGTGATGCATTAGCGTCACCGACTGTCCCACTAAAACATGATTGATCATCCATATTTATGTTCTTTAATCAATGACTTAATTCCTAACCAAGCTTTTTATACTATTCTGGTGAGATGCTTGATAAAGATATGTAGAAGAAAGATGGTAAGCATCCTATTGTATATTTTTTCTAGTCCAATCCAAGAGTTGAAGTCCTAGAATTAGAAATGTGCTGAACGACTGCTCAAAGTCTTTCTTAATAACTAGAAATAATTATGCACTAACTTATATCAAGAACTTATTATTGTCCAAAATGCTATATTGATACCTATCCACCCATTTAGTCATTAATGAAGAAAATTCAAATGTTCTTATCCTGCTTATCATTGTGGCAAGTGGTGCAATGTTCTCGGCAATTTCTATTTCTAGGAGGATTCCATAATATGCTGCATGCAGCTACGGCCGTTACCTGCCACCAAGATTAAGAAACAAAGCCATGGCCAAAACCACAGTTTCCTGACCTTAACAAGTTAAGTCATTAGCTACGAGGTGGGCCGCTACTGAACCTATTTACAATTCAGTATTTTTTGAGGAAAAAAAAAACTCGAGTCTTCACCTGGAAATCTCATGAAAACCTGAGTTGCAACCGCATGATCCAACTGTTTTACTCTCAAAATTTCATGCGACTTGATCTCAAAATCCCTCCATATAAGTTTTACTTGCTACATCATACCAAAAAGAACAATGCAGTCGCAAACCCCATTCCCTTTATTAATCTTTACATGCCTGAATTTTTTTTTCACATAATAATCGTTTATGAAACTCACATTTGCAAATTGTACGCAGCAATGCTGAGACCACTGAGAAGTACACAAATTTACTGCAGCAAAAAACAGTGCATTGTTCATACTTACAATTAACTAGTGTCTATGCTAACGGAAGGGCTTCTTTGAAGAGAATCAGAGGATAAGAGCTCCCTGTAATCTTTACGAATGTTCCATAAAATCTCTCCACAACTCTTCATGGCGGGTCTACTTTGCCGGGCAGGAGCTAAACATCGAGAAGCTAGCTCAAGGATTTGCTCCACGGCCAGATTACTTGCTGGTGTGCGTGGAAGAACCGGGTCTAAAATTTGAATTGCTTTCCCTTCTCTAAATTTCTTCATTGCCTGCTTCCAGAATTGGGTTATGATTTAGGCCATAAGTGAATACTGTTAAAAGAAAAACATCTCGAACGAAGGAATCAGTAAGTGATGCAAGGTAGAAACTCCACCCCTTAACATGCAACTCTAAAAGATATTGTTCGAGTGTGTTTACATATCAAGAAGGTCATCCATTTAAGTGCTTGACATTTTGGATTGGAATTGTTCCATTAAAACACTAAAAGGACTAAATCAGGAAGGCCTAGTTACACTCCACTTGAACTGCTAAGTGTTGAAAGAAAATTTCAGAAATAGCAGTTATCTATAATAGTATCTTCATAAAAATTCCATCCTGTACTACAACCCTGAAGTGGCTTTTCTTCAAGGATGCCTAGAGTGGTTTCTCTACTCCAGTCAGAGATAAAAGGCTTCTTGAACATGTTTAAACATTAAGAGGTCTCTACCTAGCTATCTTGGGATTTTGGATTAATTCGGGCTCCCTCTGAGGCTATAACAAATAGATAGAAGATCTTAATTCCCATTGTCCTTTCAATGAGTTGGTTTTCTAGTAATGCAACTTTAGAAAATTAAATTACTTGTGAAACGGAGGAGAAGAAAACATGTACCCAATTTGAAGTTACTCGCTCCCTGAGATCTCTATTCCGCTCTATTGGATGCCGCGCAGAGATTAATTCCAGCAACAAGACACCAAATGAGAAGACATCGCTTTTGTCTGTCAGTTGATAAGTTCTAAGGTACTCCGGATCTAAATAACCAGCAGTGCCTTTTACTTGGGTGGAGATATGTGTAACTCCAGCTTCATTTACACCCAGTCTAGCAAAGCCAAAATCAGAAACCTTGGCACGGAGGTTATCAGTAAGAAGAATATTAGATGACTTAATATCTCTGTGGATAATAGGATGATCTGCATCAATAACACATCTAAGTATCAATGCAAAGTGTAAAGTAGATGTAAGAATACATAGATTCTGCAAGTTAGCTTTACAGCTAATTAATAGATAACATTTTTGAAACTTAAAAAATATAATAATGTTATCTACAACCGTTTCTTGCAGAATCTGTGAATCTAGCTTAGATGGAAGTGGCAGATGCATAAGTGCATAACCCTAATGGATATTTGAAATATACTTTCAGAATATGAATATTTCAAAATAGTACTTTATTGGGAAGTCTCAACTGCATTTGTATAGCATTTATGATCTCATATCAATACCTGCGTACATGTGAAGATATGTAACAGCATGAGCTACATCGACTGCGATATCAAGTCTGGATGCAAGGTCAAGATAGTTTCCTTGAATACCTGCATTTTAAAAAGCAAATGTTAAGATGCTGCGGATTGCCCCCAACATTTATACACGAAGTCAATTGATGAGCCAACGCAATGAAGGCAAGATAACTAAACTAACATATTTTATATTTACCATTAGAAGTTGATAGTGAAGTAGGAAAAAGGGAAGAAGAAATATATAATTACCATCAAGATGCTGTCTTAGAGTGCCATTAGGCACATATTCAATAACCACCACTCGCTCATCATTCTCTTCCAAATAACCAAGGAATCTGACCAAATTTAGGTGTTCAATCTGTCCTAGTATTTTGATCTCACTACGGAACTCCACGCTTAAATGGCTGTCATAAATGGTCTGCACAAATCACCAAACTTCAAGTTCCACATTTATCTCAGGCTGCCCAATGAACTGAAATGGTCGGAAGGAATCCTCTAACCTTTTTGGCACGCTTGACGGCAATCGGGGTGCCGTCATCAAGCGTCCCCTGGTAAACTATCCCAAACCCTCCTTGCCCAATCTTTAGCGTCGGGGAAAAGTTCTTAGTTGCTTTCAAGATCTCCTCCATGGTGAACTTTGTCGTCCCAGTTTCTTTCCGCCATGGTGAATCACTTCCTTGGTATCGCCTTAGATTACCATGCAAGCGATGAACTGGAGTTCCTGTAAAATAACACGACTTAGAGTTTTAACACTTAGTTCACTTTTCCGATTTCAGCATTTTTTAAATAAATAATAATCTTTTTTTAAAATCAATCTTTACAAGAGGCATTCCCACCCAAATCCCTATTTGAGAACTGCTCAATGACCAATTTAAGGAATTCAAAAGGTAAGGATCTCCAATTAGTGATAGCTTCATGAAAGAAATAGGGATTTTAATAAAATCTGAAGCAGAAGTAATGATTTTCAAGGATTTCTTTTCAGTTTCAAGCACATGCCAAAAAAAGCAAGTCAAACTCAAGTCAAGAGGCGATTGCAAAGCTCAGAAACAAAAATGAACGCATGCAAAACAACAAAAAAAATACCATTACAGGAAAAAAAATTGAACCGATAATAAGGAAGAGAAGGCGAGAATTGAAGATCAAAGCAGGGGAGAAGTGACCATAAGGAGATCCAAGGCTTCGACGACACTGGCCACCCGACGACGCAGGCGCAGCATCGGTCGTGGAGGACGAGGAGGAGGAGGAGGAGGAAAAGAAAGATATGATCGCCCTGATCAACTCCTTCATAGGGTTTTTCCTCTTGGTCGCCGTCGTCTCTCGGCCAGGCGTCACGAACGGGGAAGCGAAGGTAGCAGCGGAGCTCCGCTCGGTCGCCCATCGATCCGGCGTCGATTCGAAGGAAGTTCGAAGGTCAGACGAGGTCGCCGAGTTCCTGGACGGATTACTAGATTTCGATCTCGATCTCCATCTGCTCCGCATCGAAGCGGCGGGTGCCGGCGATTGCTTCCACGGAACCAGTGGAAAGACTAGTCGCCAGTCGAGGCAATTTAAAGTGGTGTGGACCCTCGACGTATTAATAGCGAGTCCTTGCTAACGGATCATCTCCAGCGGCACTTTTATATTTAACGCATCTCAACCGCATCCTGCTCATCCCGACCGTGCGATCTGGAAGACATCCGCGACAAGAATTGGAGAGAATCGGGGTGGGTTTCTACTTTCTAATTGGAAATATGAATTCTTCTCGTTGGTTGATATAAATAAATATATTAGTTGAATAATATAATTTAAAGTGAGAAAAAGAATTATTAAGACTGTGGGGGTTGTCTCTGTCTTGGACGCTGCCTGGAAAGTGGCTTGGAAGTGTCGGTATATGCCTTTTGCAATGGAGGGATGGTAAGAAGAGCAGAGCCAGGCAGGGTCAGAGGAGGGATGTTCGCGTGAGATTAAGCGAGAGTGACGATCGGTTTCGTAACTTCAAAGGAGCGGAGCCAGCCAGGGAACGAAGATTATTTATTAATTATATTGATGAGAAATTTCTAGAAGCGAACGGTTCGGTTTGGTTAGGTTTTGATCCTTTTATTCGTCTTAGCGAATTGGAACCCACGGCGTCGATTTTCCTGCCCCATCCCCAAATCGATACGGCCTTCTTCCGATCTATGAACGCCGCCGTGGCCTCTTCCTCCGATCTCCCGCCGTTGCCGGCGGCCGCGTCCCGCCTCGCCCCCGGCTTCCGTTTCCACCCCACCGATGATGAACTCGTCTCCTACTACCTCAAGCGCAAGGTCCGCGGCCTGCCGCTCCGCGTGGATGCCATCGCGGAGGTCGACCTCTACAGGTGCGAACCCTGGGAACTCCCGGGGCTCTCCCGGATCCGCAGCCGCGACCAGGAGTGGTACTTCTTCAGCGCCCTTGGCCGAAAGTATTCCAACCAGTCGCGGACCAACCGCGCTACCCTTCAGGGGTACTGGAAGACCACAGGTAAGGACCGGCCTGTCCTCCGCGGTCCTCGCGTGGTCGGCATAAAGAAGACTCTTGTTTTCCACGCCGGCCGGGCGCCCCGAGGCACCAGGACCAACTGGGTTATGCACGAGTACCGTCTCGAAGACGAGGAGTTGACCAAGTCTGGAATTTCTCAGGTACCCGATTGTTGCTGTTTTCCTTTTTCGTGATTTAAAATCAAGCTGTTTGGATTGAATTAAGTATTGAAAAATGAATCATGGGCGGGGAAGGATGCTTATGTGCTCTGCAGGATCTTTCAAAAGACCGGTTCCGGACCAATGAACGGGGCTCAATATGGAGCACCTTTTCTCGAAGAAGAATGGGAAGAGGAGGCAGATAGTGTGGCTTTGTTGCCTGATGGTGGCGATTATATAGCCACAGAGCAGGAATACTTTGAGCTCAGCGATTTCGTGCAGGTTCGAGTGCTAGTTAGTTCATATTTATTTCGATCTTTCACTTTAGAATCATAACATAATTTGTTGTGCTATTAATCATGTAGCCTGATTTTTTTTTTTTTTTGGTTTGCTTGTTTAACATGTTTTTGTATAGAGACA
>JBBMKF010005957.1:0-25211 GCA_037834155.1 Curcuma caesia | reverse complement strand
ATCCTATGAAAACCAGCCCCAGTCGTTTTCCCGACATAATTTTCATCGTATAATCCAGAATCAAATCCCTTACCA
Source organism: Curcuma caesia (assembly GCA_037834155.1). Taxonomy (NCBI): domain Eukaryota; kingdom Viridiplantae; phylum Streptophyta; class Magnoliopsida; order Zingiberales; family Zingiberaceae; genus Curcuma; species Curcuma caesia. The sequence continues at coordinate 25,136 of JBBMKF010005957.1, read as the reverse complement.
TTTCCAACCCTAAATTATACTGCAGAACGATCAAAATCCCGTCACACAATCCAGAACCAAAATCACACTAGAAGAGGAAGAAATTCAAAGCATCGAATCTAAAGATGAGACGAGAATACAATGAATGAAGAGGCAAAGTGGATCAGTTATCGAAGGAAGAATTAAGATTTACCTGAGGAACCTTTTTTGGATAGAAGATCAAGATAAACTTCGGATGCTTCTTCTTCGAAGTAAGGCGCTCGATGGACGGATTCTTCGAAGTCGAAGGTCAGAGGAGATGCGTGTGGGGGTGCGCGATTTTATATGCACGCAAGGGCATACTGTGGCAGCATGGCAGTGGGAGTCCTCCCATACCGAAATGACTCAGATACCCTTCGGCGATGCCAGGGGACGAAGGGCTTCCTCGGTCATTTACATAAGTTGCCAGCCCACAACCCTCAGATATTCTGAGAATATACCATAGGAGCAATTGAAGCCGTGCAAACCAAGACTTCCAAACTCGAGTGGGGTCCATGATCATCGGTTACCATTTCAATCCGTTGACTGTAAAATAATTAAACAATGAGAATCAAGCTACCGATGAAAAACACGTAATTAAGATAATAATTGTAGGAAAAAATTAAAAGTACTTTTTTCAATATAGTTATTTTTCATCTGATTTTTAAATCTTCTGCAACTAATTTTTAAATCAAATGATCACTACAAAAAAGATATTATTTTAATTTTATCAAAATTCGATTTTTATAATCAATTTAATTCATTCTCCGAGGATTGAGTAATCATACTCAATCAATAATAAAATAAAATATCCTTTTAATATAAAATTAAAGTGGATCACTCGATATTTGATATTCTCTATCGGAGTTAAACGTTGACAAGGACGTTGAGTGCAGGTCCAGCTTGAACGTACGGTAATGTTTGCGTGATCAATATTCACTGTTTATGATGAACTTATATAATACTTTTGATCTAGATTATAAATAAGATAATTTTTTAAAAAACCATGATATAATTTAAACTAAAATTATTAAATTTTTATTTACATAGAGAAAAAAAAGTTAATTTACGTCCAAATTTATAAAATTTATATCACTTTAATTATAATTATTATTATTTTAAAATAATTATTTTAATATTAAAAATCAATTAAGTAATTATATATAACTGAATAATAAAAAATTAAAAATATAGCTTCTTTCATTATTAGAAGGAAAAAATACTTTTAATCTTTGTCCTACAATTAATGTCTTAATTACATATTTCTCATAAATCTATGCGTGATATGTCCGTGATAGAATATTTAAGATGTCTGAAAGAATTTCGGACGTTTAAAACATGAATAATAATAATAATTTTTTACGATTAAGTCATTTAATATTTCTTTTTAAAATTTAAGAATTGATTGTAGTAGTAAGTAACAAAAATTAAAAGGAAAAAAAAATTTAATTACTCACAAAATATACTAAAAAGAAATGATACACTATATGAAAACGCAGCATGATACACTACACTATATGAATGTGAAATTCAGATTTAATGATAGATAACATGAAAAATTGTAGCATGACACACTCAATGCAAGTGAGTCCTATTGACATACAGTGGGACCCACATCAATGCATTGAGTGTGTCATACTACATTCATGCTACAATTTTCATGCTACCTATCATTACTCTTTATTTTTTTATAATATATTATGTTATATTTTCTCCGGACCTCGCATGACGGGAGTTTCGTGCACCGGACTGTCTTTATATATATATATATATATATATTGGATATCAAATCCCTATATACGTAATCCTCATCCTTTATTTATTTACAGTCGACGGATTGAACTGGTAACCGATCATCATAGAGCTTGGACCCCACTCGAGTTTGGAAGTCTTTCTTTGCACGGCTTCAATTGCTCCTATGGTATATTCTCAGAATATCTGACGGCCGTTGGCTGGCAGGTTATGTAAATGGTCGAGGAAGCCCTTCATCCCTTGCATCACCGAGGGGTATCTGAGTCATTTAGGTATTGGAGTACTCCCCACTGCCTTGCCACCGAGCTATCCCTTGTGTGCCTATAAAATCGTGCATCTCCTCTTACCTTCGACTTCAAAGAATCGATCCACCGAGCGCTTTAATTCGAAGAAGCATCCGAAGTTAATTATCTTGATCTTCCCCCCAAAAAAGATTTCTCAGGTAATCTTAATTCTTCCTTCGATAACTGATCCATTTTGTCTCTTCATTCATTGTCCAATCTTGCAACTTCTCGTTTCCTCTTTTGATTTGATGCTTTGAATTATTCCTCTTCTAGTGTGATTTTGGTTCTGGATTGTATGATGGGATTTTGATCCTTCTGCAGTATAATTTAGGGTTGGAAATGGTAAGGGATTTGATTCTAGATTATACGATGAAAATTATGTCGGGAAAACGACTGGGGCTGGTTTTCATAGGATGGTTGAGTGTTCTTATGCAAACCCTGCCGTTTACTAGAGATTCGAGTGAAAACTTTGAAATTTTGTTTAATTCGTGTCAAGTTATTAGCTTATTAGCTTTTTGGATTTCGAACGAGCTATTGAGCGGTCGCCGAGTTCATCTATTTCATCCTTGTTACGTTCCAGGATAAGGCATACTCAAATTGGTTTGATGGGATCAGCTGGAGAAGCGAGTGAACGGAGAAGGGAGATGCAAAACCAAAGGCCAGCAGGTGTTAGATTCTTGGAGCACATTAGGGGCACAAGGTTTACCTTCACGACATACCAAGCAATTGTGCTGGTCTTAACCTTCTTGGCCTATGCAACTTACCACGCCACCAGGAAGACGACAAGCATCGTCAAGAGCGTCCTGGATCCGAAGACAGCCCAGTTGGGCTTCTCCCACTGGCCAAGGCTTTACTTCCATGGCGGAGTGCAGGGTGCGGAGCAGAGGCCAGGGCTTAAGAATGGCTGGGCTCCGTTTAACGCTCCGGACGGCGCTGCCTTGCTTGGCCAAATCGATGTTGCCTTCCTGGCGAGCTATTCAGCCGGAATGTACTTTGCTGGGCATTTAGGCGATCGGTTCGACTTGAGAATCCTTCTTACGCTTGGAATGATAGGGACTGGAATCTTCACCTCGTTGTTTGGTGCTGCTTACTGGCTCAATATGCACAGCTTCTATTATTTCCTACTGGTTCAGATCTTCGCCGGCCTGTTCCAGTCGACTGGTTGGCCATCAGTCGTCGCAGTCGTCGGGAATTGGTTCGGGAAGAAGAAGAGAGGGCTAATCATGGGGATTTGGAATGCGCACACCTCAATAGGCAACATAACTGGATCACTAATTGCTGCTGCCATGCTCAAGTATGGCTGGGGCTACTCCTTCGTCGTTCCGGGAACCATCATCGCCGTTGTTGGGCTGATGATCTTAGTTTTCTTACCTGTCAGTCCAGACAAAATGGGGATAGAGAACGAGGAAACCGGGCTTGCAAAATCCGCCGAGAATATTAGCATTAGCGAGCCTCTCTTGGAAGGGCACTTGGAAGAGAAGGAAAGAGCAGTGGGCTTTCTCGAGGCATGGAGGATTCCTGGTGTTGCACCATTTGCTCTCTGCCTTTTCTTCTCCAAATTGGTGGCGTACACCTTCCTTTATTGGCTCCCCTTTTACATCAGCCACACAGGTAGTCACTCCGAGAACTGCATTCACAATTCAGCAACAATATCGCAAGCTGTTTAAATTTTTGATATGTTCATACGCAGCTATCGATGGAAGATACTTGTCTGACTCAACATCTGGTACACTGTCGACGCTGTTTGATGTTGGAGGTGTGGCCGGCGGCATCCTTGCCGGCCACATCTCCGATCGACTGGACGCCCGAGCAACTACCGCAGCTAGTTTCATATACTGCGCCATCCCTGCTCTCTTCTTCTACCGCATTTACGGGAGCATCTCCTTGTGGTGGAACATCACTCTCATGTTTGTTGCCGGTGTGTTTGTCAATGGCCCCTATGCACTTATAACAACAGCTGTGTCGGCTGATTTGGGCACACATAGCTCCCTAAATGGCAACTCCCGAGCCTTGGCCACCGTGACGGCTATCATCGACGGGACTGGCTCGGTCGGCGCTGCCATTGGCCCTTTGCTAACGGGTTATATATCGACCCGGAGCTGGAACGCAGTGTTCACTATGTTGATGGTGGCAGCTTTGGTAGCCGGGCTGCTCTTGACCAAACTTGTGGTCGCCGAACTGTCTGCTAAGATTAAGTCTAGATCGCAAACCGGCGGTCGGCCGTCGGGGTCCTCTGTTCCACAGACACTTGTGTGAGATTAGGCCGAACTTCTGCAAGACGGTTCTTCAAATTTTTGACAGAGGTGGGCTCGTTGCTTGCTTGCTGACAATTTGCTTCCTGTAAATTAAGTCTCTTCTTTGTCTCCTTCAAGAAGTCCCATTGCCGGGGATCGCATTGCTCAAACGTAGTGGGCAAACTATATGGTCTTATGCTATCAAAATATAATCTTGAGAGTGGAAAGTGAAGTAGGATCGACGAGGAAGTAATTAAGCAGGATTGTGAAGATCCCACCTCTATTCCATCTTCGCATTTGTTCTTATCTCTTGTAATTTCAGTTCTTGTCATGGTTGGTGTTTCTTTTGGTTTTGCTAATTCTTCATTGTGTCATGTCTTGTATATGATGATATCAGGCCATCTTTGTTTCAGGTGATGGTGCATGTCTTGAAGCTTTAGTGACAACAATTGATTGTCTATCCATATGAGAATTTAATGGTCAAGTTCTCTTCAATAAAAGATGGAATTTGTCATCATAGCGGTCTCATATGGTCGATCTCATGATCATCTATGAAGAGGTAAATCAAGAAATTATAATTGATCACGATGAATTAGAGTATTACCTCAACTTTATCGAAACTCAATTCTAATCCACTTTAGCAATTCTGTTCCATCATAATCAATTCAACTATGTCCCAAAAATAATGATGAAGTTCTCACTCTGCGACTGAGTGCATGTCAAACCTCTTGATTCCCTTGATCTTATAATTCCACGAAGTTAGATTTTAGTATAAAAAAGTTATTAAGTTTTTTTTAAATAAAACAACCTTTTTTAGTGGTCATAAATGTGTGAGATATCATTGAGTTCATGATATTCCTAAGTTTGTTCATATATATATATATATATTATATTTTATATTTATATTTTTAACCACTACTTAGATAACAATCAAAATATTTGAGTTGGTAATATAAAATCATTATTATTTTTTATAGCATTCTTAAAAGTCTATTCATACTTTTAAAATTTTTTATTTTAATGGTGAAATGATTAAATAAAATCGTTTCCATTTGTTAATAAATAAACTTAAACTAAAAATAAAGCTTTGGCAAAGCCCCATTTTCGTTCTGTTCTTTTGTACCAGTCTGTTCAATTTGCAGAATCCCTCCTCCTTCCCTAAATATGGAACTATAAAATGATCGGCATGGATGGTGCCAGAGAAAGAGGACCGGCAGCGGATGTCGTCGCCACGAGCCAAGGGGTGACAGTTTTGCCGAGATCTCCTACTGAAAACCCTGGCGATGGCAATCCGCCGCCGGCTGCTCTCGCCGACATCCTGAAGGCGCTCGAAGTCGTGGAGAGGGATTCCGTCGCCATTACCCAGAGCTTTACCTCTCTGTTCTCTTCCCTCCGTCTCGTTCTGGCAGAGGTTAGACGTCTTTCATTCCTTAACTCTTCTCTCCGATTGAGGCGTCTTATCCACGGATAGAATCCCTTTCGAAATCATGGATCGTTTTGGTGTTTGTTGTGTATCGTCCATGTTGAGTAGTTATTTTGTATTTGACGTCAATATATCTCTCCATCTAGGGTTTTCATGTGCTTATCGTGCAGTCGTTGTTAGTTGACTGCCGATGGAATGAATTCTTTTTTTTTTCTAGTTATTTAGGCGACAACTGCTCTCATGCCTAACGGCAGGTGCGAGTGTTTAAGAATCTCCTCCTTTTTGTTATGCTTGGGTGAAGACAAATAATTAACTTGTTATCCAGTTTTCTTAGTTCATAAATCAGAATCCATGATGAAAAGAAAAACCCTTTTATATTTCCTTACTCTGCATAGACAAAGAATACCACTGAGGTTAACACAAAAATACTCTCTTTAGTAGGAGCGGGCATGTGTTGGATTATTGCTTATGTTCTTTTTATTGTTCAGGATGATTAATAGATACTATAATGATTAGTAGCTATTAAAAGTAGCTTGTTAATTAGTATGTACCATTGTGATCTGTTTTAAAATAAAAAATCTGATTTAAACAAAACCAAACCAGATCCGAATTGAAATTTACATTTCTGTTTCAAGCCAAACCATTTCAGTTTGGTTTTGGGTTGATTTGGGTTTGGGTTTGCCTATGAAATTGGTTAACCGAACCATGCCTAATCCTTCTCTTTAGGTTCTGGAGAGAACCTCTGAAATTTTTCATTCACTCATAATGACTTTTGTCCTTGACAATATGCACGATTTGCAGGCCTCCAGTACCTCACTTGTGAACATGCAGTGCTTTAATGATGTTGTTGGTCGTCTACAAGAATCTGGTACTTGGTATTTCTTGCATATAGTTTAATGCTAAATTTTAGTTACACTGTTTTATAGAATGTTAGATCTATCAGACATCGTCCACTTCCAAATTATAATATCAAGAATGTACCATCATTAATGATTGAATAAGCTGCTCACATATATGTCTAAGTGGTCTCCTCATGTTGAAGCATAGAAATCAAGCATTCCCAACTTGATGAACAAAGTACTAATGAAAAGATAACTGTTAGATGAGCAGTGACATAGTGAAATTAAAGTGGCACCTAGTTATCTTAATCTGAATAAAAAAAACAAAAGAATTATTTTGTCAAGTGAAGGTCTTAGATCCTTCACATTTTGCCTACTACAACAATGCTTCTTTTTTTTGTTTGTATAATCTTATCTGTATCGTCCATCATGCAACATTAAATTTATTATTTGGAATACATTTTATAGGAACACAAACTGAATGATTTCTTAGACAACATAGTTTTTGTTTTGTTGTACCCTTATTGTGTCATTTAGAAGTCAAGGAGTTAAATCTAAAGCCATAAACAATATATGTCGAAAAGATAAATCTAACACAATATGTCGGAGGCCTTATGCATTAGGTTTGGATCCGTTTATCTATACCTAAGAGATGTGGATTAAAAAATCTGTCGTTCATAGTTCAGTGAGGGGACATACCAGCCTTTCTTTTATGATATGAGATTTGTGTGATCTGAAACACTGAGATCGTGATGGAAAAGCTGTGGGAGCAATTAATGATCTGTCTTCAGACCAAGTCATTTTTTATATTTAGCCTGATTAGTAACTTTTTCTAGGAATTATATGTGTCTTGTATTCTTCAATGACATCTCTTTAAGTTGATGTCAAAAATATGCAAAATTTTCACGTACATATTATTAGACTCATTTTTGTTGTTATTTATAGCCATTATCAAAAGGTGAACTGCAAAATCTTTTATATTTTTCATTTCTTTCAGGGAAGATCAGACATCACTATCATTGCTTTGTACAACTAATTTTTTTTATCTTCTTTGATGATTAAACTATGCAATATGAATCAAGATGCTTTATTTCATCATAATCAGCCTAACCATGACTCTTATCTTTAATCCTTAATTTGCAGCTCTTGATGCCGCAACGAAGGGCAACCATTACATAAATTCATACCTGAGGTTCTTCTTATTTAGTAGCTTAATATACTCTTTCCATTTGATTAATCAAGCCTTTAAACATTTAATCATTAGTTGTTGTTTTTGCAATCCTTGAACATCAACCCTCTTAGCACATTAAAAATTCTTGCATGTATATGTTTTCCTTTTGTTTCCTTTCCATTCTTTATTAAACTGCAATTCCTAATGTAAATGTTTACTATGTTTTACATTCACGATTTTAGTGATCCATGTTTTACTTATTTCTTATTTCCTTTCACATGTTACTTCAATAAGTAAAGATCCACAATCGTAAGTTTAGACATTTTGAATGTTAGTTGTCACGGCCTAATGCAATCCTTAACCTTTTCTTATTTGTGCTTGGAGGTGACATTGGTAGTGCCATCTATTGTGTTAATTGATGGGTGTAATTTAATTAACTTAAAATTTTCCATTTACAAAATACTACAAAATAAAAATTCTTTCATTCCATTTATGGTGAAACAAAGTGTAGATTCTTTGGCCAGTGACAATAGATTGAATATGAAAAATAAAATCTTTCTTCTGATTTGGTGGCTTCACTGCTCTTGGATTATCGGTGTACTAGTGGTTAATGAAATGTTCTGTTCTTTTCAGATTGCATGAGGAAATGAGGAGCTTGGAAACTCTTGCATTGCAGTTGTATCCTTGTTATTCTCATCTTTTTATATTTCTAGAAAATAGTATTGTTTTATAATTCTGAGCTTTCGGCAATTGATCTATTTATTTCTTTTACTGATAGTAGCTTATGATTGGGTTTATGTTTGATGAAATGTTCTCTGTCATGTATCCTTGTTTTGTTGCAACAGTTTTAGATGTAAAGCACCAACTTCTTAAATTTGTTATCTAGGTCATACGAATTATGGATAGAGAAAATGAGTTAGGAGATTGTGAAAATTTTATTATCTATAATAAGTGTGATTATTATAGCTGAAGAAAAGAATGTGTTTATCAAATGGGAAGGATTGCTACCATCATGATGTTAAATTTTTCGTGGTCCATTGCAACCTAGTAAGACAAAAGGTGTTCATTTCAGTTATTGATTCCTTATGTTTGTGATGGTATGCGTGAGCATATATCAAGGTAAAAAAAACCATATATTTTTTGGGTTTGCTTTTACATTGTGCGAGGAGTTATTTCCTGTCATCTCTTATTACTTTTTTGTTGGAGTATAAATTTGTACTTTTATGAAATTTTTTCATTCCTGAACGACTAGACTAGCATAGGATGAAAAAGTAGTGGATCTTGGTGGTGTGCTAAACTCATCAGCACTAGCTGCATCATCCCCACATATTATGCTCTTGATGCATTTTGTATTTCTCTTGGCTTAAGGATAAAATGCCTGCCTTATCAAGACTGATGGATGTGGTGCAACATGTGAAAAATGTTACATTTTCAAGTATCATGAAATCAAAACATAATAACTATCTGTATTTTATTATTAGATCAATATATAATCATAGGTTAACCAAACCAGATAGTTTCAAATGAAGAACTTCTATTGCATGTATAGTAGTTTCATACTTATATTCTCAGTCCATTCTTAACATTTGCTAAAGACAAGTATTGAGGAAGAATGTGGACTCACTGGACCAGGTTGTTGATCGACTTTTGCTTCCATGATTGAACATTATTTGTGAGCATTTGAAGATTGATATTACAGGTTAGCTTATATTTTTCTGTTTGCTAGAGAAATATGGTGGATTAATGTTACAAAAACCACAATCTGATCAAGACTGATTTTATTGTTCTTATTTACAGAGTGCTCCGAGCACCAAACTCAAATGCTTTTACAATGAGCTCTTCCAAACTTATCAACATACTTTCTCTACTTAGTGCAGTAACCTAAAATCACAGTTTGAATAAATAAAGAACGAACTGTCGATTTGTTTAGCTCTATATGATAGTTGAGTGATTTGTTACATGCAATATTTCATTGTGTTTCAGGTGCATGCAATTGTATATTAAACTTCAGTATACTTATGCATATGTTGTTTATGCATATGGATCAATCATGACATTGACCACATGGTATCAGCCTATATCATTCATGGTGTCGGCCTATATCATTTATGGCGTCGACTTATATTATTAATGCTGTGGCATATATCACTTATGACATCAATCTCATATGTATAGTTGAATTCACGTACAAATTGTTATTCTGTTGCTTCTATATATTGTTTTTGAATCGCCTTGCTTTGTTTATTGAAAGTGATGTTCTTGCTTCCAGATCTACGAGGAGGAAGAGCGAGATCATAGAAGGCTCAAAGATAAAGATAAAGTTGTGTCGCAACTGTTTTTACAGCCATCTAAGTTATTAAACATTTTCCTTGTGCGGTAGTCTATAATTCTTAAGTTGGATTGTTCTCTTGTGGGACGATATTTTGTGGTCGGTGATGTTGAGCTTAGTTTGGGTGTATGGGTACCTTTCTCCTTCTTTGTTGTGTGGTTGCTAATTTATAGTACTTAATGGGTTGGTTTGTTGACAATTTCATTTACCCTGGTAATTCAATTTGTGTTTGAAATGCAAGGAGAGTGTAAAATAAATATAGCAGAGAAACTTATAGATTCAACATTTTGTAATTCGAACATAAAGAATCCTTCAATTCTTGATATTTGAGACTTTACAAAATGAAAAAACAACTATGATTGACCTTCTAATACGAGCTCCTAGGTTATAAACTTCTATATTGGCAGGATACTTACATGCAATTACATCCTATCCAAATTACATAACAATAACTTTCCAGGTTTTCAATTCCTCTATATACGAGCTCACAACTTTATGCTCAGACCAACATGCCCGTCATCTTTTGCTTGATTCAAGTCAACCTGCACATCAAAACTCATGAGAGACTAACAGGTGTTGGCACAATACATAGATCAGTCACTAAGCAATAGCCATGGCGGCACTATGGTAATCTACAACTTCTCTATTAGCAGTGTTAATGTTATCACACAAAACTAGCATTTTTATAATCAAAATACTAGAGTTGAGCGATGCATCCACCCATCACTACATGCTCCATCTTAGTGGATGACAAAAACATACCTGAAGCTTGACCTGGATGGCTTCGATGAGAATGGAACAGTCCAAGTCAGAGAGAATCAAATATGAAAATGGGGCCAACTTTCAGGCCAATGCACAAGGTAGGACCAAGTATGTTGTTCCGTATTGATGAAAGAATTAAAGCCGATTGGCGCTTTCCCACTCATCCATGAATCAATATCCTGCATTCATGGGGTTGTGAATGTGATGCTTCCTTGACCCCAGCCCTTTTGGACTCTCTTTAAAACTTTCAATGCTATTCCACTTCCATCATCTCTGCATATACAGGATTGATTAAGAAAACTTCATAACAATCTCATTAAAACCATCATATATGAAGTAGAACTAAGAATCCCAAATATGCAATATGTTTCATCAACTATGACACTTGAATTTCCTTGCACTGAAAAGTAATAGATAAAACAGTCTACTTACTTGTGTAGAAGATTGTGCCATTCATTTTGAGAGGAAACATCTTTCTTTTGTTTTTGGATTGTCAAACTTGATTCACCCGACAAACGACTGGTTAAAGAAACTTTGGATCCATCATGATGAGCAGCTGCCATGTCCATCATCTTCTCGGAAAGCTTATCAGTCTCATGTTTCTTTCCCCTGTTCTCCATTGCATCAATTACTGGCATAAATGCTGCAGGGTCAAATAGATGACCTTTAGCAATCATAGCATTGAGTAAGTTGTGCCCATCATCTATCTTGTCTTCCTTGCAAAGGCCCTCGATAAGATTCTTGTATTGGAAATACCTCAAAGAAAACCCCTTGTCGAGAGTTATTTGAAGTATTTCCTTAGCCTCTGACACCTTTCCATATAAGCAGTACTCGTTGCACATTACACTATAGAGAATTTCTGTTTCTCCACATGCAATTAAAGCTTCATTAAACACATCCCGTGCTGAATTAAAATCAGAAATCTTGCAGAAGCCCTTAATCAATAGACTGAAAGAAGCTACATTAGGAACAATGGAATTTTGAAGCATCTCTTCTAAAAGTGAGGCAGCTTTACCCACCATTTCACGATCACAAAGGGCATGAATCATGTTGTTATAAGTTATAACATCCTTCTGAACTCCTTGTTGCTGCATTTTATTTATCAGATCATGTATTTCATTTAGCTTGTCTTTTCTATCCAAAGCCCAAATCAACAAGTTGTAAGTTTTTGTGCTTAGCGGACACCCTTTCTTCTCCATGTCCGTTATAACCTTAAAAGCTGACGACACTTTTCCTTGCTTACAATAGGCATTTACAAAAGTGTCATAGATAAGAGAATTTGGAGCAACATTCTTCCCGAGCATTTCAATTACTAACTTCTTAGCTTCATCCAATCTTCCATCCTTACACAAGTGATTAATCAAGATTGAATATGTGATCACATTAGGGCAACATTTATTGTGTTTACTAGTATCTATCAGACCAAGGAAAGCATTTCCAAGTTCACCCAGGGCTGCACTTCCATGCTGCCACATTCCATTAACAATCTTAACTGCTTTATCCAACATATTGCTTTCACATAAACCATTAATGATGATATTGCAAGTTACAATATCTAGATTGTAACATTTCTCAATCATTTTTTGTAATAATTTCTCTGCCTCTGAACTTCTGCCCTCTTTCCACAAACTTTTCAACAGTATATTACAACTAAAAAAGTTTGGAGAACATCCACTACTGGCCATTTCGTGAAGAATTCTGATGGCCCCTGAGACATTTCTTTTTGTGCAGTACCAGTGAAGCAGGCTGCTATAAGTGACTGTGTCTGGTGATAATCCATTCTTTCTCATCAAACTCATCACTGATCTAGCACCAATGATCATCCCTTCTTTACAAAGTCCATCAATGATAATGTTATATGTGTATAAATTAGGTTCGACACCCTGTTCGACCATATATACTAACAGCTGTTGAGCCTCTAGTGGCCTTCTGCACTTCACCAACCCTGACAACCATATATTGTAACTCTCTGTGCTTCTAAACAATCCCCTACCTTTCATCAAATCTACCAAGGACCTGGCTTTCTCCAACATGCGTGCCTTACAAAACCCATCCAATATTAGATTAAATGTAATTTGATTTGGCAAAGGCAAACCCAACTCTTGATCCTCCTGCATGTCCTGGAAAATCTGGTAAGCCTCCAAAACCCTGCCTGCCTTGCAAAGAGCAGAAATCCTAGAATTAAAAGTGACTACATTAGGAAGAAGATCATGTTTCCTCATGCGCTCGACTAAATTCTCAGCTTTGCTGACTAAACCTTCCTTGCAAAGGCTAGATATTAGTGTATTATAAATCACTATGTTGGGCAAGCACCCCTGCCTCTCCATTACGTCGAGAAGCTCAAGTGCTGTGTCACAGAACCCTAGTTTACAGTAACCACGTACCAAAATCCCGAAGGTGAATTCATTGGGGCGGCAATTCTTGGACGGCATTTTATCGAACAACCGGCGAGCTTCCACAAGGTGGCCTGAATCACACAACGAGGACATCAAGATGTTGAAAGTGTAAGTGTCGAGGGGGACGCCGGCAAGGAGCATGTCCCTGTAGATCACCTCGACGAGGTCGGGACGGCGGAGGCGGAGGGAGCAGTCTAGGAGAGCATTGTAGAGCCGGAGAGAGGGGGAGTGAGAGGGGAAATGGGAGCGAAGGGATTGGAAATGAAGGAGGGCTTCCTCGATGAGGCCGGAAGCGGCAGTGGCGGAGACGATGGCGGAGACGGCAGCATGGGCAGCGTCGGGAGGGCGGCGGGGGAGGAGAAGGAGACGGAGTTGGTGGAGCTCGGGGAGCAGGCCGGAGGCAGCAAAGAGGCGGGAGAAGGAGGCGATGGTGGGGATGGAAGGGGTGGAGCAAGAGGGGGAGGAGAGAAGTTGCCGGAGGAGGCGCCATACGAGGGCCGGTCTCCGGGAGTTGAGGCGGAGGAGCTTGGCCGCGAGTGCGTCGTTCATCGTGATGGTTATGCGGACGGCCGCATGGGTAAACTTACAAAAAACACCCTGTATTCTTATAGAAAACTGTATTACAAATAAACCCCTGTATTCTTATGAAAAACAGTAAGGACCTCAACCGCCTACCAGCAGTCCTGCCAGAGGAACCCTAAAAAGTAGAAAACGCACCCGGTCCGTTGCACCGCCTCTTGTTCGCCACCCTCGCGTCTGGAATTCGTCCTTGATTTCATGTCGACCTACGCTTCCTCTGTTCCGGACCATCTGGGTGCTTCCGATCCGCCGGCATTGGCCACGGACGACAGGGGCGAGATCACGGGAGTAGAAGGAGAGGGGGAGGTGGCAGGGGAGGTGGCAGGGGAGGATGGAGAAGAAGAAGAGTGCTCCTTCTGCCTCTTCATGAAAGGCGGCGGCTGCAAGGAAACGTTCGTCGCGTGGGAGAAGTGCGTGGAGGAAGCGGAGAAACTCGGGGAGGACGTCGTCGGGAAATGCTCTGCGGCCACGGTTCTTCTGAAGAAGTGCATGGACGCCCACGCCGAGTACTATGAGCCTATCCTCCGAGCCGAGGAGGCTATGCTCGACGCTGCTGCTTCTGATGCCGCCGCCTCCGATCATCAGATTGCTGAGGAGCATGTCGAAGGCGATCATCAGATTGCTGAGGAGCATGTCGAAGGGAAGAATTCTTGATTTTTCTTTCAATCTTCTTTATTTGCCTTCACGTCTTCAGGCTTTCGATCTCACACGGTTTGGCACCGGATTCGTGGATGAATAACTAAGTTTCCCGTCAAACTGTTTCATTCGAATTGTGAGAATGATTTAGCAAGGAAAGATCCCTCTTTGAGGAACTTGAAGCGAAATACCTTTGCCGAAATAAAAATTTTGACGTTAAACTGTTCCTTATATATATATTTTTTGGGTTTAGCTTCTGCAATTCTTTCAACTGCAATATGTCCTTTGAGTGTTTCTTCTACCTGCAGTTTATTGACCTACATGACGCTGATAACTGAAAAATGACTTCTATAATAACAATTTTTGTTGTTCCTTCCTTTCTTTTGCGTGAAAAGTTGTTCTTCTATGATATGCCGTGTAATATCATTGCTTTGGAAGTGCTGTTACCATATTAATCTTGTTTCTGTTGTTCCTTACTATTATTATTTTGCCAGTGTGCCAGCTATGTAGGATTTGGGAGGCCATTTTGACATGGAGATCTGAATTTAGTGATGAATTATGTTTAAAGTTTTCTACTGTTGTCAATTTCTTATATTCTTAAGTCGATTCAAATGGAATTTATCATGAACAGCACTTCTCCTGTTGCTACTTATATCATCATGTCTATTATCCTTTTGCTATCTGCCAAATTCCAAAGAACTGAAACTAAGTTGATCCACCATGAAGTTTTTGTTCTGATGTGGCACACCACTTCTGTTTATTTGTTTTCTTATTAATTTTCTAGCCAACCCAATTTTTACTTTCTTCTGTGTTCATTCTCCCTATCAGAGTTTTGTTGATATATACAAGAATGCTAGTTGAAGATAAACTCCTTTTGTGCTGCAAACATATGGAGTTCTAATAATTAAACTTCTTAGTCTGATGGGCAGATCATATAGCCTTGGATCCTTTTAAACATTGTTTTTGAAATAATGATGTCTATTTAAGATTTTCTATACATTAGTATATTTGTTAGCATTTTATTTTATTTTTGATAATGTATCATCTTTCAACTCAAAATTGCCATTTGTTTATTTATGTGGATTGATTAATCCTCTTTTGGTGACAATACATGCAATATATCTAGTATTATCTCGTACATAATTGTAAAAGTTTTCCACATATATCATAGCCATTGCCAATTTGCCATCATAATGCGTGATGAATTCATGACACCAAAATTGATGTATGTAAAAACAAAACAGGAAAATTTTAATTTAATAGAGTTCTTGTTGATATATATATATTTTTTGTTTTAATATTGTTTTGTTCAGATTGCAAGAATGGTTTATAGAGCCCCTATTTGTGGAACTAAAGTGAAATCCTTCATAGAAATAAAAATTTTGATCTTCCACTATCTGTTTTCTTAGTTGCATTTTAGCTTCTGCAGCTCTTATTTTTGATAATTCAGTATTATAATAACTCTTTAGGTGTGTAATTGATACGTGAATGACAATTTAACTTGTTCCTTTCTTTTGTATTAAGAATTCTTTTTTGATACAATTTCACAATATCACAAGAAGAATGAAAAGAAGCAAATGCTTAGAACTTTAGATTTTAATTTGTGTTTTTTTTTAAAATATCAAAATCTAATTTGTTATTTTTAATATATTATAAATAAATGAATTTATTGAAAAATTATTTATTAGATTTGTTTATAAACATTAACAAAGCTGACTTATTGCTGTTTAAATTTATTTTATTTTATATATTGTTTTAGAGCATCTACAATGGATGTTCTAACGGGGTGTTATAACATTTTGTTAGTATTAAATACTATTGTGGAAGGATGTTATAATATCTCTTCAGTTGAACCTGTTCAATTAAAAATAAGATGGGTAGTCGGGAGGTTGATCCATCCTACGTGTATTTTTTATTTTTTAATTATATTTATTAAATGGTTAATTTTAATGATTATTTTAAAATTAAATAAAACTTTTAATATTATTTTTTAAAAATAGTAAAATTATTATTTTAAAATAAGATTATTATTAAAAATAATAATAATTTTAATTTTTGGTGAGATTCATAAATAATAAATGTTAATATTAAAAGAAATATGGGTAAAAATGATATATTGTTATAATGAGTATGTGGATTTTATATTTTTAATGAGGTGAAGGATGTTATAATGAGAGTGAGTTATGAATGCTCTTAATATTAAAGAAAAATAAAATACGTTTTTTCAAACTAAACAAGAAATATGTTCAGAAAATATCCCGTTCATTTACAACCCTAATTGGAAATCGGCGTGCGTTTGTTTGTAGCGATAAATTTAGTCGTTGCGTTTACAGATGGAACCGTCTGGCGACGTTTCTTATTCGCATGGTAAAGAATCTTCTGCCGCTTCAGCGCCGCATCGCTCAATTTCCATCTTAGAGATCGGAGAGGCCGCCGGCGATCTCTCGGATTTCGTTGCAGCTGTTTCTTTTCTCCCTCTTTTTGTAAAGGAATGGCAGCAGGCCTCAGCAATGGCGGGCTTCTCTACCATGAGATCCAGGAGTCGAAGCTCTGCGCCGTCCACTGCGTTAACACCGTCCTCCAAGGGCCCTTCTTCTCAGAGCTCGATCTCGCCGCGCTCGCGTCCGACCTCGACCAAAGGGAGCGCCAGATGATGCTCGAAGGAGCGAGCCTTGGCGGCGCCTCGTCTGGCGATTTCTACTCTGATGTCTCCCACAATGTATCGATGGGCGGGGATTTCAGCATCCAGGTTCCTTTTCCTATTCCTATTCGATTATTTTTTTTCCTTTGCTTTACTTTAATTCGTAAATAGCAATTAAATAAGTTTGATTTTGAAGAGCAACGGAGACTGAAAACCCAGGCGTTGTTGACATGATTCTTTTTTCCGTGCAAAATTTTCCTTGATTCTGTTGCTCATGTTTTTGGTTATCCATTCTACCAATAAAATCTCATGTATTTTTTTAAGAAATTTTTTTTGGCTGATTAGTTTGTTTTCATTTTGGTTCCTGCACCATTTTTAAGGTTGAATCCAGTAACTATTATGAACTTAGCTGTTAATTGGGCATAATGGATAACAACAGTATAATTATCATGGTGGAAGTTCCAATTCAGTCCTTATAAAAACGTTGCTTTTTAGAATTGTGGTAGCATAGGGGACTTATGGTTATTTGGAGTTCACAAGATTATGTTTCAAATTAAACATTTCAGAAAGCAGAAGGTCAAATTGCATTTCCATGGAATGCTGAAATTTTAATTTCCTTCTATGAACATTGATGATAGAGATAGACTCTTTGTTCCCTGTAGACATCTCTAATCTCTATAGTTTACTAACTCTGATGGGACCGGGTTGCATCCCACATGCACAATCCCTTCTTCCCTTTTCTCTATGTTGTGCTTGTATATTACATTCCTAATTATTTCTTCTGTTTTCTCCTTTTACTTTTCCTGCATAACCATTTTCAATAAGCCAGGATAAAATGAAGGAAAAGAAGGAGCTTAACAGTTAGTGAGA
Source organism: Curcuma caesia (assembly GCA_037834155.1). Classification (NCBI taxonomy): domain Eukaryota; kingdom Viridiplantae; phylum Streptophyta; class Magnoliopsida; order Zingiberales; family Zingiberaceae; genus Curcuma; species Curcuma caesia. The sequence goes on along the minus strand of JBBMKF010005957.1, from coordinate 7,223 downwards.
ACCACTTTTTTTTTCTTAACCTCCTTACCTGCTCTTCCATCCTTTATGTCCTTTTCCTACTCCGCTTGTCTTCTTTGTCCTGTTACTTTTCTTTTTGGTACAACATCAGTTTATATAAATGGAAATCTTACCTGATAAGATCTTGTGGGGTGCAAGATGAGAAACAAGAAATAAACTTGAAGGTGTTTTTGTGAGTTCATCTTACAAGATTCCTAGTAATATAGCAACTAGTTATTTTAATTTCCATGCTTGGACCGTTTGGTTTTGTTTTATACTTTGTAATCTAAATTGTCAATGTAATTTAAATTAGAATCTTAGATAAATGAATCAATATGGGTTATCTTTGACTTTTAGGTGGGATGACAAGTCAGATCGACACAATTACATTTTGCCTTTTCTCAGCAAAAATTATCTTTTCTAGAATTATCATTGTGAAACTTCGATCCAACAATCACTTTTCCCCTTTCCTCTCACTCAACACATGACATCTTAACTGCACAACATAGTGAATTTTATGTGGTACTTCTAATCTGTCCACCTCATGTCACATTGGAGTAAATGCTTTATTCAGAACTAGTCAACTATGGAAGAATTCTTGGAAAATTAACGATTATTTAATAAGTTGTTAAATTCTTGGAAAACATATGCAGTATTGTTTTATCTATGATTATGGTCTCCAAACATACTGTTTTGGGTCCTTGACTAGACCAGTTTGGTCTTAGTTCAGATTCATAATAACTGTACTAGTTGATACAATTAACTCATACAGATTGATATCAGTCTCAATGCTCTCTGTTCTTCGAATCCATTCATAAAACCTATTTGACAAGGAAGAAAAGATTCTACTCATTTTATAGTGTAATAAAATAGATAAAAGATAAGTATTTGGAGCCTCTTTCTGCTACTAACCTTTGGAAGAGCCTCATTAATTGCAATGAATGTTCCATAAGAAAGGTCTTCTTGGCTCTTGCAAATAATTAACCAATGTAATGTTACCTAGCAGTCTTTCTGGATATCTTAGATGAGTAATCTGTCTGACGTTGTATAGGAATCAACCCAGAGGACTTAACCATCTATCCTATTGTTCACAGAAATTCTTAATGTTGTGAAACTGTTTGTAGTCTATCCATGCTAGTTCCAGTGGTATTCACATTGATTTGGACAATGTTACATTGTAAAACAGAAATAGTGATGATCATAAAAATATTAATTTACTCTCTAGATGACACAATGCTACAAGGAAATGATAATAGATTCCTTGTTTTGGTTGAAAATAGACTATTGCTTTGCTACACATTAGCCAACAGTACGAACAATGCCATATTATAAAGAGGTTGCTCTTTTACCATGTTGACATGACTTGTAAGTGATTTTGACCCTTGAGATTTTTCTGTTGCCTCTTTTCCAATATATTATAGTTGCAACTCATCTTGAAGGAATTCGAAACTTTGGACATACCATGGCCATAAATGATTTAAATCCTTCTCTTTCTATAAATTTGAAAGGGAGTTCATCCATTATAATCATTTTAGCTAATGTTTTTCTAGATGTATCTTGATCAAATTTCCAAGAAGTCAGGCACACCTCACCCTCTCTTGACCGTAGTTGTAAACTTAACTGTGTTTGAGTTATTTCAACAACATGAGGGAATTTTTATATGAGGTAATATGAGATCTCAAACTTGTCGTTCCATTCTTATTTGGATCACAAAAAAATTCTTTATTACAATATTTGCATTTGACTTTCATCTCTGATTCATCATTAGTAAACTTTATGAAATGATCTCATACTTCACTTCTTGGTTTCATTGCTTTTCTCTTCACTACCTTTCCTTTGGATTCTATAGTAGTTTTTGTTCCCACTGAAGGACCAATATCAGCTTGTGGTATCGAACAACTATTATTAACGTCCATATTTGATACATCTCCATTCATTAACATCGATCAAATACTGATCACAGATGCACAAACACTGTTTAAAATATTGCAAGGTGTGATAATACTATTCAAAATATAATTGACTAAAACTAAAAGATAAATATGAAACTCAACCATGACCCTGAAACTAAAAGCATGATGATACTATCAGGATATCTAAATATTGTTAAATACTTGAGTTCAACAAAGAATATCATGGACATAGAAATGACTGTAGCAAGGACATCGTGGACAAAAAATGACTACTAAATCAAAAATAGAGAGAATATATATAATCAATCTAACAGTTTCTGGTGGGTTAGTTATATGAAGAAGAAAGAATTGATGGCAATTTGTGATTCAATATACGAGGGTGATGGGTAGTACAAGATAAGATTATACACTTCAAAATACTGAGCAAAATAGTATACCTGTCGGCGATCGATGGCTACTGCAATGTGAGGATGAGAAGACGAGCGGACTCAGGTCTCAAGAGGAATAGGGAAGAGGCGGCGAGACGACAGGAGCAAGAAGGCTCAAGCCGGCAGCGAGAGCGACGGGAGGAGGATTCGAGCTGAAGGCTAGACGTCACAGATGCTCGGCTGCGAGAGCAACAAGAGAAGAACAACGGTGAGAGCAATGGGAACAGCGAGAGTGGGAGGGGATCGGGCAATGAGTCTTCAGAATCACAGACACTGAGGAGCATGACGTGAGTCGCCAGTGAGGAGAGTCGCATATTTGGGAATTTAGAGTTTATTCAGGGATTTGTCGTATTTTTTTTATCGATTTATTCAATTAAACCGAATAAGGAATTTAAAAGCCGAAACCGTACTGAATTAATCGAAAAAAACTATTTTTTTAAATGAAATTCTGAAATAACCAAACTAAATTTTTAATTTCGGTCGGTTGTTTGTTCGATTTAATTGAACTTTTGTTCACCCTTAAAGGGGAGCAGAGGAGGCTAGAAATGGAACTATGTCATGAATTGTTGAACTCTAGCAAATTTATGACATTTTGTTCCTTTGTCAGGTAAATATTTTCAATCATATTTGTCAGGGCTAATAGTAGTTGCAAACCTTGGTTAAATGCCTTTTTATGCTGATTCAAAGGAGAACGCTAGACCAAAGCTGAACTGGTCTCCATTAGTAAATCATTATTGTTCTATGAGCACCGACATTTATTCTAGGAAAGGTTTTGACTTTGCTAGATCACTGTTCATCAAGGAATTCTGACTAGTCTTTGATTCTGACCATATATATGGCCATACATGCATCTACATGATGCAAATGCTTTAACTAATAAGAGAGCGGTGAATGTGTGGCTAGATGCAAAAATTATAAACAATGAATGATGCATTTACTGTTGGTCGTTCACTTCAATTTTCACTGTAGTGGATCAATTTTTGCCTAGTGTCATTCTATCTTCTTTTTTTTTTTTTGTCTGATTTTGGTATCCCCTTAACAGGTTTTGCAGAAGGCTCTTGAGATCTGGGATCTTGAAGTTATCCCTCTTAACTCTCCTGTAGCAGAGCAATCTCAGTTTGTGCCGGAGCTTGAGAATGCTTTCATATGCCACTTGCATGACCATTGGTTTTGTATTCGAAAAGTCAACGGGGAATGGTACAACTTCAATAGTCTTCTCCCGGCACCTGAGCATCTTTCCCAGTTCTACTTATCAGCTTACATAGATTCCCTGAAGGATTCCGGTTGGAGTATATTTTTGGTTAAGGGTAACTTCCCAAAGGAATGTCCAATACCACCAGACAATTCAACTGTCTTTGGCCAATGGCTCACTCCGGAAGATGCACACGGTATAGCAAAGTCATTCAATCAAAGGAAAGTTTCAACTCGAGGATCATCATCTCTCGAAATGGGCAGTATAGTTGACGATGAAGAGGAAGATCTCAATGCGGCGATTCAAGCTAGCCTTGTGGATTCTACTGGTTTTCAAACAATGTCTGACACAGTTGAAGATGGTCGCACAACTCCACAATCTTCGACTATCAGCTCTAAACCTGATGTGCCAAACCCTGTTGCCAATTTGACAAATATTCTCCCGCGAGATACTGCTACTGGTGAACCAAACAAAGATGTTCACAATGTAACTTCTGGTCCAGAAACTGAATGATGAGATGATGGAATAGACCATTGAAAATGTTTCCTACATTGTGGAAGTTCATTCCCATCCCACATGTTTTGCACCTTAACATATATAATTATCCTTATGTCTTCTAAATACTTTCCACCATAAACTATTCTTTGTTTTGAGGAGGTTTGTTTGACATGTTTCTGTTCGCTTATATTCAGGTGTTCCTAGAGATGCTTCAGTCATGTAATCCTGTTGCTTAAGTGGTGGTGCGTGATAGTTTTGACATGTACTGTTACAAATAAATTAATTTCGCTAACCGAATAAAGATAAATCTGTTGAAAATTATTTTTAAAAAAAGGGAAAATTCATATTTGTTTTGTACTTGTGTCGTTTATTTATATTATTTAATTTGTATATTGCTACCTTGCCTTGTGATGTTAAATTAGACTATATAAAATATAACTTTAACAATAAAATAACTTTATACTTTCAAGAGACACCTTGTATAGAAATAATTTCTTAATCTTATATAAAAAAATTTCTTTCCTTTATACAATCATACAAAATGAAAAATTCTGATATATTGCGATGATAAAAAGTGGGGTGGGTTTTTTAGGCAATAAAAATATAAATTTTACTGGGGATATATTATTATCCATTAGGATTTATCTGTACTTTCTGATTTATTTTAAAGATAGATGAAAAAATTTTTGAGACCGAATCAATACTTCTAGGATTACTTCCAGGATTATTTGGATTATAAAAATTGAATATTTAGATTATTAAAAAAATTAAAAACACAAAACACAAAATGAAAACATGAAAGAGAAATACAATTGGAAATTCCTCTTCAAAGTGCATTTTTGAACTTTAAAAAGAGTTATGAATTAATTGTCATTTTGAATTCTCTATTACTATAGCGCAATTTTTACTATTTTAATTTGTCCTGATAGAGACCAACTTCTAAAATATTTATTAGATTCAAACTCTAATCTTCTTATTTATTTATTTTAATATTTTACCACTATCTTATATCCGTGGAGGATCATATATGTCATTTTAGAACTTTATTTGGCAATTGCATAAATGGCCATGCAAGAACTTAGAGTTAAAGAGAAAAGAAAAATAGATGATGGAGGTTAGCATTAGGTATCCAATTCATCTTCGAATGGATTAATCTTGTAGATGATCAATCTGGTTCCACGGAAATTTCTGGATTAATCTTGGAGATGATCGATCTGGCTCTCCACGGAAGTTTCTCATCGATGATTAAAATAAATCAAGAGGCACTCATGCATGGTGGTCTATGTACTGATCTACTTTTCAAATCCACTATCCACTAAAAGAAAAATCTCCTACAATACATCGCAACTTAATCTCGACTCTCAAAATGCTGGAGATCCGCACTGAAAATCTAACCACTGTACCCTAAAGTGCACTTTTGAACTTTAAAAGGAGAAAGTGGAACCTAAATAAAGAGTTATGAATTAATTGTCATTTGAATTTGTATCACTTGTCTATTTATAGTGCAATTTATACTACTTTAATTGACTCATTTTTTCATATAAATCATTGTATTTTATTAATAATTCAGGTGTTCATCTTATTTATTTTCCTAAATATTTTACTATTATTACGATAGCACCCATGGAGGATCATGTAAGCTAAGTCATTTTAGAACTTTAGATTTTACGACCAATTTAGTAGCCTGAAAACCTCAAATGCAATGAAAATTTTCACTTCAAAGTTTAATTAATTGTCTGAGCAAATATTATATTAATGCAGAACAGGAAAACTATACTTTTACTGTATTTTATTTTATAAATTTAAACACGGATCTATTATTTCTCCATGACTGTTTAGCACGAGGATGTACACATGATAAGATTCATGCTTAGTCAAAAACTATATGAGAGATTAGTAGCATTAATTAATTACACAGATAATATTTACAGTACTGGATCTTGTCATTCATTAAACTCGATCAAAAAAGGAAATCATTGTGTGTCATTCATCTCTATACATCAAGTAATGCCATATCTAACAAATACGAAGCATGCATAGAATTGGAAGACCAAGTTTCAATTATATATATCTGTTTCAGTGAATCATACAGTTGTTTCTATTTTATGTATCCATTCCATTAATCATTAAATTTCCGAGATTTTAAGATCAAAAGGAAGTTAGTGTTTCAACTTATTGTTCACATGATATAAGCAAACAAGATAGACAGGACAAAACAACTATGAGAAAAAGCTGCAGAATCCAAGTTCCTATATACACAATGAAATCTCCAGATACTCTACATGAACATCACCAGAAAGATCAAACACACAAAGGCCAAATTAATCGTAAATCTGAGTACTTAATCATGGTTTTTCTGCACAAATGAAATGTTTAAAACTTCTAAGTCGTAATTAATCACCTTCACAGTGCCATCTTATTCTCTTTGCTTGTAAGCAATGGCAGGCCAAGAGAAATGACTCCAAGTACAACACTCACTTCCTGATTCATGCACTGTTTCCTATATATAGATATTCTTCAATCGAAAACGATAAAAAAAAATGACTACTGATTTCTTTAATCAGTCCCATCGCATTAAAGTGAGGCATAATAAAATCAAATGAAGGTACAGTGAGAATTTGTAGACATCAGGACGCTGAAGAAGAAAACAGAAATGAAATCTGTAGATCAAGCAGACAGACATCCAGTTCTTGGTCTCAAATTCGTGATGCATGTTTCCAAATAATGCAAGCTCATGAAATAGTAGGAATATAATTATGCAATTACCAGTAATGGTCTGAAGATTAAAAATATAAATTATAGGAGTCGATGATGATGATCGATCGATGAAGGTCACGCATTTCTAGCAATAGGTAAAGCGTATGCGTAGTGATGAAGGTGTCGGTGATTAGGGTGGAAGCGGAGGGTGGTGATGATGATGATGATCTGGAGGCGGCGGTGGAGCTATCTTGCGCTTCTTCTTCTCGTAGCTGACGCCGCGGGCCTTGGACTGGAGGTCGCGGACCTCGCGGAGGTAGAGGCGGATGGCTCGGGCGGCGAAGGGGTTGTTCTCAGGGCGGCCGCCGTTCTCCTCGTAGGCGGCGCGGAGGCGGCCGACGAGGGCGTCGAGGCTGCCCCAGGCCTGGCGGAGCGGGCAGGGGCAGGGCGCCGGCGGGGAAGGGTGGCCGAAGAAGGGGCACACCTGCACGTGCACCT
>JBBMKF010005855.1:0-25214 GCA_037834155.1 Curcuma caesia | reverse complement strand
GCCCATCCAAGAGGCATCGACTCCCAATAAAAAGGCGATGGTCGAGGAGCGGCGAGGACGAGGGAAGGTGGGCGGCCAACGCGGCATCGCCAACCCTACGAGCCTCTCGCCCTCTTCTACCACCTCTCCCTCTCTGCGACACAATAGGAATTTTTTAAATGATTGGAAAAAGTGAACAATTTTTAAATTTAGCAAGGTAAAGTGAAAATTAAAGAGAAGGCGATTGTTTTTTTTTATTTGAATTTAAATTTCGTTTTTTTAAAAAAAATGGCATTCTAAAATATTAAAAAAATAAACCTAAAATATAAAATATGCCATTTGAAAATTAAAGGATCATATTGTCATAAACTTTTAAATTTCAAATGATATATTTATAAAATTATATTGTGTACGTTAAACTTATAACAGTGATTAAAATTTAAATTATTTTTAATTTTTTTAAAAAAAACTCATAAATGGAATTAGTGCTGGTCATGTTATCATGAACACAACAATGATATGATCCCTAATTATATAATGGCTAATTATTATTTAACATGGATTAGCTGAACATAGTTTAGTAGTTTTTATACAAAAACTAGTCAACTAATACATCATTTATCAATTATAAATTACTTATTTACACAAACAAAACTAAACTTGAAACCATTGAGCAATTTTGAGTCTAAAAGTTGTTCTCTTATCTATTACAAGCTGCTACAAAAAAATCCATCCAGTTAAAGCTCTGAATGTCACTATAAAGCAGGGAAGATCATTTCAATAACCTAATTTGTCTCCAAATGGACTCATTCAGACAATTAGGGCTCAGCGAGCCCAGGGGGGTGGTTACATAAAACTTGGGAAGACAGGCCCCTTTGATACACCAAGACGAACTTCCATGGCGTGATGCAGGTCTGATGGTCTGTTGGATTCTGAATCTTGTGGCACTGGAGATTGGCAACAGAAAATACAATTGAATCTCAGAGCGCAAAATAACATAATATGGAAACATATAATGCAGGTCTAAGGAATATTATTGCAAATAAGACATTTATGCTGGCTTAACTGACAAGACTCTTGACTGAAGTTTTAAGTGGGCATGCATATCAAACAGTTGGTAAGCTCTGCCGCTATGCGGCGTTTGACGGATTAATAACACATCAAACAAACGGGAAGCAAAATGAATGGTGCTGTATCAGATATGAAGTCCATAATTGTGGCATATATCACAGATAATGGACTTTTCTCATGCCAAATCAAGATATGCTTGTGCTAGAATGAGTATACTAATAAATTAGAAGCAGCAGCAGTTGAGATAGTGGACTATCACAGCACTACAGCACAAAAAAAAAACAATGTGTCCTACAGAACAAGGATCATATTATAGGAATTTATATGTTGTAGGAATATATCTTTGTAGAAACAGTGGTTGAGTTTTCCCTCTGAAAGATGTTGCAAGCTGATTTGCATAATTCCTGCACTGTGAAAGTCACAAAATTATCCCATATTTAGCTTTGAAAGCTCCAAAATTAAACATTTAAAGTCATGAGGTGCTAAAGGTATATTTTTCAGCAATAAATTTTGTCACACACTGATTTGCAATTCAGATTCCGCTGTGAGAATCATGAATTTTTCCTATATTTAGTTGTGGTACATCCCAAATTGGTCATTTCAAGTTTCCAAATGTCCAAAAATGTATTTTAAGGACAAGTCCTGTACATCAGTTTGTAGCCCCTTCTGTGTCATTTTGTATAGTCCATATCGATCTACACGCTGATTTACAAATGAGCTTGCATTGTGGAAATCACAAATTTATTCAATATTTTAACTGTGTTGAATCCTAAGTCAATTATTTTAAACTTTTGGGTGTCCAAAAGTGTAGTTTATTGACTAAATCTTGAAGCGCAATGCTCTATCTTTTGTCAAAACAAATGCTATAGGTGTACATATCACGCAAAATCTAATTGATGACGAATGAAACCAAAACACAAAGTGTGTAAAAGGAAAATGCATACAATTGAGGTAATCCTCAAAAGCAAAGTCGTCCAAGCCACCAGTGAGAGCCTCAAAGCCTAGCATCGATGATGTCAGTGCTCCAGGAGGCCTCTGAAATCTGAAATTTTAATGCTCTCTCATTAGAAGTATTGTAAGGCAGGACTCCAGTTCATACAAAAACAATATGTATAAGTGAAGCAAAATCAATAGTCATACACACTTAATAAGCCTCCTACATTTCAAAAACAATAGCAGAATATTTATATTGAGCTCTTAGAAATGATCGGATGATTTCAACAATTACAGGCTGGTATAACCCTTACAGTTTTAATGGATTTTGGAAGTTGACTGAATAACGAACAGAAGAGAAGGTGAATGCTAAATTTTAGGTGTATAAAATTTGTATTTCAAAGAACACTGGGTGCGTATCACACCATATTCTTCCATAGTTTCTCATCTAGAAATCCTTCTTTTGTGTTTAAAAAGTTTTTTTGCTTCTAGAAATATCTTGAACAAATAAAGAAGTAACTTCTTAGCTTCAGGAACAATCAAATATATATACGGCAAGTGGAAACCAGAATTTCACATAAAACTTTCACAATCATAAGTTGATGCATTTTCATCTACTTGCTATTTCACATCATGGTAGCACAATTTCAATTACATTATCTGTGGTTTTAAAAAAAAAAAATCCCTCGGCTCCTTGCACTGTCAATCTGATTGATTATAATTTACAGTTTGTGTTCAGCTTGTCATAAATAGTAACTAATCTTCATTCTTCCCGTTCAATGTGGATTTGGACAAACAACATTTTCGTTTTCTTATCTCCAACCTAACACTACTATCGTAGACATTAAGCGATTTACCAACGTCTCAGGGGAAAAGGCCATACCTGGAGAAAATTTGCGCATCGAGATCCCTCCTCAGATTGAAAGCTGATCCATAGGTAAGATCCAACCCCAGGCGCTTCTTCTCCTCCCAGAATCTACTCGTCTGACCCAATCAAACAGGAATTAGGGTTAAGCTCTCAGGAAGAATAAAGAACATCCACCCAGACTCCAAATCCGTAGATCCGGAAAGGAAAAAACGAATCAAAGTAACGAATAAAAAAATGAAGAGTCAGGGTTTACAGAGTCGCGAAGGGATTGGAGGGGATGGGATCCGACGATGTCGCCCTTGACAGAGTGCAAACCGAAACGGAGGACGTCGTGATTCGCCACCACCTCGTGCTCGATCGCCGACTTCGACGACATCTCTTCTCTTCCTTCACTCGTCTGCGAGTGGCTGCTTGACGAAGACGCAAGAGGCCGCCGTCCGACGTTAAGATGAGCCACAGCCGTCGGATCAACGTCCTCAACCGCGTTACGATTCGCGCAAGGCGTGATCGGGAAATCTGCAAACAATGCAGAGGAAGGGAAGCCGTGCCAATGTAAATTTCATTTTACCCCTTGAATGTTCAGATAATTTACTTTAATGCTTGTGATTCTGTAAATTAAATCTAACTCCCCAAAAACTTCAAGGACTAGAAACTAAAGTGAAATAATTTCCAAAAAATTATGAGAAATGAACTAATTTCATGGAAATAAGTGTGCATTTTCCCTCAAAATACATTTTTTTTATAATTTAATTAAAAGTAAAATCATGTCGACTAATTTAATCAAACCTCAACACTTGGCTGGACATTTACAAGCAGCCACATCACAATTCACAAATTACAGATTGAACAGTGGTTGGAATTCCGCATAGAAACATTTCAGAACTCTTTCCGGTGAACTTCTTCTTCTTCTTCTCCTTCTTCTCGATCTTCTTCTGCTTTTTCTCCTCCTTCTTCTTCTTTTTCTCCTTCTTCTTCGCGGAAGGCGAAAGAAATTGCCGGCGACCGGAACGGCGTCCGTGGCATGGACACCTGCCTCCCGGCGCTGTCGTAGTGGATGGAGCCGGAGAAGTCGAGCGGCTGGCACTTCTCCCCCATCAGTATCGTCTTCCGCCACACGCCCTCGTCTTCTCCCTCTACTGATATCTGCGACCTCACCTTTCTCATCATCATCATCATCTTCTTCTTCTTCTGATTGCTGCTGTTATTTCCGCTGTTTCCGAGGCAGGGGACGAGGCGGAGTAGCAAGCCCTCGCCGCCGGCCCCGATCCTCTTCCGGCCGCTTGCGGCGAGCTTGGAGAGGCTCGGGAGCCGGCACGCGGCACGCGACGCATGCTTCTTCCACGTCGCCATGAAGGCGGAGTATGCGTCGCCGACTGCCATGGATCAGTTAATTGGGTGGCAATCGTTCGGAGACGACGACACTTATACGGCTCAGCCTTTTCTCCGATTATTGATTTAATTAATTAATTAATTAATTAATTAATTGGGTGATGTGATGACATGCTGTTTTTCAACCGCTAATTAATAACACGGTTAAGTCACAAATTAATGATGTGATGAATTTTTATCTTTCTTGAAAAAAGAAAAACAAAATCAAAGTATACTGAATTGCTATTTAAAAAAAAAAGATAATTAATTGTCAGTCAAACAGATTTTCATTTAGCTGAGCCGACTTAGTTTTATATAAAATAATAATAATAAAATAATTAAAGTTTTGTAAACAAATCAAATTAAGTCATTTTCGTGAAATCTGATTTAAATGTATTAGATTAAAATTTTATTAATCCATTTAAAAATGAATTTAAATAGACCGGCCAATCCAGGATAAGTTTGGATTGCCTTATGGATTAAAAAAATCTTTTCAAAATTCATAAATAAAATAAAAAATTTAATGAATCTGTTAATTTTAATTATATATTTTTAAATTTTTAATGAATTAGTGAACTAATTCGTTTAATCCGCAACCCATGACAAAGAAAAACACTTAAGAAATCTAACTTATATAATAGACAGTGTGATCGATCAGAAATCTAACGAAATCGGACCGGTTGACTGGAGGCAGCTGGTCATCGCGGGAAGAAACAAATATCCATGAAATTTAGTGAATCAAAATTGCGGTCGTTGACTGATCGATTCAAGTCAACTCAGTGGAAGGCTGAGGTCGCACAAAATCGAATCTTTGTCTCGGTCAAAAATCTAACTTAATTACGTGGGAGCCATCTGAAGATACTACACGTGCCTTCTTCAATGGTTTCTTTTGATTATTTATTGTATTTAATTTATTATTATTATTTTTTTTTTTCAGTCGTTCGTTGTCCAGTGGATTTGAGTCTTTTTCGCTTGTTTTGGGGGTTTGATCCATTCAAAGAGTCGACTTGGCGGTCAAAAGTCTCAGTGGACGAGAAGTCCATGGACGATTTTTATGCATGTTTAAATACAATTTATTTCATCTATTTTTTATTAATTCATTTTTTTTTAATTTTTACTATTCGATAAACCTTAAATAGACAGCCCTGTCCCGTAGACCAATCACCAGTAATTTAAACATCACAAATCGTATGGTATATAATGCGAGAGAATACAACTCTCATTACATGTAGAGTTATCAATTTGCGTTAAAAGTGTTGGATTGATTTGTCTTATCAAATTATTTAAATGGATTGGATTGATATTTTTCAACTCATGTCAAGGTGGTTCTAGATGGATTGGCCCACAGTCAGTGAGTTGAAATTTTTATTTTTTCTTCTAAAATTTAAAATAAAAATTTAATGAGATTATGAATTCAACCCATTTAATCCACAACTGATTCGCAAACTTAACCAACTTAATCTGCAATCCAAACATAAAAAATTTTAACCTTATATATTTTTTTAGCCGGCCAAGATGGTGAATCAACTCGTCCCACTCCTTCATATAATAAATTTTTAATGCATTAACTAGCCTCCGTCGTAGATTGATTCATTTGACCGCATTACATAATTATCCCATCTTTTTATTTACCATCACACCCTGCCTTAAAAGGCTTCACCTCAGTGGGCATTGTGCATGTTTCTCACGTGGGCAACCCGCCAGGCCCAGTGGGCCGAGGTTGGAGGAGTCCAAGTCCAAAACAATAAACTCCTATTTAATCAATCAATAAATTATATTATTAATTAGAAAAATACTTTATTAATAAATAAGTATGAACAAGTTAAAATAAATAAATTTATAAATGATTATTTCTCCCTAACAATTAGCTAAGTTTTTTTTTTTGTTTCAAAATCCTCCTCTTCTAATTATTTAAACATAGTGTGGAGCTAACCAAGAGGTATAGATTGGGTTGCGTAGTTTGCAATCCGACCCGATTTAGGACGAGCAAAACATGACCTATGAAAGAATTGGGCACGCGTGCAAGATCTAACATAGTCCATCGGTTAAGCTAGACGAGAGTGACTCAACCTATAGGTCTTATTAAGCATGACTCACGTGCCAAACCTACTAAGTCAATCAAACTTGGGCCCATGACAAACATTTCCCACTAGCGGTCAAGATCTATGACAAATTGCATCATGCCTAATTCGACGCGACACTCATTTGGAAACCTCTAACCTAACTATTTCTCTAATCCAAAAGGTAGATATGATGATCAAAACTCCTTTTTATAAAATATAGTTTCGCATTCATCACGATCTTCCAAAAGAGGAAGAAGCTGAGTTGCCATGAACCTTCTTGGCCCTTTTAATTTTTTAAATTCATCTTTTTTGTTCTTCAACCCTCCAAAATCAACAAAAGAGTCTCCTACATATCCAAGAAAAGCCTTGTTTATTTGTTTATCCGATCTTAGAATTCAACAAAGTAACATAATCTTCTTCTTCTTCTTCCTTTAAACAATGAGAATCATGCTTCCACCTTACTGACCAATGAATGCATCTCTTTGTGAAAGCTCCATTACATTCATCTTTAGTGGAAGGCATGCACGTTGCACTAATCTCTCAAGTCATCATCAGAAATAAAACAAAAATCAGAAGAAAAATAAAAAATAAAAATAAAAAACTAAAAGAAATAATAATAATAATAATAATAAACAGTCAAAACTGGGGAACTCATGCAATTGAAAGGGGCCTTCATGGCTGGCTAGTTCTGTTGTGAATGGCTTGAGCTTTGGGAGACACTTCTAGGTCTGCCTTTTAGGGTTTCTAGCTCTATCTGCTCTAGGGCCTGCACCACTTCTTTCATTGATGGTCGACTCTTGGGGTCGACCGTGAGGCACTTGAGGGTGAGTTGGGCGGCTAGGCGAGCCCCCTTGGAGGGATACTGCCCCTCGAGCCGGGGGTCCATTAGTTGGGCTAACTTTCGGCGATCCGCTAAGTGAGGTTTCGAGTATTCTACAAAGTTGTGTTGCCCGCTTGGCCGACTTGGGTCGAATGCCCGCTGCCCTGAGAGCATCTCGAGTAGCACCGCCCCGAATCCGTACACATCGCTCTTTACGTACAAATGACCTATGTGAAAATCAATGAACAAAATAGTCCTAAGAGGATGGTCCTATAGAAGTATCTTCTTTGAAGTTGTGAATATACTTACCCGTGCTAACGTATTCGGGCGCGGCATATCCATAGGTGCCCATGACTCGCGTGGTGACATGCGAGTCCCCTTCGCCCGGCCCGTGCTTTGCTAGTCCGAAATCCGAGAGCTTCGCGGTGTAATTCTACATTCACACGACAATCCAACGAAGCCTTTTAAGATAGTCGAATCGTAAGATCTAGACACTTGGATTATAAAAAAAAAACATTCACCGAGTCGAGGAGGATGTTGGAAGCCTTGAAGTCACGGTAGATGATTTGCCTCTCCGACGCGTGCAGGAACGCGAGCCCTCGGGCGGCGCCTGTGACTATCTTGAGCCTCAAGCTCCACGAAAGCGGCTCGAAGGCGCCACCTCCTGCCCCCAAAATTTGAAAGGCAAAAACACACACACACAAACCCTTTAGCACGAGTCTGAAGCACTGTACGATGCATTAACCGTGAAACTCACTTCTGAAGAGGTGGTTCTCCAGGCTTCCCTTGGCCATGTACTCGTAAACAAGAAGGTGCTCCTTCTCGTCCAAGCAGTAGCCCAAGAGCTTGACGAGGTTGGGGTGCGAAAGCCGGCCGAGGAAGTCGACTTCCGACTGCACTCAGACGTTTTTGGGTGAGACCGATTGGCTGAGAAAGTACGAAATTTGTCAACGAGAAGTTTTCTTTTACCTGCCACTGTTCGAGGCCCTGCATGCCCTCGGTGTTCAATTTCTTGACCGCCACCACCATGCCGAGGCCGCTCTTGGCAGGGTTCAGGGTCTTCTCCTCCACCCACCCTTTGTACACCCTCCCGAAGCCTCCCTCGCCGAGGACCGCATCGGCCTTGAAGTTCCTCGTGGCGGCTCGCAGCTCCGAGAAGGTGAAGGCCCGGAGGTTGGGCACCTCGAGGATCCGGCCGTCGGGGAACGCCTCGTCGGCGCTCATGAAGCTGCCGTCGGACTGGCTGAAAATGCTCCCGCTGCGCGTGGAGAACCTGTCGATCGCCGGTCCGCTGCTGCTGGCCCCTGCAGTCGCAACTGAGAGAAAGAGACAGAAACACGCAGCGATCAGAAGATAAGATTTGTTCGGTTTGGATTGGATTTTGAACATGAACATGAACATGAACATGAACCTGAATTGGTTGCAGGGAAGGGCAGGCAGTTCCCCATGCCTGGTTCTGAACTGCTGCTGGCTCTGCGCTGTTGAATTTGATCTCTGCTCTTTAAGAGAAGAAGAAGAAGAAATGTGGAGAAGGGAAAGGTAAAGGAAAAGGAAAAGGGCAAGAAAAGGGAGGGAGAAAGAAAGAGCAAGGTTGACCTTTCTGTGTGTTTGGATCGCGTCAATGAGCACTAGAAATGGATTATGGGAAGGGAAGGCACTTGTTTATCATGAAGAACATGTGTCTGCTTATGTGCCATAGAATGATCACTCTGCCGTTCTGTCGCTATTCTCGTTGACCTCCTGAATCCAAAAAAGAATCATCTTCAATTTGGGCTCCCTAGCAATCTACTTAGTTCTACAAGTTCTTCTTATTTGGCTTTAAACTGTTGTACATAATGGTGCCCTTGTGCTAATACAATAAGGACAATCTTGTTTGTTTGTATTGAGAATAATAAGAATACAAATTTGCAATGTGTTGTCAGTATGAAAAAGAGTAAAAATACTATACAGAAAAATAATTGAAAAAATATATATGTACAAGATCATCATGTCTCAATTATCACTACGAGAATAATAACTCTCAAAGTATATAGTAAAAAGAAAATAGCAATGAAGTCTCACTCTTGTGTAGCTCATGCATCCTTTAATTGCACCATATGACTAGATGCTGGCAGTCTCAAACTTCCAGACATCGAGCACTCCAGTAACATGTCCAATGTAAAGATATCCACCAAGGGAAACTTGAATACTATCAATTTCTTCTTTGCAACTAATATGACCTCTATCAGTGAATCTGCAAAACAACGAAACAATTTCTATTAGTTTTTGCTCAATTCAATGATGTAGAATATTTTAAGGAAAAGGCTAAGTAATACACATACGATGGCAATTCATAGGTGCGAATGGAGCTGTCACTACAAGAGGATAGTAAGATGGGTGTCCCCTGAATCCCACGTAAACAAACAGGACCCTGAAAATAATAACAAAAACAAATAGATTCTTATAAATAGCTTACAAAGGTGTTTTCAAAATATAAGCATGTGGTTTTGGAAACTTATAGTCATAGTAGTGTTTGTAAAATTTAATTTGAGTATAAAAATTTAAAATAAGTTTGACAATAATATCTATATTTCACATAATTAATGTCGACAAAACTCACAAGTGTTTCTTCATCTCTCATTACCAAATAAAACAAGTTTATGAGAGATGAATTAATTTTTATGAACATTTTGCCTAAGGGATGAGGGAATTCATTGATTGCTTCTTTATAATCATGTTGTATTAAAAAATTTAGTTTAACAGTTTGTACAAAGATTACTTACGTGGTCTTCTTGGTGGGAATATACTATTTCTAGATTTCCACCTTTGGTAGTTGTCCAAATCTGCATCGAGAAAATTAAAAACAATGATTAGAAACATCGATCACCATATCAGTGGAGTCAAATTGAATGTTGTGTAATAGAAGGAGAAAAAAAAACAACACGGAGAATGTAAAAGAAAACTAACTTTTATTGTGTTGTCCAAGGAACATGAAATCAAAAATTTATCATAACGTAGCAATGACAAGACTGCCGACTTATGTTCAGTGACTGTCTGTACACATTCCAAGGTAGCAAGGTTCCACACCTGAAGAAGAGAGGATAATGAAGTGTTAGAGAAACAGCATTCTTCTACACTAATAAAGCTGAAAGCAGATTAAGTAAATAGAAAATGCAGTATTTATTCCCTTCAAATATGTTAGCAAATAGAACTAAAAATGAGGAGATATAAAGTCCTCCAGTATGCGTCAATAGACGCAAGCTTAGAGACATCATTTGTTTTAACTAGAATTAAAGAACTCATTTTTGTAACTAGTATCGAGTGCAATAACAAATGCAGTAACTAACTTGACAATGATACGTGACATGATTCTTACTTTGATTGTGTGGTCCATGGAGGCAGAGTAAAGCATGTCGCCCACCATAAATGAGGTTACTGCAAGTTTATGACCAACAAGGGAAGCTGTTGGCTCAAGAGAGTTATTTTCTGAATCAATTTTCCATGCCAGTATGCTTCCATCCTGCAGCAAGAATATAGGGATGAGAATTCGGCTATCAAAAAGGAAAATGTGAAGCATAGAAAAAGCAGGATAACCAATCATATAGAATACCTGAATGCCAGCAAATAGCAATCCGTTGGCAAGAGCCAGAGAATGGACCTGCCCATTGGGTCCATCAAGACAAGTCTGAGTTCCAATTTCAGTGTTCCAGACCTGCATTGCCACAACGAACAAATTCAATATGCAATTACTCTCTGAACAGGGAAAGAAAAAGCAAAATCGAATCGAAGTATCTATTTACTGACCTTGATAGAATTTGGAACTCCTACAAATATCCAGGGTCCTTCACTTATCACAGAACCCACACCCCCTCCCATTTTGAAGCTAGCAAGGAGCTGGATCAGGTGAATGTAAAGGGGAATTTAGCATCAGAGATACATTAATGCAAGGTTTTGCAAGGGAGAAAAAAGAGATCTTTTTATGTCAACATGTGATGCAGTATATACCTGACCAGTATGGCAATCCCAAATCCTTAACCTTTCGTCCTTTCCTCCGGAGAACAGCATGTCTGAGTCATCTGGAAGTGTGACTCCCGAGACGGCCTGCATATAGCAATGATGTCAAACACACAATTAATAATGCGCGAGAAACTCGGAAATCGTAACCTAACATTCGTTTTCTTATTTGAAAAACAAAAACAGAAATAGAGGAAAGTAAACTCACGTTTTTGTGCCCTCGGAGAGAGGCGAGATGGGAGAATACTCCTCCGCAAGTAGAGTTCCCAGCGAAGAACTGGCCGCGAATCTTGTCGTCGTTGGTCTTTTCGACGGGTGGGCTGGCGTCCCGGGGCTTCTTCAACTCGGCGGGAGAGTCGGAGGCGTTAGGGTTGGTCCACACCAGACTCTGATTCGTGATTGTGGCAGCCACAGGGGGTGGTGCTTCGGCGGCATTGCCATTCGTCTTTGCGACAGGTGGTCTGGCATCGCGGCGCCTCCGCAACTCGGCGTGAGGATCGGAGGTGTTAGGGTTTGTCCAGTCCAGCCGCCTCTTATTGAATGTGGCAGCCACAGGAGGTGGTACGTCGGCGGAATTGTCGTTCTTCTTTGCGACGACGGGTGGGCTGGCGTCGCAGCGCTTCCCCGACACGGAAGGAGGACCAGAGGTGTTAAAGTTGGTCGGCGCCGGCCGTCTCTTGGTGATTTCAGCAGCCACAGATGACAGCACGTCGGCCAACTCGCCGTGCAGAAAGCGGCACGGGTGGCGATTGCACCGCCCCGCCCGCCAGTAGCAGCAGACTCGGAGATGGGGAGGCGCCGTGACGTGGGAAGAGGAGGTCGGCCTCTGGTAGACCCGCTTGATTCCTCGGCGAACGAAGGCGATCTTCTCCATCTCTGGAATCGCACTCGAAGGGGAAGCAAGAAGAAGACTGAAAGGGAAGAGTGAAAATGACTTCAGAAAGGGTTTGTCGGAGCTTATATATAGTTGGCTTGGGCGACAAGCAATCCGAGCAACTCTGGAATTGGAATTGGAATTGGAATTGGAATCAATTTATTAACTCAAAATTGTCAGGCCCATTAGCAGGTCCATTAAACCGGTCCAATTACCAAGCCCATTACCACATTCAAATTATAATTAATCTGTCGCAATGCCTTAATTACAATATATTATTGAGTACTGACATAATCACTTATTATTAATGATAAATTAATATAAATTAAATCACTTAATACGAAATTTCTAAATTACTAACTGAAGTCGGCCTCAACCATTATTAACCTGAACAAGAGAGGCCACCACCACCATCACCAAATTGATTTGTTCTATTTCTTAAATAGCAGGAGTAAGAAGACCATCACCAAATTGATTTGTTCTATTTCTTAAATAGCAGGAGTAAGAAGACACAGCCCTTGAAGAAAATTCATAGTTGAGTTGATTACGACAGAACAAATTTATTGAAATAGATAAAAATCAAATCTTGATAAAGCCGAAATAATGTCCTCTTTCATCATGGCCAATTACAACTTTTCAATTTACTTCCCGGGACATAATTGAATTGATTACAATGAAACAAACTTACTAAAGTAGATAAAGATCGAATCTCAATGAAACCAAAACAATATTCTCCGTTGTGACTAACTGCAACTTCTTAATTTACCTCATCAGAGATGATCATAAGACCAACCGTGTAAGATCACTAGAGTTGCGGATTCCACTTTTTACTAAAATTAATAAGAAATATTAGCCCTCACTTCTTTAGTAACAAGTGAAATTCACCGTCACAACGACCTCACACAATCAATCCCATGATCATCTATAAAGAGACAAATCAAAAAAACTACAATTAACCACAACAGAAAAAGATATTACCTTAAATTCATCTAGATTCGACTCTTGTCCACCTCAACAATTCTACTTCATCATAACCAACTCAATTTATGTCCCAAAACAAAAATATTAACCCTCACGGACTATAAAAAAAATACCATCGACAGAAGAGGAGTCACCTCCTAATGGATGCGAAAGTCTGTCAGATTGTCTCAATCTCACTCCCTTACGGATGCTATTAATCTCGCTCCCTTAAGGATACTATTGTTGTTGATGCTATTGTTGCTAAGGATGAAATCCTTATAATTTATCTCCCTCTCAAAAAGTAGGAGGCTACTTGGAGGGCCCGCCAAAGCGACATATTCACCTTTTACCACCGATTAATAAAAAATACTACCAAAATTTCATACATTTCACCAGTGTATAAAAAATACTACCAAAATTTCATACATTTCACCAGTGTATAAAAAATACTACCAAAATTTCATACATAGGATAAGTACATGTGCTACTGGATTCATCATCTTTACGTGCAATAACAAAAATAAGGGGGGGAAATTCTCCTTGAAGCTTTTCAAAGAACACATCTTTATTCAGTAAAAATAATGAACAACAAACAGCGGAGAAAAAATATATTATATATATTCATCTCGACTAATAGACTATAGAATTTTATAAAGGAAATGAATGAATTAGTCAGTGGTGACGTTAACTATGCATGGGGCAAAGGCTCAGCACTAGAACTCCAAACACTCGCCTGTACAATTCGCACAACATTATCATGTTAATGCACAATCTTGGGGCCTCGTCCAACCTGAAAAAAACAAAAAAAAGAGAGAGAGCTATCCTTAGTACAATCATATCATGGTGCATGATCAAAAGAGCAATTGTCATATTGTTACCCATTGTGACCGTTCATTTTTATCATTTTACAATAATAATAATAATAATTCCATTGGGAGATTCACTTTCTTATTGATTTCTCACTAAACAAAAATAGATAGCATAAACAATATTGTTAATAAATTACAGTATACCCTTCTTCAATTAAAGAACAAGGTGTGAATATTTTCTTGAATATATATGTTTTTTACTTTAGATTGGTAAGAACAAGTGAACAATTTTATTGACACTGTTCACTTCTTCATGTATCATGATATAGAGAAGTATACCTTTTGCAGAAGATGATATAGAGAAGTATAATGGATATGCATACCAAAAGTGATGAGGTTTCACTTTGATAATGATCAAAATGTTAAATCAAATTTGATGACTTTAAAAAAAAAGGACATTCTTTTTGAAATTTACCCTTTGGCTAAGATTCAAATCTTCCGAATATAAGTCCAAGAGTTTTACCACTTAAGCAGCTCATCTTGAAAACTGGCATCGACATGAACATAGCTGCTGCACTCTTGCCCCCCAGCTACTACTACTGTTAGTATATTTTACACTGTTATGAGACGAGACACCCCTGCAAAGGAACCAAAGTTAACATTACTGAAGAACTAAAAGTATGATGAAAAATTCCAGGTGAATTAACCTCTCGCTGAATGGTTAGCAGAAGATTTTGTTAGAAAATGGACAACTTGATTGATTCCTTTAGACAAAGGATGTCAGTCTACCTCATTGACGATAAACTAGAAAACCTGGAAAATGCACATAGAAATATCAAATGCGAGGAAGTTGACAGAACATGAGAAAGATAACTCCAAGTAGTAAGCTCATCTCGAGCCAGTAATTGGATTCATATATAAACGAGAGAACATGGACTTACCATATTTGTTGTAACTGATGTGATGGGGCTTCAAGCATTTGAAAGAGGTTATTGACCTCAGCACTTGGTGACTTTATCAAGCATTTCATGCATCTGTACCAGTTCGAGTCATGTTCACAGACGTCTCTTTACGGTTTATGGTGGAACCTTGACAGAGCAAATCAATATGAAAATCAGGGCCCATTATACAATCAGCTCCTGCAAATTCCACTTCTTTTACAGGGAGACCGACGAGGGATATAACCCATACTCATCTCTTATGCATTTTGGTTGATTGCCTAATCTCTTGTCAGTATATAAAAACAACAAAGCCTGCAACATCCAATGTACAAAAAATTGCAAGCCAGCTTCTCTTTACATACTCAAAGCTGGAAAGTATCCAGTCTCTTCAAGGAAAACATTATTCGACTTGCAGCAGGAAATTAGTTTTCACCCTAGGATGTCCGCCAATGAAGAGACTGCAACAGCAGAAGTTATCTACAGTTCTATTCACAGACAAGTTCTCAACTAACTGCAAGCTTCTAACGACCAATAGACTCCAGTGAAACTCTTACAAGTCGAAGCAACCCTTCCACATCATGAAAGTTGAAATCAAGAGCCTTTTTCACTGAAGACAGGCTATCTGGCCTGCCCTGGTCAAGATTGGCACTAGCAGCTGCAATCGAAATTTGTATTTTCCTAGTTGCTTCAAATGCACAGTTTAGGTCGTTTGTCTGCAATAAAGCACATTGGAACCATATTTATACATACAAAAAGGAAACTACGAATCAAACCTCATTTTTCTAACAAAACCATGGAACACTTCAGACACTATAAGGACAATAATCTAGTCAGTTTTCAATTGTTAATTTCTTTCAGTAACAGAATAAGAAAGTTGGCGCATATATATACAGATCACAGTATGAGAAAGCAATTTCAATCTATTAACTTACATAATGAAGCAAACGCATAACTTGAAGATGATGGCGTGCAGCTAAAATATGGTTGCCAGCAACTTGTGGAGAACTTACACCTTTCACTGAAACATTCTTACCCAATAACCCCTGATTGTTTAAATTATCGACATCCGACGCAGAAGAAGATGGTGATTCACCTAAAATCCAAAGACAAACAAATATCAAAAACCAGTACAAGGTATGCTAGCTGGCATGAAAAAAGGAGGACTAAATTAGCGAAAAAAAATTATAGGAAATATGAATACTAATATGGAAGGCAATCCTCAAAGTTAATTCACTTTTTACCAAGGAAATTATACTTTCAATTAAAAATGTACTTAATTATTAAGTCATGATTAAGTAAAGGAAATCATTATAGCTATGGCAAAACATCAGATACAATTCACTACCAGACGTCAATGAATAAAGTAAGCTACTAAGGAATTGGTAACTGGTTATTTAAACATGCACCCAGAAGGAAAAAAAACAAATAAATGTTAACCAGTAAAATAGACATCTAAAACAAGTGTACTAATATTGTTAATATACCCAAAAAAAAAAGTTATAATCACATGGAGCACGAACTGAGGGGAACTTAAGAGTAAAAGGGCAACATCAGTGAAACTACCCTAACATGGGTTCAGTGATCGAATAAGCAAGTATGATCTCTATAAAAGCCTTACAGGGGAAAAATAGTAAAGACAATCAAACACATTAGCCTTCAAAGATAATTGGAACCTCAAATGCATGACTATTGAAAATGCCACACTTCCAAACCTGGAGGAAGAAACTGAAAAGCAGCTAGCAGCTCATGCCGGTCTCTACTTGCATTAGGATTTTTACAGTATGCAGCCTTCAGATAAGCCACTTCAATGCACTTGTATGCTAGAGCAGCTGAAGCCATGTCTTTAATTCTCTCACATTCACGGGCTACAAATCTGCCAAGATGAAGTATAACATTATCGCACAAATTTTTGACTTGATAGATTTATATCCCTAACACAGATATAGAAGTAGTACAGTAGTATTGCATAGTTGTCTTTGTTATAACCTATATTTAATTATTTATTCTTGGTTGCTAAATTTTGTACAACATTGCTATTTTAATCATATATAAAAGATGACCTTGACAACATATAATTTAGACCAACCATTTTAACAGCATTAAACACCTGAGAAGTGGGTAGATTTCATTATTTGAAGCTTACTATATCAATCTAGTTAACCATATTCAAAATTGTTTTAGCACAACCCTATCACATCATGGATAAGAAGTTACCCTATAATTAACACGTTATTGGTGATTAATAAATAGCCCAAGCCACACAAAGAATCAAACAATTTGGTTCAGCTGAACCAAGATTCAAAATCTCAAAATATATTGTAGATTCGGTCGTTAACCAAAATGATTCAGATTCAATATTGTATCATGTCGTGCTGGCACAAAAAATCAAACAATTTGGTTCAGCTGAACCAAGATTCAAAATCTCAAAATATATTGTAGGTTTGGTCTTTAACCAAAACGATTCAGATTCAATATCGTATCATGTTGTGCTGGCGCCTACACACGTGCACACACACACAAACACACACTCGCACACACACACACACACACACATATATATATATACAATAAAACATATATATATATATATATGTATGTATGTATGTATATGTATATTCTTCATTATTTCTGTCATATTCCGAAATCAGATCCCTCAACAGTCAGTTATGATATAATAATCAGCCGTCCTCAATGTGTAGTACGACAACATAAAAAATAAAAGATATCATGAGTTCCTGACTTTGGAATCGGGCACATAATTTTATCCAGCCATTTAACTGTATACAAGGACTTGGTGTATACTTGAAGCCTTGGAGGATACTAACTTTAATATTGCATTTAGCATTATCACCAATTAATGTTCATGTAATTCTTAACTTACTCGCAGAGTTTTGCCGTTTCAAAGTACATTTGTGCTGCTTCTGCTAATTTAGCACTATCAAAAGTGGCAGGTTCCATAAGAGAGGCAATATGTAGAAATTTCAAGGCAGCCTGAAAGAACAGGTCAGTGCTTTCAAGGTCTCGTCCTTCAATCTACAAGAAAATCATTTATAAGAAGCAAACAAATTTTTTAATCACATTGGATTAGCGGTGTGATCAGAGTGATGCGTGAAAGTACATTTACCTTTAGGCGATTGGCTGTGTGTTTAAGATCTCTTGCTTCTTTAATAAGAACAGTATGGTTTTCCTTTCTTATTGGACTGGATGTGTCAGGACCATTAGAAATGGCATGTCTCGTATCAGTATGGTGTGATCCACTATGATTATCTGGATGCTTTTGTTGTCTTACCACTTTCAAGGCATCAGTAGTTACTGCATCAACCATCTCACCATCTGATCTATGCTGCTTGAGAGGTGTAGAGACAACACAGCGAGCTTGAGTTTCTTGTCTATCTCCAGAAGCTAGTTTGAACAGTGACTTCTCTTGTCCAGGCAGTAGATCTGGGATACGAGTCTTATGTGAACCATTTTGGTGCACTGTTTTCTCATCTTCTAAAGGTGCCACTTGAATTTCGGGTTTCGAACTTCTAGCTCCAGTAACTAAATTTTTTGAATCTACATTTCTTTGTTGATTGGGATGCACAGAATTACCATTCGTGTCCATATGATCCTGCAAAGCAAATGACAAACTATTATCTGCTTTACTTGTCGCCCATCTTGAACTGTGTTCCTTCTTCAGCAAGCAATCCTTCACATACTTGTCATGGATGCCATCTTTTCCATTCCTACACGAATCAGTAGTAGTCGCAAGTCTGTAGCTTCTCAGATTATTTGCAGAGTTCAAATCTTTGTTATCAGAAAGAGAACCAGAAGCCTTAAGCCTACTTTTGTCTGAATCAGACTTAGAACCTCGATGTTTCTCTTTAATTCCTGAAGCGCTCTTACCAGACATCCGCTGTAAGGGGTCACCCATTTGGTGATGCCTACTGGCTTTCTTTATGTCCTGATAATCATCCTTGTATGGATTATCTCCATTCTCAATGGGAAAAATCTTATCATGGGCACTCTGTTTCACAAGCAGTTTCTCATCATATTTGCCAACAGTTGACTGGGTTCTTCCCTTCTCCAAATAACCAATGGTTCCTCCTAAAGAATCTAGAATAGCAGAATTTGTTGCCTTATGATCTTCAATAGATTGTTTCTGAAACGAAAAGCACGTATCCTTCTTGCGCTTTGCTGCAGGTCTATTTCCCCCATGAACTTCAACACCTGAACATCTTTTGGGGCTTCCCAACACAGAGTAATCAGTGTTAGTAGCATGTTTTTTATCAGAATTCTTTTTGCATGATTCCTTTTCCATTATTGATATCCTCAAAGGTGATGATGAAACCGACTCAACAGGAGATCCCTTTGGTTCTGGAATATTGGATCTACTTTTCTGGGAACCAGAAACCTTTGAAGAACTTGAATTAGCAGCTAAACTAGGTTGCACAGAGTTAGTACCCCTCCTCTTTGAGGAATCCCTCTTTAAGGAATCAAAGTTCAGATCCCTTGAGAATGCTGCATTCTCCTGGCTCTGATTTGAGGGGTGCTCTTTCTCAACCAAATTGATGGCTTCCTCATCCATTTGATCGGGTATGTAATCTCCATTGGCAACCAAGACCATTCTAGATATTGTTTGCTTTTTATCCTTCCTGTTATTGAGGTTACTGATCTTGGATATCTTTCCTTCGGACACTGATAAATCAGCCTTTTTTTCCTGAAGACACGCCAATTGACTAAAGTTTTCTTTGATATTAACCCCGTTTTCCTCATTTTGGTTAGTCACAAGTGCTTTCCGGTTGCGCTGACTTTCTTGGTGCAAACGTTTCTTCTTTGTGATAAGGGACTTCTTTACATCTGAAGTACTGAGGTGCTCCTTGATCTGTCCATTATTAAAAAACTGAACATCATCCCTTACTATGTTAGATGGGGTTGGATTGTCCTGCATATCATATTCTAAGCTCTGCAGGCGTTCTTTCTTGTGCTTCTTTGGTGATCTAAGATCATCTTGATCAACAATTCTCTTGCTTTTTGATTTCGAATGTTTCTCATTTTTTTCACTATGATTACCTGAAAAGAACAAAGATACAAGGAAATATTGTCTTGTTCACATGGCTAAAAAAGATTGACAAGCAAAAGCAATACCTCCACTTGAATAGAATCCATGATTTTTATGCTTGCCCTTTTGCTTTGGCTTGTGCTTTTCTGTTCTGAAATCAGTTGATCTTCCTAGAGTACTAATTGTACCTTTATATGATGAATTAACTTCAGCAGGCAGATTTTGATTAATAGCATTAACTGAGACTTGGTCATCCTTTTTTACAGCATTTTGAAACTCTGTAGAGGTTGATTGATTTAGTACCAAAGCATCTTTTTGAGAACTTTTCTTCTTCATAGTAGTAGGCACTCCAAGATGAATTCCACTAGCCAAAGATGTGCTTCCAGCAGGAGGGTCAAAACCATCTAGGCTAGCAACATTTTCTGAAACAGGGGCAACATACAATGCATGCAGAGCATTTGTTGTGTCGTCTTCACTGAAATGACAACTATTCATCCCTGGCCTACACAAATATATCAATATGTTAGACCATAAAGAAAAGGTAATATGTAAAGAATCATAAGCAAAGAACCAGTCCAGTTTGTTGATGAAGAGGCACTCACAACCAATTCAGCAAATTACATTGCCATTTGGATGGCAGATCACCAGGATTTGTCCCATATGGTAAGAGGCGCCATTTTTGACAAATGTCACATTGTACCCAATTCTCTTCAATAACAATGGAGGCTTGAGGAGCAATGGGTGCATCTGCAGCAGGGGCATTGCATGTCAATGGTACAGCTACTGGTTCACTAACAGATGTACCTGAAGCTAGAGTGTCCCCCATCTTTTTACCACCAGACCTTTCCTTGAATGGCTGAAAAGGCATAATGGATTCTTCATGCTTGTGTTTCATGGCCTTATTCTTAACCTTTAAATTATTTGATGAACCAACTCTAGTCTCTTCGGCTTTGATATCCCAGTTGTTATTTCCATAAGATTCCTTAGCAGCAGACCCACTAGGACATTTAAGTGGTTTTTGAGCTTTAGACTTCTCCTCATGATCATCTTTTCCATGAAAAATTTTCTTTTTTTCATTTAGTGCTGCAGATGAGCTTCCACTTACACTGTCCTTCACGACCTCTCCAAAATCAGATTGACTTGAGATTACTTTCCTTTTCTTCTCAGGTACTTGGTCCTTTGCTTCAGCTACTTGCTCATTCCTCCTCTTCTCTCCACTTGAGTCAGTGTTTGAAATCTCAGAACCTTTATCAACCTTGACTCTCCCTTCTCTCTGGAGATCAGGTTTCCCGTTCTTTTGGTTATTTGTGTTTTGATCCTCAAATGTTCTCTCTACCATGCTTGTTTTTTCACTTGATTTCCTTTTTGACTGACTGCTTCTGTTTACTGAATAGCCAACCACATTATTTATTGTGCTATCAACTAAATCAAACTGCTTTTCTTTTGTAGGACCAGTAATGGGATTGTCCTTTGATAAATCCTTTCTGATTTCCATTGGGTGATCCAGGGGTTTACATTCAGTGTGTACAGTGTTTTCACCTATTTGTCCATCTTCTTTTATAGTATTTTTTGAATTGGAAGAAACCCTAGTAAAAGAAGTAGAGGCAAGCACTTGTGCTGGTTGAGCTTCTATGTCAATTCCCCTATTCAAGATTACTGCACCTTTGTCTTCGGAAGACTTTGCTCCCCTTGGCCTCCCATTCTGCTGACTCAACTTAGTTGGCTTCTCGAGCAGACCATTTGATTCTCTTGAATGTATAGAAAAATCAATAAAGCCAGAAGTAGTTTCAGACCTTTCCTTGGACAGGTTCCCTTGTTTGTATGGTTTGTTCAAAGAGAGATCTTTTTCAATTGAGTGAAATAAACAATCTTGGAGTGGTGAAAGAAAATGGCCATCAGAAATAGGAAAACATGTCATAACCTGCTCAAGAAGATTGATTTGGATTATAAAAAATACAAAAGAAATCCTGCCCAATATGACAAGAGATAAAAGCAAATTTACCTGGATAATAGTCCTGGGAGATTCATCGGATGCATTATCCAATTCAGGAAAAATTCCATTGCTTCCATCAGGACTTTCATCAGAAGATGGTGATGGAGAAATATCTAGGCCTAGTCCACTGTAAATAGCAGCATTATTTCTAGCCAAGCTGTTGTCAGTACCCACTTTAATGCGAAGCTTCAGCGTTTTGTGGTCAGAACCATTGGTTGTCTTACTAAACAATGTCTGCAGTGAACTAGGGTCCTGTGTGTTTGGTTTATTAATAGCAATATCCCATTTGCATGAATTGTCCACTAATGGTACTGCTGCATTATTACTTTTAGGAAAAGATGAACTCAACGTAACTGAAGTGTTCTGGTTTGTGACCTGCAAGTATGAGCTGGTGAACTCAATCCTGCTTACTAACTAACGAACACCATCTAGCATTTAGCAGTAATTCTGTGAATAAACTTTTTCTATTTGAATCAGCAGAAAAATGTGTTTCCACATAATAAATGAAGGAAAAAAAATGATGCCGAATAACCAGAGTTGTGTTGCAGAACATTACTTGAAACAGATTTTAATAGAAACTTAGAATGTAACATAAAACCAATTGCATACCTCAACTGACATGTTTGAGGGAGATTTTACGACATTTTGATTTGCTACTTTATTTGGACTTCTAGGATGACAAAAAATGGAAGGAGAACGCTGATAGGTAGGTAAGAATGAACCATATCCTCCAAACTTTGCACCTGTAAATTGGATGCATCTTTATGAGCTGAGGAATCCATACAACTTGGATGCTCAATGAGTTCCTGGGACAACTTTTCTGCCTTACCCAAGTTTTCTGCAGAGACCCCAGCTTCAAAGTCTTTCTGAAAATGTCCCAAGACATCCTGTATTTTGTCATCCTAAAAGAAACAATTAAAAGAAAATAATATCACATAGCTGGTGATGATCACCAAAATTATGAAAAAAAGTATCAATATGATCTAGAATTTGTTTAGCAGTTTGCAAGGAGATGTAATCCAAATTGCATCATATTAAAGATAAATTCCCTAGTCTTGGGCACTACAATTGTCATGCATTTAGATGCAGTATAATTTTTATGGCTTAAAGAATTTTGTTTTATCTAATTCTCTGATGCCACAATGCTGGCAAACGGAGCTTCGCTCAAGAACAAGGAAAATCCAAGACAAAAGGGATCTTTTTTAATTTGATTTATCAGATGAGCCTTTTTTTTTCTTTTAACAAAAAAAAAAACTCAACCATACCTACTTCCACTCGTTCTAAAACGTGAACTTTAAGATCAAAACTCATTAATTAACCCAGCAGCCAGTAATGCAACTGTACGACCTAACAAAAAATTGACGACATCAGATTACCTGTTTCCGCAAAGCTCCAACATGAGATGAATATTTCAATCGTACAATACAGAATTTTCAAGAGTTCTACAACAAAGAAAAGAATGCAAACAAAGAAGTGGGAAACCAACTGAAAGGACTTACGATGTAGGAGAGAGCATCGGGATCGATGCAGCGGTCTTCCTCCTGACTGGAGTACGCCTCGCCTTCCTCAAGCTCGATTTCCTCCTCCATGCTTCCTAGCCCCCTTCTGGCATCCTCCCTCCTCACCGCCGACAGCATCCAATCACACAACCCTCACCCCCTCCTCACTTCTCCCCTCCCTCCCTCCCTCCCCACCTCACTTGAAAATCCAAAAAAAAAGCAAAATATCTCGAATCCCCTTCCTCCGGCGGTCGAAACCCTAGACTCCCTCACCGGAGGACGGCGGCTGCCGAGTCCCGCGGCGATCGGCGCCGGCGCAACACGCGGGGTGGTCGATCCCCGAGATCGAGATCGAGACTTCTCCAGACGAGATCGGGAACGGCGATCGCCACGAGCGCCCTCGCGCTGGTTCCTTTCGATGTCGTTCGCTAGTTGGGTGTTCTTCGAGAATGAGAGAGAGAGAAAGAAAGCGAGAGGAAGACGGGGAACGAAAAGATAATAAATAAAAATAATTTTCCCCCTTTTCTTTTCTTCTTTTATGCTAAAAATTGTAATAAAAAAATATTTTAAACAACATTTTATCTATTTTTTTTTATTTCCCCTCCAATTTAATATTATATTTTACTTTCTATAATTCATAAAATAAAAATAAAATCCTGTCTTCTCCTATCAATTTCCATTTATTCATATTAATAAAACCTTGATGGTATTTTAATTTTACAAGCTATTAAACTTTAAATAGTATTCAATAATTTAATTTAGTCGAAATTTTAATTCTCTTATTTGATAAATTATTAGAAGGTAAGAGTAATATTTTAAACCATAAGGAAAATGAAAATAAAAAATTTCTAAAGTTCTTTTTATATAAAATCTCAGTTTGCCAAAATATTTTAAAAATATCAAAAAAAATAATTCAACTATTTAACTTTTCTACTAGCCCGGGGCTCAATTCCCTCATTAGAGCTACTAACCATTGACCATTTAATTTATCACATGATATTTTAATTATTATTGTGGTTACTAACTTTAAAAACTTTAATTGAATCGGCCAAAACACAACGCTAGCTGTCTGTGATTAAGAGAGCAGGACATTAATTAAAAATAGATAAAATTCAAAAGAGTAAATTTTTTTAATTTCCTTTTTAAAAATTATTAAGAAGGATATTTTATTCTATTTTATATTAAACAAAGTTAGTACTATAAACGTAATCATTATGTGAATGAGTGAAATTTAGATATGGCAAACTGAACGAGGGAAATTTAATATTTCTCAGCTTAAAATAATTATTCAGATTTAAATAATTAATTTTATTTAAATATTTTTCTTATTATCATTAAATTTTATTGAATTAGAATTTTGCTCGTGTAGTATCGGCCACGTGTTTCTTAAAGTAGGTGATAGTCTAGATTGGCGGCGTGAAGGCCCATTCCTGGGTACCCATTTTTTACCCGATAGTAGCTGACGACGTCCCGTGGACTAAAGTTGTGGCGGGAAGCTGCTTGTGCCACGTTGCCTATTGCGTGGCACATTCCAATAATAGAAAGTGCTTTGTTTTCAGATGTTCCTGTTTCACCCTATTAAAAAGGTATATTATATTAATTTACTACTCGCATTTTAGTATTATATAAAAAAATAATAAATCCTAATCAATCGCATTGACTGAATCGGGTGATCGATCCGACCCCATAGAAGTTTTCCATGGGCCATCAGGGTAAATCGGGAAGCGAACGCAGCAGCCAATCCAGATGTCCAGCATCCTTTGATTGCGATCCTCATTTGGAGGAAAATTTCTGAAAATACGTCGTAGTTGGGGATCGAACCGCAAGTGCCTGTGTGACAAGCTGAATATCCTACCACGGTACCATGTCCTCGGGGACACATATCTTCCAATCATAGAGTCCATCCCAACATTTTAGTATTATATAATTTATATCTTATATAAGGCAAGTAAAATTATTTCAACCTATTAAAATTATTGCTGATTATAACAACTATTAATAC
>JBBMKF010005351.1:0-25230 GCA_037834155.1 Curcuma caesia | reverse complement strand
GCGACGCCTCCGGTGGCATCACCGGGCCCAGGCGGCGCCTCCGATGGCGTCACCGGGCTCGGGCGGTGCCTCCGGTGGCGTTGCCGAAGCCGCACGACGCCTCCGAAGGCGTCGGCCCGCTGGAATTGCTGGCGCCGATGCTGTGCCAGTGCCGGTGCGTGGACGGAACGAAAAATTTTACTCGTATCGTGTGATACGGTTCGAAATTTCAAACCCTGCTTAAATATATATCTAGTACCTAGTGTGTTGGCATTTTGGATTACATTATATTCTCTTTGATATTAACATCTACACAAAATTACATTCCTCTAGGCACAATGGTCACATTCCACCTCTTTGCACGTGGCTATTGGGTTGCCTTTATGCTAGCGAAAGTGAACCACGTTTTGTACCCTAACTTAAGGCTTGTTTTGGCTTGACTTGTATTGCCTTATGCTCCAATAGTTACATGAATACTTGAGAAGATACCTATCACAGGGTGGATGTTGTAAAATAAAAAAGAATTGGCAAATGGTAGATAAGATACCATAAGAAAAGGTTGGATGGAGAGAATAAAGAAGAAATAAAGATGGAGTTAACCAAAGGAAGAAAAGGTTGGTTGGAGAGATTACATAACAAATGAAGATGGAGTTTGTGTTAGTGTAATTGTGCCCTAAGTTGTCGAGTGTAATTTGTTTTTGATATTTGTGCAAAGAGTTTAAGTTGGGACGTGCATTGTGATATGATATTCAAGTGTACAGGGAGTTGACAGAACACACACGGAGTTTGGAGAGCTTGTGATTTGATAAGGTCAAGTGATGTTGAGCATGACTTGGCATGTTTAAGTTGACAGCTTGATAACTCGAGGTCTGTGGAGAATAGAGAAGTATAGTATGTGATATCTAAGAGACTGTAGGATTGGGAGCATCAAGACATAACGTTGACAATAGTTGGTGGAGGTGAACTATGTAAACATAGAGTGAACGATAACACGTGGAGTCGGTCGAGGGCTTAGGTGCATTCGAGAGATAAGTCTTACTAGTGAAGTTAGCAGCAGAAGGTAAGTTCTAGTGGTAAGCTATGAGAGTCGAGAGACTTTACTCTTAAGTGAGGGTAGTCTTTAATTTAGACGAGACTCGACTATAGGATGATCAGAGTCGGAGTTCCTGTCATTCGGAATTGAGTCTAGTTGACTGAAGAGTTGAGTCGACTAAGGGGTTGACTCAGGGTGATAAGCTAGCAAAAAGAATGTTTTTGTTCAAGGCTGAGTTGATTGGGTAGTTGACTAACATATACTTAGTTGACTAATACAGTTACTTGATGCTTCAGTAGGAAAGCAGGGAGCTATTGATTTGATCAAGGTTTAAAATATCGAGCTGTGCCGAGGTTTTGATCCCGGACCGGAACGATACAGTTTCGGTATCGTATAATATCGTGCTAGTATAGTTTCCATATTTTTAAAATATAAAATATATTAACTAAAAAAAATTTAATCTAAATATTTAAAAATAAAAAAGTAAAATATTTTAAAAAAATAATAAGATAATTTACGGATTTTAATAAAGTCTATTTAAATTATCCTCAACTATAGTTAGGAATTGATTATTAAAATCTTATTAAACTTAAGTTAAAAAAAATAAAACAAAAGTGAAACCGCGACTGGCCACACGCGTGATCGGGGGCGCGCGTGGCTAGTGCGCGGAGGCGTTGCTGGGCCCACATGACGCCTCCTGTGGCGTCGTTGAGGCTGCGTGATGCCACCGGAGGCATCGTCGAGCCCGGGCAACGCCTCCAGTTGGAATGTCTGTGTCGGTGCTGTGCCGAGGCCGGTTCATCGACTGAACGAAATTTTTACCGGTATCGCGCGATACGACTCGAGATTTTAATCCATGGATTTGATAAAGTTGCGCTGCAATAGTCAAATAACCTAAGGGCTATTATATGGTGGAACCGAGTTGACTCAAATAATCATTAACAAATTTTGGTTGAAGTGATCAGATAAGGCCGTCATTGATGGGCAATTCAACTAAACAACGACAGATCAGTTGAACAACAAGTAAAGATTAGACGAATGGAGACTATAAAAAGAGAGCAAAGTGGATGTCTTATGGTTGGTGAAATAGGCTTGGTTTGATCATATTGAACTATATCTTGTATTCTCTTTCAGCCTCCTTTCTAAACTTCATTGTAGTTCATATTGTAGTGGTTTTTCCACCTATAGTAGTTCACCATTAAGGAGAAAGATAGTGGGCATTCTAAAAGTGAGATAGTGAGGTTTTCGAGAGTGATTCATTTCATAGGCTGTAGAGCAGGAATGAGAGTACTGAACCTCATTATATGCCTGCATTAACATTGTGGTATGCTTGAATTTTGTGTATTTTTTTATTTTGCTGCTCATTGTTTGCGTGACCTTGCTAGGCATTAGCAAGAGTAGTATAAGAATTCATTTGTATGTATAATTGCTATTTTTCCCTCTTTAGTTTATTTGGCCATCCAGCACATTGGGTCCCAACAGTTTGGTTGTTACTGCAGTACCATGTAGCCAAAAGAAAACAATATAAAGAAGAGGGGAAGTATGGAGAAAAAGAAGGGAAAGAGAGAGATAGCTGGCAAAAAAATTTCTATCTTTTCAATTTCTTTCTTTTATAGATGACTACCATGGACCCAATGTCCTTACATAACTAGTTCAAGCAATTTGGTTTAATTAGACTGCTTCAACCAGACCTCCCAGACTACATACATACACTTGAGGTTGAACCACACTTCCCAGACTTCTTGTTTGGGTTTCATACGAAGCTTCATAATCTTAAGCTGGTAGTCACTCACTATATTACTTGGACTAGGTTTTGAGTATCCAACATGGGTGAGGATATAAATGCTTGACATTGTTATTTATTGAAAATTTTCCACGTGCTCAGTAGAGGTATCCAATGATGACCTTGAGTGTGAGTGTTGGACATGGGTATGGAAAGGTTAAATGATTTATCCAAGTACCAATGGTTGCTTCATTCAGAAGCATTAATTGACATTCTGGACAATTAGACAAATTCGGTAAGTATATTGAAGTTAGGAGTTGGTCAATATTCTAATACTCTTATATGGCATAATGAATCCAAAATATTTGTCAAATGAATTCAAGTTAAACACATTCTTGTTCTCTTCCACCGTCTGACTTTAAATCAGCTCTAGGCGAAAGCATGTCTAATCTCATGCTAATGTTGCTATCTAAACTTGCAGCTTTTGAAAAAGCATTCAGCCTGTCAAATTGCAAAAACAGCATCCCCAGTTGAGCATCTTCGTCTAGCATTGCAACAGGTCAATTCTTCTTTTCTCCACCAGATATTGGATGTTATATAAATGTACTAATTTGGAAGTAGTAAAATTGGCTATGTTATTGTCTTAATCTATCAAGGTACAATAACTTCTGTTTTCTTTCTCATTTAACATTTTTTCACATATAAATTTTAGGATGAATAGTGATTGTTATTGTCATATTGCTGTGTTCAGTCATTTTATGAAGCAGTAATGCACTTTTATTATGTATTGCAGAAGGTTGTTCAATCATTCACATAGTTTTGTTTGAGAGAAGAGGAGGGGGGGGGGGGGGAGTCAGGTTTGGAGATATTGCAAGTTATTCTTATACCAACCCATAGAGAAATTGCACAATATTCTTGATGTTCATTCCTTTTTGGTGATCAACTTAGCAGTTGGGACAAAGGGTATGTAGGAAATCTTATTCATCTTTGAATATATCCCTTTCTTCTACAAATATGTTGCCCTTGCATAATTCTATGCTGCAATGTTTTTAATGGCAAACATAAAGGTGCTCTGGACTTCATCAAACTTCCATGAGTATTCAAGCATGCTGCTGATGATAAAACTTTATTTCAGAATAGCTGGATGTGGTACTGATAAAAATATGCTTATTAGTCAGTTGAGTCTACCAATAAGAAGCATGCTTTTTTGGATAATTTCTTCATTCTATATTCTAGGATCTATAATTCTAAATAAGATATTTTTGTGCTTGGGGTTAAACGTTGTTGCTAGCACAATAATTTCCTGCCTGATTCAGTCATTGCTGGTGGAAATATGAATTTTTCTTGTAGACAGGGATGTGAGATGTCAGTTAAAGAATTAGATGGTCTGCTGGGCCTGCTCACTGAGAAAAGGCGGAAAATGGAACAACAAGAGGCCGAAATGAATATGCAAATTTTGCTAGACTTTTTACAGTGTCTAAAGAAGAAAAAGTTAGAAGAGCTAAATGAGGTTGGTCTTACTGACATCATATGACAAACTAATTCTAGCATAAGTTTTTTTTTTGGCCTAACTTGACCTATATGTTTCAAGATCTAAAATATATATCTTTGTTCAGGTACAAACTGACTTACAGTATGTCAAAGAAGATATAAATGCTGTTGAGAAGCACAGAACAGAACTTTACTGTGCAAGAGAAAGATTCTCTGTCAAATTGCGCAGTTTGGATAATCTGATTGCAACAAAATTGTGGTCTCCCAGTGCTAACCAGCATAATAGTATGCTTGTCTCAAATGCTCGAAGCTCTCTTGTGGGAACATGCTCTGGAAATTTACAAGCAAAGAGTAATGATGTAAAAGTTCAACTGAGCCATCAAGAGTACCAAAGGAAAGATGCTTTTAGTGGTTCTGAAACAAGTCCTCTGATTCAATCTGGAAGAATCATAGCAAGAAAGAGAAGAATTCAAGCTCAGGTTAGTGATTGGACTATTAATATTTTATTAATCTATCACTACATGTTTCTTATAGAGCCTTAGTTGTAGGGTAAATTGCACATACCCTCTATCCTAATTTATAATTTTAGGCCTTCTCTTAGTTTTAATAATTGCTAAGACTCCCTCTGGATGTGCTCAGCCAGCATAGATGATATGATTAGTCATTGATGTTTTCATCATCAAAGCATGTTTGTCTCAACTATTAGGGTTAGCTATAGGAATTTTATTCCTTGATTGCGTTCTATACAAGATTATATCACTAGAATAGCCAAGTTAATTAAATTATTTTTACAAACAATGTGATATGCTATCCCAATATATTTTAGATTTAAACATAATATATGTTTAAATTTGCATTTGATTTGGGTACATTTTTGTTCATATGAGCTGTGCCACAATAAACTCAAATTAGGTTGACTAGTAATTAGATAAGAATAAAATGCAGTTTGGTGGAGCACCATAGTGGTGGCGTAGAGGTGAGGTTCTTGGTGAAGTCACAGGAGGGAGGAAGATGGGACTTTTTGTGCTTCAAGAAGGCCGTACTGGTGGGCTCATGGCAAAGTCATAGGAGGAAGATGTGGATTCTCATCCTTCGGGAAGGTGCTATGGGAAAGGCGGCTAGTTGTGCGATGAGTTTCAGGTGAGATTGAAAGAGGGAGGCTTCGCTGTTACAACTTCACATGAGAGATGACTTGTGGTGATTTTGAGAAGAGAACAATAGAAGGATTTTAACAAGGTTTAAAATTTTGAGCTGTGTCAAAGTTGCGGTTTATGACCGGAATGATACGATTTTTGTACTGTATTGTGTAGATACGGTTTCGAAACTTTTTAAAATATAAATATATTAATTAAAAAATATTTTTATTATTACTTGATTGTTATTGATGCTTACTATTGAGCTATATTTGAGTTCAAGTTTTAATATTATCTTATGAAATGTTTGATACTTATTGAGTAAAAGACAATCTAGGGTTAGTTAAAATGTACTAAATAAATAGTGCAGGATCAAGTAGGTTTAAATTGAATTGAATTTGAATTTATTTTGATCAGTTTAAAATTAAATCAAATTTATATATAGAATAATTTAATTTATCAGTTGTATATTTTATAAGGTTAGAAATTATATTATATTTATTTTTTATATTTTTCTAACAATTTTTTTTCTCCATCTTAAAATGGTTTTGTTCTCTATTTACCTTGTGGATAGATGAAAGGAAAAAATTAACCATCCTATAAGAGGGTTTTTTCTTTCTGTTTATCTCGTGGACGAATGAAGAAGGGAAAAAAAATTAATTATCCTTAAAGTTTTTAAGAGATTTTTTTCTACTCTTGTAGACATATGAAGGAGGGGAAAAAAAAAAGTATCCTTAAAGAGATTAAGATATTTTTTCTACTTTTGTGGACGTATGAAGGAGGAAAAAATTAACTGATAAAGGAGGAAAAACACTAATAGAGAGAAAGAAAGGAATAAAAAGAAAAAAATAAAAATAAAAAGCTTGTCGCGCGGCTTCCTTTGCGGACTTGCTGAGTTGCACGAGGTTGCAGCGGCCTTGCAGAGGTCACTGCAAGCTCACAACTCCGACTTCAAATTCGTGCCTGTTAGCAAGCGAAATGATAAATTTTTCCAATGTTGACAAGCACAACACAACGTCTTAACCATGGATTTTAATACCCTAAATTTTTTAATTATAATTGAACAGTTCACATTAGTTCTCCATTGGTTTAACTATAAATGGTCTAAATCAAGTTTGATTTGGGCCAAATTCAAACCCACAGGAAACCCTAAACAAAAACCACATGGGGCAACTATCCAATCCCCTACCTAGCGTCTAATTAACACCTAATTGAATGCAAAACCCACCAAATCAGAACATAGATACCTTGATTCAGTCGTAAACCCCTAATTACACCTATCTAACCCCAAGTAAACTTCAAAATATAACATAATTTCTCAATATTATTTTGGATTCTTACATATTCTTTTTCCTAATATAATGTATAGTGGTAGGAAACCTCTTTCCATTCCCTTTAAAGAAAAAAAATCTACATGTTGTTTGCCATATTTCCTTTGAATTAATATTTACAAACTATGAACACTGTTCAAGAATTTTTTTTAATAGCTACATGAGTTGTGAGTTTGATTGTTCTACAAAGCTACTACTGACATGTAAAACATGGCCAAAAACTTTGGTACATCAAAACATAAATTAAATTTTCATTCTATCGCTATGAGTGAAATATTTTGTTTTGCGATCGACACATTAAATGACCTAAGACCAACAACACCCCTTGAAGAAGTGTGAGGTGTTAGTCACATGAGTCACCTAAGCACTTCTTCTATCATTTCATGAGGCTTCCATAATGTGCAACGTGAGCCTTTTGCAAGCGCATGTCTTCCTATGGGATACCTAGGGCACATAAGTCATGAGCTCATCTTCCTTCTTCCATTTTGCGAGTCTTCTATAATTCATTTTGTCGTTTTACTAGTCTTTTTCAATGCATCGAAGGCTTTCCCAAGGTTGCAGATTTTGTTCCTCTGACCACTTCCTCTTGTTCCTCCTCTTCTCCCTTCTCCCTTCTCCCTTCTCCGGCACTCGGTGCACTTAACATTTTAAGTTGACAAGGATTGAAACGTTGACTTGGCTTGGAATTTTAAATTTTGATTTAAGATGAAGTGAGCATAAATAGTTCCACTTGTTTGAATTTTTTTCTCTCTCTAATTAATGTTAGAACTTGTATTACATGGTAGTTCAGTA
The DNA here is from genome assembly GCA_037834155.1 of Curcuma caesia. Taxonomy (NCBI): domain Eukaryota; kingdom Viridiplantae; phylum Streptophyta; class Magnoliopsida; order Zingiberales; family Zingiberaceae; genus Curcuma; species Curcuma caesia. The sequence goes on along the minus strand of JBBMKF010005351.1, from coordinate 17,748 downwards.
AATATTTTCATCATATGCTCTTAAGCGTATCATTTTGATTGGCTCTCTAATTGGCGTGTTATAATGGGGTTTGATTCAAGCAAACTTAGTATATTAACCTCATACATATCACTACATTTTTCGTGTTTAGTTTAATTCAATGTTATCTTCATTTTTGTTTAACAAATTTAGTGAAAAATCCTTAATTATGGAATCTTGTTTCTTAATAATTTTTTATTAATTGAATTCTTTATGATTGGTCCTTATAATTCTTTTTGTCTTTTCATTTGTATAGTTTAATGAACTACAAGAATGTTACTTACAAAAGAGGCGGCTTAGAGCGAGCCAAATACATGCTCAAGAAGAAAAAGATGTAAATGTTAAAGTGAGAGAAGGATACCATGCAGGGCTAGATGATTTTCAATCTGTGCTAACTACATTTACAAGATACAGGTTGTAGAAGCAATCTTTGCAATTCAATATTCCATGAGTTAACATTTATTGGAATATTCTTTTCATTATCTTCCCTTTGTAATGTTATTTTTTAATCTAATTTCTTACATATTTATTTTGTTTATGTTGTTTTAGTCGGTTACGTGTTATTGCAGAACTTAGACATGGAGATTTATTTCATTCAGCAAATATTGTGTCAAGGTATTTATTTGGTGATCATAGATGATTTTATTTTTCTATTATTTTCAACATGATGAATTTCATTTATGATTTTATCCTCCATAATAATCCATACTTTATGATCATTTGTTTAGGGTTTAGAGTGATCATAGATGATTTTATTTTTTAAATTATTTTCAACATGATGAATTTCATTTATGGTTTTATCATTCTCCATAGTAATTCATACCATGATTTAAAATTTTATTCCGTGCCGGGCAAAATGGATAATTTACTATTCCACCTGTCGTCTAGCATCGGAACCACGGTTGGCACCAACACTGTGGGCCGTTGTGTGGTTGTGAAGGCCGCTGAGAGCCCGCGGATGCGTGGGGATTGATGCAAAATTAACTTAGTTTAATAATTTCAATCAACTCCTATCTATAAATAGGGAATTTTAGCTTATGAGCTCCTTTGTCAATTATTACGTTGGATGCCCAAATAATTAGAAATTAGGTATGTTACTCATGCATTGTGTGAACTTTTCTTAGTTGCACATAGTTCCATTAATATCTCTATTATGCTGAATATTGGCCATGTTTAGGGGCCACTAAACACAACACGTCCTCACACAACATCTATCTCATACATAGCATGTGTGAAATAGTAAAAGAGCAGCAAATAAAAAGGAATCTGAAAAAAATCATACAACACTTTGACCTGATAATCGTATCTTGAAGCAGCCATAATAGTAGTAATTCTTAATAACTCATCTTAAGTTGATCTAGGTATAAGTGCAAAATACAAATTATTAGTAACATTGGAGGAAAAGATCCTACAAAAGAACAAGGAATAAGAGAAGGATGGACAAGAATAGATGAAGCTGGATGCAATCATGCAATGCACCACCTCTTAAGTTTATCCATCTATTCCTTGCACAATTTAAGGCTCATGCTTAACAAAAATTGGTTGAATCAATCAAATAACCCGGAGGGGTTGATTAGCAAAAAGCCAAATTTTTGTGGTCTCTTGTAAAAGTTATCAGATCAATGGTTAGATACTTACAATGTCTCATAATGGCTCTCATGATCTTTAGTTAGGTATTGACGTCCCTTATCATCATGGGTTTAGCCATGTGATCTCCAGATAGGTAGCATAACATCTCTAATCCGTGAAGTTACATAACCATCATGTGCCACATAATATTGCTGAATTTATGTGACTCCAGTTTAAACTTTGACAATCTTGACTGTCACATGCTCCATTATCAATGTTGGTAGGGTTCACCAAGCTATAAGCGTTGTCAACAAGTTCAAGATACATGAAACAACTTGCATCATATTTTGGCTCATCTTATACACTTTGGATAATATAGATTTTCTTAATAAGTTCTCTAGTTTAGCATAAATATTTTGCATATGACATGTTAGAACAAGTGACATCTAGCTAGAGTAATTTTTAAATTTGCATTATTAAAAGATGGTTTTCAACATTGGTACCCGTGGTCGTATTGGTATTTGATGTTTCAAAATCGTAGGGATCAGCTGAGTTGAATTGGTGGGATCAAAATCTTTGAGAAAAAAAATCAAAAAAAAAGAAAGAAAAGAAAAAAATGTAAATGACAAACAAAGTTTGTTTAATGAATGAGAAAACAAAACACATACAAAGAACCTAAGAATTACTGCAACTTATATTTCTTTATACCATTATCATAAAGTAAAATTTTCTTTAGAATGTTAAATATTTGCATTCAACTATTTTAAATTTAATAATTATCGTGTTCCCATCTAATATCTAACATGCTGTTTTTATAATTGAATCTCTTTGATTGATTTTTTTATTCAGAACTAATTGTCTATTATTTACAGCTCTTTCTAGCAATAAGTAGCAATAAAATTATAAATAGTTATAATTTATAGATAATTACATATTATATAACTGGAGGATTAACAATGAAAAACAATTAACATAAATATAAATAATAATTATATAAACAATAATTCTAATTCTAATCTAGTCTGTTAATGGAATCCAAATTAAAATTAAATCAATTATTAGCCTAATAATCTGATATCTTATTATGAGTTTAATAACTGCGCCCAATATGTAGTATTAGTGATATATATCATATAATTTTAAGATAATTCATGTTACATATACATATAATCCAATATTAAAAATAAATAGATAATATTATTAATCTAAAACAAAAAATTGACATGATTATAAATAAAATAATAATAAATAAATTATTAAGTAATGTTACTAATGAGGTTACTATGGTATAAAAATAAATAGATAAATAAATAGCCCCCACGAGTGTGGTACAGTGGTAAAGCACTCAGAGGATTAAGATTCGAATCCTAAATAGAACAAATATCTTAGAGTTCGACTTTTGAATGTGCATAAATTATGTCATGGATTTACTCGGTAGGCGAACTAAAGGGAAGACCGTCTACCTTCAAGATTAGTCGGGCGAAGCTCTGACACTAGATTATAAAAATAAATAAATAAATATTAATAATTAGATATTCATATTACATGATATAATTATTATATAAAAATGGAAATAAATAGATATACAATATTATAAATTAAAAAATAGATGTATAGATAAATAATAATAAATTTAGAAGTAATACTACTAGTAAGTTTACCTTAGATATAAAATAAACAGATAAATAAATGTAAATAAAAGATATGATAATGGGTAAAAATAAAAAAGACGCTCCTAATTATCGTTTTAGTCAAAAAGTTTCCCCTTGCCTTTAAAAAGTCAAAACAACATCCCAACATATTTCTCATCCTGAAAATAGACTTATTCTAGCGTTGTTGCAAGGTTTAAAATTTCGACCCATGCCGAAGTTTTAGTTTTAGATAGGAACGATACCGTTTCAGTATCGTATCATGCCACGCTGATATAGTTTGGTATTTTTTAAATATAAAATATATTAACTATTTTAAAAAAAAAATTATATATATGAGATAATTTTATTAGGTTTTAATCAAGCCTATTTAAATGATCTCAATCATCATAGCTGGGAGTTAATTGAAATTATTAATTTAATTAACCTAAGTTCACTGTTTTCTATTCCGTGCGATTACATCCCTGTAGATGCACGACGCCAGAGGCATCACGCGAGCCTGGCGACGCTTCCGGAGGAGTCGTGCGGCAGTCGGAATCCCTCTGGACGAGTCGCGAAAGCCTGATGGGGCCTCGGGGTGCGCCAATACCAGAGGCTCGACTGTGTCGGTTTCGGTTCGCGGGTGAAACAAAATTTTTCACCCATATCGGACAAAACGGGTCGAGATTTCATTCCTGGGTTGATAGTTGATACAATAAGTTTATGGTGATTTTCACTATGTTGAAGCGATTTTCATCAAGATTAGACAATTTTGTTAGAGTTGGTAAAGAGTTTTTTATATAAAAGTGCTCTACATATAGTATTTTTGACAAATTAAATTAAAAAGAAAAAATGATTTACTTTAACACGTAATAGCTACACCGTAGTTGCTACAACATTGGAATAAGAGTATTTTCGGGATGAGAAATATGGTGGGTCGTTCCTTTGGTTTTTTTTTTTTAAAGAGTGGTCGCCTTTTGACAAAAATGATAATTAGGGGCACTCTATTGATTTTTTCCCATAAATAATCATAAGTTATGAAAAAAATACAAGTATGGTTTAAAGTGTCAGGCTATGCTAGTCTGTATAGACAAAATTTGCCATTCCGTCTATCAATTAACTCAATTCAATCTGTATAGACAAAATTTGCCATTCCGTCTATCAATTAACTCAATATTGAATTTGTCACAAGAGCTGACGGAAATTGAGAGAGAACAAAGAGGGGAAGAGAGGAGGATTATGGGGCGTCTGATGGTGGCGGCGAGCCACCTAGGGGTGGGAAGTGGGCAGGTGTTGTAAGAGAGGTGACGGACATGGGTGGGTGGGTGCTGCAGAGGGGTGCAGATAGTGACATCTTTTAAAATATTACTACCTTAATTAAAAACAATCGAACTACATTATTCTGTGCATAAATTTAGTTTAGTTTTAAACTGAACAAAATAAATTCAAATTGAGTCTGATTTGAACTTACTAGATTCTAATCTCCAATGTATTTGATAAGCTCTACCTTTTGCTACTAGTGTTTTTGTCTTGCTTTTAAATAACTAGATGCAAATCGTTAATATGTAGGAGAACCTACCCAATCTATATCTGAGTATCACAATTTGAAGACGAGCCTAATCATGAGATAAAATATTTTTACTTGGAGCACTTTTGAGGTATCATAAAATCCTTGATGTTGCTTTCCCATTTTATCCTAGTTGCTTCCTAAGGGTCATGACATAGGTTCTTTAAAAATTTACCAATCACTCTAACAAAAAATGAAATATCAACTCTAGTGATTGTGAGATAGGTAAAAGTTTTTCTACTAGTTTGTCTATATTTTCCTAGATAAGTTTTTGGCTTTTTTTTCTTTGATGAGAGTATCTACTGATTTAGCTATTAATATGCCAGCTTCCTTGAGTATATCTACTATATATTTGCATTTTGAAATGTAGATATCTTCCTTAGAATGAGCAATTTCTATCCCTAGGAAGTGCTTGAGGTCACTCAAGTGATTAGCTTGAAAATATTGATGAAGATAATCTTTTGGTCATGCAATTCCATCACTGTTTCATCAGTATTGATAATATTGTTTGCAGGAAACACTTTCATGATTGAGAGATGTGGTGGAAAAACTAACTGGTTTGCTTGCACCTATTTAATGCTATACTAAAGGGAAATTGAGTTAAATTTTATGAAATACGCTCTCAAAGATTATTTTAGTCTATATAAGGTTTCATCAGTTTACACACAAGGCGAGTCTCTCCTGAGCAATAAGTGTAGAAGGTTGCTCCATATAACCTTTTCCTTAAAGAGAGCACCATAAAGTAACAAGTGGGAAATAACAACTAGGCAGAGGAACAAATGAACTAATCTTTGTCGCTAGAGAAACATCTACGTATTCAACTTTATAAATGTGCGTGAACCATTTCATCATCAAATGAGCTTTCAGACAATCCAAAGAGCTATTGGGAGAACACTTGACTGTGAAAGCCCATTTACACCTTGATAGACTTGCAAGGGGTGAGAGCTATGAGTTCCTAAGGGCTATTAATAGAGTCGAGCACATCTATTTCATCAATCATAGCTTACTCCTAAGAGGATCTGAGAGAACCTTTAAGACATTCGTAGGAACAAATTGTTAGGATCAAGAAGATAGAAAGGGATTTGGGTGATAGTGAAACATATGATAAAAAAGAGTGAAAATGATGGAAACACTAAATCAACATTGGGATAAGAGATAACAGTAGATGACTAAAGAACGACAAAGTTTGAAGGAGGAACAAGTATTTATACGACATCATCTCCTACCCTACACTTATAGGGAGGCATGTTAGATAATGGGACCTTAACAATAAAAGGTGTAGGTATGAGAAGGTCTACAATTGCTAAGTGAAAAAATTCTCACATAATATTATTCATGAACAAAAGATACACTTGTAAAAATGGGAATTAATAAACAAGGATCTAAGAAAACTATTCTACCAAACAAATAAATTATTCTCAATCAAATCAATCTAATTGATTATTTCCTTTTTCGCCCATGATTGGATTGACTATCCAAAAGGGAAGATTTGATTCTTTTCTATACTCTCCCTCAAACTTAGTTGTAGATATTGATGAGATCAAGTTTGCCTTCAAGGAATTTATGAGCTTGTTCAGATAATCCTTTTGTAAGATCATCTAGTTGGTGAGAAGTAGGAATATACTCAATACCGATAATGCCTTTATCTATCTTTTCTCTAATGAAATGACGATCAATCTCTATATGTTTCGTTTAATCATGATAAACTGGTAGCTGACTTATTATCATAATAGAGTAGTTAGTACTTTCAATCTGAATTTTCAAATCTTTCATCACTTTTTTGATCCATATAAGCTTATAAATTCCATGAGCCATAACTCTATATTCCGCTTTTCATCACTCTAAATCGGGCATTGGAGACCATGATCATCACCACGACATTCACCACGGTTGTGTGGTATAATACGGCCAGTTCGTGGCACACTCTAGGAATCACGGTCATCACTATCATGGTCATGTGGTGTGACATGGCTAGGCCGTGGCATACTCTGGAGATCATGACCATGGCCGTGTGTTGTAACACGGTCAGGTCGTGAGACACTCTGGTTCTCCTCTTCCACCAACTTTAAAACTTCGTCATCCTTTCCTCTTGAAGCAAAGTGTGAGAAATACGAAATACCTTAAATAAAAGGTGACATCACAAGTAACACGTCTTCTTTGTGTGTGAACAATAACACCAATAATCTTTTTGAATATCCGACAAAAACAATTTTAAGGTTCGAGGGTTAAGCTTGTTATGCTTATGGATATGGACATGCACAAAAGACATACATCTAAATGTCTTCAAAGGTAGATTATTGAGGCTAGAAATTTATGGATATGTTTGGGTGAGAAGAGCCAAAGGTGTGACAAAGTTTATGGATTGATAAGATACATAGTTGTGAGGATTGCATCGCTCCATAAATAACATGCATGGTGAACATGAGGTCACGGGCAACCTCCAGCAAATGACGGTTTTTACGTTTAGAAACTCTATTTTATTGTGGAGTATCGACACATGAGTTTTGATGAACAATTTCATTTTCTACTAAATAGTCATCTAAAATGACATTGAAATATTCTTTGCCATTGTCAGTTCTAAGAATTTGGATATTTGTTTGGCATTGGGTTCGGATCATTTTGTGGAAGGCTTTGAAGATGTTATTAGTTTTAGATTTATCCTTAAGAAGGTAAACCCAATTAACCTGTGTATGATCATTAATAAATGAGATAAACTATCTTTTCCCATGAGAAGTGTGAGTATTTGAGGGACCTCAAAAATCACTATGAATTAATGAAAAAGGAGTAGATGATTTATATTGTTTGGGAGAGAAATGAGTGCGAGTATGCTTAGCTAGTTAACATACTTTACAATTGAAATACAAAGGATTTTTATTAGTAAACAATGATGAAACAGACGTTTTAAATAATCAAAACTAGGATGGCCAAGACGATAGTGCCAAAATATTATTTCTCTATGACTAGAACCAGAAAAAGCAACATGAGACACCAAAGACCAACTATTTTTTATCCTCGAAGTAGTAAAGACCTTCATGAGTTCTAGCACTACCAATCATCTTCCCCGATAGTAGATCCTGAAAATGATACGACAAAGGTAAGAATTTAGTAAAACACTAATTATTAAGGGTCACTTTGCTGACAGAAATCAAATTGTATTTTAGAGCAGATACATAAAAGATAGATTTCAGAATGATGTGTTGAGATAATTGAATATCACTTATGCCAACAAAACCATTAGCAATCCTAATAGTAGTTTGGTGAGAACAGGGATGATAGGAAGAAAAAAGGCTCGAATCACTTGTCATATAGTCAAAGGACCTAGAATCAATGATCCAAGGGGTCGTTGAATGGTTATGAAAGGATGAATTGAGTTTACTAGTTGAGTCATGGAGCATGAACCAACATTAGAGCTAGAAGACGCATTGAGGGCCATTTGATTGAAAATTTTACAATATTGTTCATACTGCTCTTTGGTAAGGGAGCAAAACACCGGAGATAGTAGTTTTTTCTTGGCTCGATTGAGTATGAAATCCGTGATCTTCATTCTTTTTCCGAGGTTGTCAATTTGCTAGTTTCCCATATATTTCCCAATATTTATCCTTGGTGTGGCTTGTCCGATTGCAATACACCAAGGACATTTGTTTTGACGCTGATTTGGTGCGGAGTTTCTTGTGGAAATCAAAGTTGAAACGTCTGTTGTTGTAATGGATTGTGGTACAATAATCTCATTAGTAAGTATGACCTTACAACGAGCTTCTTCCCGTTGGACTTCTGCCAAGGCTTCTTGTTGGACTTTCGCCATCACGTGCAACAATACGACCAGGTATCTCATTCAAATTACGGTTAATACCGGCCAAAAAATCAAACATACACTCCTTTTCAATATTTCAGCGAATTTTGATACTACAGTTAACGCATGTTGAATCTTCTTCAAAGAATAGATTAAGTTTCTACTAAAGATCTTGAAGATTGTAGAAGTATTGTGTTACAGAATTTGAACCTTCTTTCAATTCTTTCAGCTTCAATTGTAGCTAAAAAATCTGAGTAGTATTGTCCAAATCAGAATACATCTTCCGAGCTGCATCCCACACCTCTTTGGCCGTTTTGAACTAGAGATAACGACGACTAATGTTGGATTCCATGGAATTAATTAGCTAGGCAAGCACGATAATCAAATTCTTAGCCAACTAGATCTGGTAAGATGCATCGCTTGATGTTGGTTGAGAAGAGTTGCCTGTAAGATAACTCAACTTCCCTCTACCACAGATAACTATCTTTACTGATTGAGCCGATTGCAAATAATTATGGCCGTTTAGCTTATGGGTTGTAATTTGCATAAATGAAGTGTCGCTTCCAAAAAAAAAAGAGACGATGACAGAGGGTTTTTTAGCCATAGACTGAGAATACCATGCAAAAATTCTCACGTGATATTATTCATGAACAAAAGATACACTTTTATACAATGGAAATTAATAAACAAGGAAGGAATAAATAGTTAAAGAAAGAAAACTATTCTACCAAAAAATAAATTATTCTCAATCAAATCAATCTAATTAATTATTTCTTTTTTCTTCTATGATTTGATTGACTCTCCATAAGGAAAGATTTGATTCTTTTTTACACTAAGTGAAAGCATGACAATGAACATAGAGAATTTTTTGAGTAGTGTAGCAAGCTATCTCAGTATGTGAGATGGATAACTGGGAGGAATCCATGCAGAGCAGCAAGTATATTTAACATATTCAAATGTGCCATAGTGTAACACTTGGGTCTATTCTAGCCCCAAACATGGCCATCTCTTCCTCGCTGCTAGCCTCTTTGGTCACCACATGATCACCCAGAGGATAAGTCAACAACCCAAGAAGGATAAGAGGCGGTCGAACTGTGGTTGAGGCTCGCAGCATATGCATATATATACATGTTGATAAAGGAGGAATAGAAGAGCCATCTAGAATCTGAGAAATTTGACTCACTCAGGTTGAACCATATGGAGAAACATGAGAGCGAACAGCCTATGGAGCAACCTAGGAGATACTTAAACAACAGTTATACAAATGCTGAACTTGATATAGAACGGCATAATTGGGCTTTTCAATTCTGCTGAAAACAGAAGTCTTTACACCCTTATTCTCTTGCTCTATAAAATTTAAAATTTCTTTGTTCAGTTCTGAATCTCTCTGATCCTGTGGTTGGTCTCTTTCATACAGCATAGAGTTTGATCGTGATGATGAGTTTTTTGCTACTGCTGGTGTTTCGAAGCGCATTAAAGTGTTTGAATTCTCAACAGTCAGTGTTTTTTCTTATCTTTTATGGACAGTGTATTGTGTATTCAATTTCTTAACTAATTATAAATCTTTAATATGATCAGGTTGTTAATGAACCATCAGATGTGAATTGCCCTGTTGTAGAATTGGCAACACGATCTAAACTTAGTTGCCTAAGTTGGAACAAGTACTCAAAAAACATCATTGCAAGTAGTGATTACGAAGGGAATGTAACTGTATGGGATGTAAATACTCGCCAGGTGTCCATTTTTCTGTATGATAGAAATTGTTTTAATTCATGTGATGGAGCAGGAAATGATTGTAACTTCTTTCTTTCTGTCTTTTTTTTCAGAGTGTGATGGAATATGAAGAACATGAAAAACGGGCATGGAGTGTTGATTTTTCTAGGATGGAACCAACAATGCTAGTTTCTGGTAGTGATGATTGTAAGGTAAACATCTAATCCTTATTTTGTCTGTGATCAAACTACCTGATCAACTATCATAGGCAGTTCCAAACTAACTAAACTTTGATTGTGCATCCTAAAGTAAACTTCAATAGACTGGTGCCAGGATTGATTAAACTACACCAACTATGAAAATATGCAAAAATTTAACCTAAAATAGAAGTTAATAAAAAATTGCAAATGAGAAAGTGCATGTTGTATACACCAAATTAGGTGTTCTTTGTCTGTATATCTTCTAATTTTCATGTTTTGTCATGGACTTGTCAATTTTTTTACCTACAAGGGTGGTCTAGGGTAACTTTGCACATCTTGAATTTTGATCCAGAATGGTCTGATTGGATGCAATCAGACTGGGGTGCATGTTATAAATTACTCTAATATTATTTAGAGGTAATTAAATTGAAAATTTTGGACTTGAGATGGAGGTTGGAGTTTCTTCCTGCATGCAGGTGTCTAGATTATTTCTGTTTTTCAAGATTACTTTTTATTAGTTGCTTAAATTTTGTCTTACAACTTCTTGCCTATGGAATTATAATGTTCCAATTGAACTATAAAACTATACATGATAGGCTACATAATGTACATCATCACCATAGAAAGTAATACATGCCCCACCTTATTTCAACAAGATGGGTGGCAACCGTAAGGAAACAATCAGTTTTACATAGGATACTTGTCAAAGTTATGATCATTATTTTTCTATTGTTGGGATGGTTGGATGTTGTCAACATGCCATTTTTCATATTAATCTGCACACGTGTATTATTTCATAACTGAGAATGGGTTTTTTATGCATTTCTATGGACATGCAGAAAAACATGCAAGATTGCTGTGATTGGCTAATTGAATCAGCTGATAATTACAGCAGGTTCACTAATATGCAATTCCTGATGTTTCTATTCTAAAGGTGTTATACCTTTTTTTTCATTGTGACAAGTAGGTGAAGGTGTGGTGCACAAAACAAGAAGCCAGTGTTATCAACATTGACATGAAAGCAAATATTTGTTGTGTTAAATACAATCCGGGGTCAAGTGTTCATGTTGCAGTATGTTTTGATCGATTTCCTTTCTTTTACCTCCGCAGTTTGTTGTCTACTTTTACATGCTTCCCATGTCCTTTCCAGGTTGGTTCTGCTGACCATCACATTCACTATTTTGATCTGAGAAATACTAGTTCTCCACTACGTGTTTTCAAGGGACACTGGAAAGCAGTATCTTATGTAAAATTCTTGTCCACCAATGAACTTGCATCTGCATCAACAGACAGTACATTGCGACTTTGGGATGTAAAAGACACAAGCCCAGTATGTTTATTGACACTGGTCCTTGTTGATAACTTAAATAAGTTCCCAACCAGTTTTTAACTTGTTACCGTGTTATTCAGTATTCTATTTACAGTTTTTCTTATCCACAAGGATTTCATTGATTGGGGGAGTAACATTTTGTTTTGAAAGACAGACGCTTCCATTTTTTGATGCAATAATCCAAAAGTTTCATATGTTAGTTTCTAGATAATTTTGCTGAAATATGAGTTTTGCTTTCATAAACTCAGTAATAAAAATCCACTCTGAAAATGTTAAGATCATTAGCTTGCAGCCTGAATAGTTGAGTTCCTCTAATAAAACCTCCTATACTTTTTATGCATGTTTTGTGCTTGTGCAATGATAACTTTATTAGCTTAGGGCCACATGCTGCTAACAAAATGCTCGTCTTGGATCCATGCCAAGGAAGATTGAATTGCCACTCAATGGCTATTAGCCAAATTCTGTATCTAGACCATCTGAACTTCCTCTTAGGTAGTTGTTTATACTCCAGATTTTTTGACATGTTTTATTTATTGTATCGTGATCCATCAGACCAGTTATTGTGATGATTATATATGGCTATGCATTCTTTTATCTAAAACTGTTAACTTAAACCTGCTTCTTCTAATGGTTTCCAGATTGAAAATGACTAACTACTTACTGAATTTTGTACTGTTCTGGATGATTCATTCAGGTGCGGACCTTCAGAGGGCACACGAATGAGAAAAATTTTGTGGGTTTAACAGTTAACAATGAGTATATTGCTTGTGGTAGTGAGACAAATGAAGTATTTGTGTACCATAAGGTGAGTCAAATTCACTATGCTTGCCTAATTCTCCAAGTGGTAGTATCCATGCTAGTTTGGTCTGCCTACAGAAGGATATTTTCCTCTGATTCTTGTGCCCTTTTCTCGCTGTTCTAAAAATGCTGAATAACAATCATGAATCACAGGCAATCTCGAAACCAGCTGCATGGCATAAATTTGGATCTTCAGAACTTGATGATGCAGAAGATGACGTTGGTTCATATTTTATTAGTGCTGTTTGCTGGAAGAGTGACAGTCCTACAATGTTGACAGCCAATAGCCAGGGGACAATCAAAGTTCTTGTACTTGCAGCATAGACGCATAGAAAAGTGGTACAAAGCCCCAACATAGTCAACCCCTGTGCAGTCAAGTGCTATGTGGGTAGATTTAATTTAGTTATACTCATTTTATTTGGAGTCGCCCTTCCTATTATTTTCTTGAATTATAGGACTGGCCAAGCAAGCCATTGGCGCATGCTGTGACTCGTCATTTCTCTCTGTGTACATAGTGTTGTTTGTCAATATGGGGTAAATTTGCTTGATCATTTTGTATACAATGTTCACACACCCAAGCTTGTATACAATGTTTGATCGAGATGTTCAGTCTCGTTGATCATTTCAGAAAGGGCAAATAAGAAGAGCCTTTGTGATTTTTTTTATTTAAGTTTTTTTTTTTATTTTTGATTAAAGTTTTGCATCTAACAATGTCTACCTTCTACACGCAAGTCTCTGTTTCCTGCCATTTACAACTTGTGGCATCGGTGGATTTGGGGATAATGGAGAAGGAAAGAGAAAATGGGCTTTGAATTTTTTTTTCTTCTTTTATCTGCATATGATGATTCTTCTTTTTCTCGATTGCCCGGTCTTTTTTTCTCTTTCTTTTTTGAAATTGAATCCTTCAGAGTTGCAATGCCTGTTTCAGAAACAACGGTGCATCTGGCGATTCCTGAAAGAAACTGGCGTTTCGAACATATATAAGCCTTCAAAATGCATGGCCTCGACAACTTACGTGTGCTTTACCTAGCAAATTGATGAGCATACGCACATTAGAAATGTCAATTGTCAAGTACTGAAGCTGAGGAACTTCTGTACCGAATATTTTTTGTTTCCCAGCAAACTTTGATGTTTTTATCATTTCTAAAAAAATGCGATACAAATCTGAAAACATATAACATATGTATACTATAGGCCGACTTTTCTAAAAGTAGAAGCGTAATATTGAATGCTAAAATGAAGTTATAAAATAAATTCAAGTTTCGAATTTATTCAATATCCTGTTTTTTTGGTGAACTAAAAAATTATAATTACATGCTAAATTGTAAACTTTTAATTAATCTATTCTAAAACTGGAAGAAAAAAATATCATATGTTTTAGGATTTTTTAACATGATTTCCCAATATAGTTACATACGGTGATAGTTAGGGTACTGGGTACATTTGGTTGAGATTATCATTGTTAATCTTAATTATTGATTCAAGGTTATATTATTTAATCCTGTTTGATTTAGATAATGAGTGATTCCCAAATAATTAGTCATGTCTGTTGCATTAGTAAACATCAGTAAAATTCGGAATGCAATCAGTGCCAAAATGTGAGATTTTTGATGATTCTAGGATTAATAGAAAAATATTTTTAAAATTATCCTAACGACTCGCTCTACGCACGGAGGGTTATAAGTTTTATCAATGGAATGTTTAGAGTTGAGGAAATCCATAATCTATATATATTTTTTTAGATGATGGTAAATTATATAAAGAAAGGAAATCCATAAGCTATATTGTTTTTGGATAATGGTAAATTGTAGTAAGAAAGTCACGAGCTTACGTGATGTAGGAGGATTCAAAAATTTTTATTACTAATTTTAATAATTTTGAAAGTTTTTAATATTTAGAGTAATTTTAAAATTTTTTATTTTTTAGAATTCTAAATCTGTATAGAATTTTAGGATTTCGAGGTTGGATTTCGAATCCGTTAAAATTTTTTTTCTTTCTATTAGGATTTTATCTTTCTTTTATAAGTTAGGATTTTGAGTCTATATAAACATATTATGAGTTGATATTTAAGAAGAAGAAGTTTTGGTTTAATAATATTTTTGATAGTGCCATTTATTTCTCTATCTCTTGTTATTCTTCTGAATTAATAGGTTTTAGAAGATTATTTCTGATGTTCGCAATCGAACCAACAGATTCAATATTGCTCGTAGGATAATCGCTATCCTGCTTGGTGTTAGTTGATATCAGAACATTGCTCGCAAGATAATCACTATCCCGTTTAGCGGCAGTTGTTATCAGAGCGCATCAGATCCAATAGAAGGCCATCGTGGTCGTGATCGTGGTCGTGACAGGCAGGTTCCGGCTGAGGAAGTCTTGCATTGTGATCGTAGCACTCGAGATGATATACTTCAAGATCTACAAAGACAAGTCACAAAGTTATCCCAACATATAACGACACAAGATGGTAAAAGTCAACTCTCAGATCTGATGGATCGTTGTCGTGATAGGCAGATTCTAGCTGAGGAATCCTCGCACCGTGATCGTAACACTCGGGACGAGATACTTCAAGATCTACAGAGACAAATCACAAAGTTATTCCAGCCTCTAGCGACGCAAGATTGTAAAGGTCGTAAATTCCTTTATTCCCCTTTTGAAGAATCATTAATTTCTAATCAAGGAGAGATGTTTCGAGGGATACCAGATCAACCGCCTCACCACCTATAACTTCGAGAAAATGTCAGCTCCATAACCCCTCTAGTTCCCCCTTCCTCTTGCAACAAAGACAACCATGAGGATGCAGACCTTGACAACATTGAGTATGATCAATCCTACTTTTCTGATCGTCTGAACATAGAAGGCGAAGATGACGACAAGATCGAAATATTTGGTGATCCAGTTTATGACAATGCTGATGAAGAGGAGATAGACCTAGACGAAGTGTTAATTGAAGATCAGAAATCTACTTTGTCCGACAGCAATCAACAACCTAATTCATCTATCAATGAAGCCCAGTTTCCATCATCTCACCTTGCATTGATTCAACATCCCAATTTATTCAACATGATGAAGACAAGACCGAGTCAACTGGCGAACCAATATTTGATGATGTACTTTATGCTGATGATTATTACGATGATGAAGTGGATGAAATTTTCAATGAAGTTGATGTGGATCTTCAAATTGAGGAAGAAGTAAAACAAACTGAAGATGCTAATATGGATGAACATCAAGATTTTGATATGGATGATATCGATGAAAAGTTCAAGTTTGATCTTATGGCTCCCCCTCTCGGAAAGCTATTTTCGGATGACTTTAATGCCTTTGATCTATATCATAATCTACATGACCTAGATATTGAATTGGCGCTAAAGGTGAACAAGGATAAGGTAGAGGAAAAGTATGAAGAGATTGTAGTGATGAAAGATGAGCATCACATCTTGAAGTATGACGAGAAAGATATTAACTTGAGGAAGCAAGCAACCATCAAACAAACCTTCGATCATCAAACTTCACATATAGAAAATGAGGAATCCAAATTTGAAAGTGGAAAGGATGTTGAGCCCGTTGTTGATAATTTTATGCAGGATACGGATCTTAGCATAGATCTTTACAGGGCAATTGATTGGGTCGAAACTATCCCCATAGCTCTAGAAAACAATACAAATTCTATAGACTTATTTAGTTTTTTTTATTATAGGGTTGTTTCAGCATAGATCTTTAAGTTCATTGGAACGTTGTTTTAGCATATGTGAAGTTTCTCCAGAATTGTCATTTTCTTATGACAACACCAAGGTTATCATTATGGGAGAGTTTCTTTGTGATTCACTGAAGTCTCCTTGTACAGTTATATTTGGTGAGATCGCGGTTCCCATTGAATTTAAAAGGAACAAGTTAGTGTCATCACAGTTAGACATAATTTGCAAGGAAAATTAATGCTTGATGGACGCAAAGATGAATAAGAGCAGCATTCATGATATCATGCTCGTCAACGAACCGACAAAGATTCCTAAAGTCTAACAACTGCAAGAGGATTCCTAGTGTCAGACGATCTTCTTTCAGGGTGACCACCTGATATTACTCTAAACTCGAGGATGAGTTTTTCTAACCTAGGGTGATTGATGCAAGAGGATTCAAAGATTTTTATTACTAATTTTAATAATTTTGAAAGTTTTTGGTATTTAGAGTAATTTTAAAATTTTTTATTTTAATTTTTTAGGATTTTAAATCCGTTTAGAATTTTTAGGATTTCGAGTTCGTTAATAAATTTTCCTTTTTATTAAGATTTTTTTCCATTTAGAATTTTTAGGATTTTGAGTTCGTTAAGAAATTTTCCTTTCTATTAGGATTTTATCTTTTTTTACAAGTTAGGGTTTTGAGTTTATATAAATATCTTATGAGTTGATATTTAGGGAGAAGAAGTTTTGGTTTAATAATATTTTCGATAGTGCCGTTTATTTTCCTATCTCTTGTTATTCTTCTGAATTAATAGGTTTTAGAAGATTATTTCTGATGTTCATAGTCGAACCATTGGATTCAATATTGCTTGTAGGATAATCGCTATCCCGTTCGTTGTCAGTTGATATCAGAACATTGCCCGCAGGATAATCGCTATTTTGCCCAGCGTCATTACATGAGGAGCATTCAAAAATTGAAAGACATGCATTTGAACTTTCGTAAACATCCCCTCAATGCTTGGGACCCCTCCCTCATATTGACATCAATTTTGGGTTTTTAAATCAAGTAGATCTAATATGTGATACTTAAATGGGCTTTGTTAAACATGCTACCTCTATTGAACAACCATATGAAGGGGTTTAACATTTCTGTGAAGTTTGTGCCCCATGTGTAGCCAACTTCAGACCTGGTCTCATAAAGGTATAATGGTTGAGTAGTGAAGAAAAGGTGGTCCATTATCTCATCATCCCGCTGACATAACGAGCATGTCTTACAATCTTTATACACCAATTTTGTTAGGAAGTATACTGAAAAGACTAGGTCTTTTGTATAAATATTTATGAAATAAGAAATCATGTTTTGGTCAAATGATTGCAATAGTGCATTTTGCAATAAAGTCCTCTTAATTCACATTGTAGATAACTTGGTGTCTGTGAGACACAGAAGACCATGATTATCAG
>JBBMKF010005245.1:0-20871 GCA_037834155.1 Curcuma caesia | reverse complement strand
CGCAAAAAGCTGTGTTGGTTCTGATCCTGTGGCCATTTCTGATTTCCGTGTTACCTGATTAGGGCACATAGAACAACATTAACAAAGAATGCAACAGTTATGCCCTTGATAAGTAGCCATTGTTATATAAGACTTGATTTCTTCTTAGGATTTATCTGGTAGAAGGGAAAGAAATAGCGTGGATAGGAAATGAAAAATGAGAATGGAATCTAATGAAATAATAAGCAAACACACTCCCATGCTTTGTTATATTTTTAATACTTGGACTCATCATATTCATACCCCTTCCTTCCATACTTGTGCACGCGCCAGACTCTCTAAAACCCATGCCCTTATTCACCATGTGCAAAACAAAAATTAAGAAATAACTGCGTTGGACACTCCATCCATGCCAATGTTCAATACTCGTCCCTAAGGATTCATGCAAAATAGGCTGCACTAATGGAATAAAATGACAAGTGAAAGGATTCAATCTATTTTGACTTAGTCAACCTATTCCACCTGGGTCACCAAATCCTAGCACAGTTGCTCATTGAAACTGACTTGGCTCATCTAACACGAATTACCCATTTGGCCTTGCCTGAACTACCCAGTCCGCTTAAGCCACTCTGCTAACCAAAGATTGCACAGCCCACCCAGCAAGTCCAAATGATCTTCCCATTCCATTCCATTTTCTCCACCAGGACTAACTGCCACAGGTGTAATAAATGAAGCTCATAGTTGAAGGTTTAGTGCATGTGCCCACAAGAGTCACAAAATTCAATAGCAGTACTCAGAATAAAACTTAGGAAACACCATGAAATATCTGATTTAGTTGTAGGGTAAGCAATAATGTAATTTATTCAATGGTGCAAATCGAGTTTCAACATACCACCAGTATCCGAGAAAAGAATGAGGTTTCAGTCAATAATATTGCCTTGTCAACGGACTCCTTGTTGGCAAAGATAATATACGCTTCGCTGGATTAAAAAGATAATTGATTAGTTTCATTCATATCAGCACATTCATGTTGATTGACAGCAGAAGAATATATCTGGAAGGAATGAATGAAAGCTGCAAAGCTTTACCCTTTTGGATGGCCAGTTAGCACGTCAGTTAGCAAGTTAACTTTAACAATAGGGCCACACTTCGTAAAATGAGAAAACAATGCTTCTCTTGTAGCTGCAAAATGTACCTGCATCAAAAGTATCAGATCCCCAATGACGTGTATTGTTTCCATATGAATCTTATGTTCTAATTCAATAACTTACTACCAACACACAAATTGCAAAACATGATATGGACATTATGCTAATATATTTCAAATTTCCATCAGATGCATTAATGGTTATTGAATTTGTAGAGGAAAGGAATACACAAAAAAAAAAGTTTAGCATACTTTATATAACTAATTTAAAATTACTCAGATAGTCCAAAATGTTTGGAATTGGAAGGTGATTACCCCATGGAATTTTACAAACAGATTTACCATCCTCATAACCATCAAATTTTTTATTAAGAACATAAAGCAAGCATGATTAATAAATTGGGGCATTAGAATCATCTACATGCATGCCTCAAATTTGAAGCTACACAAGCTGAGAACAGAAATTCAAGTACATCTGAATTTTGAAATGCAGACATGCTGAAGAATCCAATGTGATTGTATAACAAAATATCATGTGAATGTCAGAATATTTGCCAAACAAATGAAAATAAGCAATTATAGAAGAAATAAGTATAAAAAACCAATTGTTTTGCTGATTTACATTAGTGACAAAGACAGTTCTTGACTCAAAATCTTCCTTTGTGTTGTTGTGCAGACCTGCAAAACAAGGAACTCAGCCTCAGTGACTACTTCTGCAAGTGACAGATGCCAAGAGCTCAATACACATCATATTAGCCAAACATTCGTTTGCTAACTAGTTCAAAGAACGATGGTTATTAAAGAGAATAGCGAAACTTGGTACCCTACAAAGGTATTTTGAACAAAATCAATCCACCAAAACAAATCATGTATAAAATTTAAAACATTAGTTCAACATGGAAAAAGAAAGAGCATTGAGCAAGAGGAAATATGTTTACCGCAATAAATGATAATTATAAAAAATCACCACCAATATTGCCAAATAGATGTTGTCCATAACATAATGGAAGTTCACATTAAGAGTGAGATAGTAAATATGATAACGCAAAACAGATTGCAAGCAACAAGTCAAGAACATTGCGGTAAGCCCTTGCATAACAACATTGAAGTACAAATCCAACCCAGAAAATGATTCTCTTTATCATCCATCACAGAAGAGGAAAGTTAGTAAACTATTGAAAATAAGAATTATTATACTATTAATAAATATTGGATTATGCTTCTGAGTTTTGACACAGATCTATCCATGTATTCATACAACCACAGAGAAGCATGAATAGCAAAACCAAGCTGCAGCAATGTGAAAGGAATAAGGTGCAAAATGCATTCACAGAGTGAAACATACTCTGATGATGGTGTATCAATAGTTCAATACCTAAGCAAATCACTATTGATGCTATAACTTATTACTGACCAGCATCAAAGCTTGCCAGTAAATCCAGACATACCATAGAGAGACATTAGTGAGAATCATGCCTAACCTACTGTGAGATGTGTTGAATCCAGTAACTGCAATCATGCATATGAATTCTAAATATTGTAAACTGAAAATCACAAGTGCCTTCAACTTATAGAATCAGGAAAATAAACAATACATGTTTCAAGGTCTGACTGAAAGACATTCCATAGTGCATCAATGACCTGATGGGATATTGGATTTTGAGTCAATCAAAGCTGCCTGCTTTGAGCGGAGCTTTTGCATATCCTTTTCCACTTTTTGCAGCTTTAATTTTACATCAGTTATTTCCTGCATTAGGAAATCAAAGAAACATAATATAATAGTAGTTTAAAATTTTTTAAGTTTCACACACCAAAGTTGCTCACAGTTTGGATGGGCTGGGGTTCACTGTTTCCATTTGCAAACTTCAAGGATTCAGGCTTATCTGATGTTAGACTACACGGAACTGCATTCTGTATCATAGTTGTTTCTGAGGAATTCTTCTTTTGTACAGATTGGACTACTTTATCAGACTGTTTGTTCTGCTCACTTAAAGATGATGCTGAAGTACATGTTGGCTTCAGAAACTTCACAGTATTATTTTTCACTATTGCTGACTCATTACGAATAGACAAATATTGGCACTTATTGGGTACAGAACCTCTTGCCTTTTGTAATGCCTCTTTAGTTTGCAGATGGCTTTCCTCAATGCCTGAACAAGAGGCAGACATATTGCCAGAAGCAATGTCACCATGTCTTGTCTTTTGCAATTTATCTACTTGTTCAAATGAGTGCTGCTTATTGAGCTCCGGTAAATCATGTCTTTGAGAATTGCTGGTGACAAGTCTCCTTTTATGACCTTTATCAAATGCTGTGCTCCTTTCAGTGTTATTGCCACTAAAAGTTGCATATGGCTCAAGTAATGCATGCTTCAAGTCATGAATATCTTCGGTTTGAGGTTTTAGTTTTTCTGTTCTAGTGAGATAGTGTCTTCCACCTCTTAATAAGGACTCATTTTCTTTGCATGGCTTCCCGAGCCTATCCCAAACATTACCACGAGCCTCTGTAATCTGTGCTGCTATGGCATCTGCATCATTTCCAGATGGTTCACTTGGAATAGCACTTCTATTGGAAAGAGACTCACGGTTAGTACCTTCTGTATGACAAAAAGGTAGAACACTGTATCAGATACATATATAAGGGCAAAAATTTTGCAGACTTGTTTATCTTTATTCAAAATTGTCTATCAAAGCATAGAAGTGAAAATTGTCATAGCTTTTACAAGGGTAAAAAACCGGAAAATGATTTTATTTTAAAGGAAAAGGACTTGCCTCTACCAATTGCTTGTGAATTCCTCATGACTGTTTCTGACTTTGGCACATGCGAAGGTTGACGAGGCAATGCACTTGAGCTATTTTTGGCTATCTGCTCTAACATATGAATGATGAAGTTAGATAGTGGAGCCCTTCTAGAAATTAATGTGAGAACTAAGACAAAGGGCTTAGCCAATCAACCTTCCAATGATGATTTTGTCTTTCTAGGCATTGCTCACCACCAGAAAATTTTTTAGTACAGGATATCAAACTAGCATCCGCAAACATTGTGGATCCATTTTGAGTCTGATTAATGTTGTCTGTATGAACCACACTATTGACTGCATGTGTTCGTTTCTGTGGCCTATCAGCAAGCACTTTGATGGAAGCAATTTCACTAGGACACCAACCTTTATGGCTCCCTAAATCATTAATGTTGTTTGCATGGCTCAAGTTTTCTTCATTATTTGATAGATCAGAACAATCGCCTTTAGACTGAAATATAGAATACAAAGAACACATGAATAATTATTGTTAAGATGCAAGATGAACTAAATTTTTTCAAATCCTGAGAAAGGGAAACAATAGCCCAACAGTCCCGGCAGTGCCATCATGGACCTATCACCAAACTAGCACCAGACAGAGGACTAGGAGCTTAGACACTTGCCCATGAAAACAACCGTATGCCAAGTTGTTCCAAAATTCATTGCTTTAGAAATCCAATAGAAGCTTTACATGAACTAAAAATGTCGGTCCTATTAAAGATTGCCATCACCAACCATTGCAATCTTTAGCTTTCTATATTGCTTCATCTTAGGATTCTCTAAAATGCTTCTAAAGTTTTCTCTAAATAAGCAACTAAAATTTCTTCACTTGAACCTTCATCCTATTGCTCTAACAACCCATGGGACTGCTTGGCACCAGCAAGCAAGAGAAATGAGCAAGAGCTACTGTGAATCTTCTTCCACCCATAGTAATCTAGAAATTTGTAATATACCTGTGCTGCTAGAAATCATTTTTTCCATTTCAATTAATTAGTAATTCTTCTCCTTAATCATAACAAAATCAAGCAATTAGATTTGCTCAAAACAAATTTAATTTAGATGGTATAATGAAGCATAAATGGCAAGTCTCATTGTCTATCCACATATGATACACTCCAGTTAAGCATAGATTGTCCCATGTGCTCACTACCTATGAAAGTAAACCAAGAGCTAATGAGGCTTAACCAGTAGCAATTACTCAAATTTTAATGCCAATAACTTCCTATGCCTTGACATAGTATGGAGATTACCTTAGTTGTTTCATCTAAAAAGTGAATAGGGGTCTTTGAAGCACTAGTTTGAAGTGATAGATAATTCCAGAGCCTGCACGAAATGATAGTTAACATAGATAAGCAATACTAACCACATAAAACACCAACATATTTGTTTATTAAAAAATAAAATACCATGCTACAAAGTTTTGACTTTCATTGCCAAGAAATGCCTCCAGTTCATCTCGGGCTTGATTTTGATGTTTCCCATTGCAAACAAGAATAATGATGTACTCCTGGATATGCAAATAACAACTTATTCCATCCCACCAGACTAAAATACTTAGGAAATTATTTAACAATAACTTAAATAAAAAAAATTCGGATGGTGCTCAAACATGATCTAAGAGATCTAGTCATCTGGATATTATTAATGATAAAACCTTGGAGTGATGAAATCCTGAAATTCATGTAACCAATATAGCCAACCCTAAATAGTTAAAACTAACATGACTTGATAATGATGAATCAGAAGCTCATTATTATTTCACCTAATTGATGAATAAATATTATTTTAAAATACATAAAGACTAAATCATGTATTATTGATAACATGAAACTACTATTATTAGCATTGATTTAAAAAGCTTCATCTTAAGCCGTTTACACAGCCACATAAGCTTTATACA
Source organism: Curcuma caesia (assembly GCA_037834155.1). Taxonomy (NCBI): domain Eukaryota; kingdom Viridiplantae; phylum Streptophyta; class Magnoliopsida; order Zingiberales; family Zingiberaceae; genus Curcuma; species Curcuma caesia. The sequence continues at coordinate 15,050 of JBBMKF010005245.1, read as the reverse complement.
GAAAGGACAACATGAGATCTACAGTCTACTAATGGCCTCATACAGATCAAGCACGCTAAATAGATCACCAGCTTGTTAAAATTCAAGATATCAAATTAATATTGATTAGATTAAACTAGTTTTACCAAATAGACAAAGAAAAAGCAAGTATATTATTTACCACCAACCCCTCCTCTCTCCCCCACACCACACACACACACACAATTTTTTTTTGTTGCATCTGCCACCATTTTTTATTTTATTTGTTGCTCTACTATTATCAACATTTGAATAGCATCCCCATTACTCCATGCACAACAATGAACTATGAGAAAAGTTCTGTCTGTAATCCACCTTTTATCATCCTAACAAAAAATTCTGATCAATTAAGAAGAAACTCAATGAAGAAATTTTAAAAATGAAGCACAGAAGTATTTATGCAGCATGAGTGTTCTATGACTATTTGGTCTTCTAAGAAGCAAGAAGTTCCATATTATAGGTGGAAGAATAGCCCAGAGCATACCCTACAGCAACCAGCCATGATATCTTCTGCTGCTTGCTTGAAAATCAGGATGTAAACAGGAGCTAATGTGAGTGATATCGTCTGCTCAAGACAAACACAAGCATTCTTCCAGTTTGATTGAGCATTTCCCAATCACTCACTATTAATGTATTCGTTGTTCCAGCATCATGAAATGAAAAAGTTCCCTCTTTTCGCGCTTGCCCACTTTTAGCGTGGTATTGGGCGGAACAGGTCCATCCTGGTATCCGAACTATATCTAGTCATTAATACAGCAACAATCTCCGTTCTTAACTAGCGAGCATAATTCAAACTAAATTCTCCAAGATCCCAATCCCGGTCTTTCCCACCCGATCCAAGGGATAAAAAAAAAAACCCAACTCAAACCAAAACCCTATCCAAAAAATCTCCATAGTGAAGCAAGATCATTGCCAGATGCATAATATATACACAAAACCCAAGTTAACAGGAGATCGTATGCCGGGTGGTGAGATCTTGTACCGTGAGGACGTCGTCGGAGTAAGCCCCTAGAAAGTCAAGGAGCTTGCGGGACACAGCGTCTCTGAGCACGGCCGCCTCCGGCGACGTCCGATCCATCTTGAACGACCTCGGCTCCGACGAGACCACCTCAACGCCGGCGACCTTGCTCTCCAGCGACGATGGATCGGGGAGGCCTCGCTCCGCCATTTCCCTCTCCGCTCCAGAACCTTCTCTGCGTTTAAACGAAGGCAGACTCATTTATCACACTGATCGTGGTAAAAACAAGTCACGAACGCGGAAGTTCTTGCTCAAAAAGATACCCGCTCTGTGATTCGTACGAATGCGGACCCATCTAAGATCCAATACGGGAAACGCATGTGGGTTTGAATAGCTGGGAGAAGCGTTTTTCACAAGGCGGACTTTTCACTTTACCCTCTCTTTTGTTGATAATAACAATTAACTCCTTAAACTTACTGGAATAGGGTATAAATGTAATATGCAAATTTCATTTGGACCGTTTGGGAAAAAAGAATCGAAGCTTGGGTAATTTTAAATCTCGGCTGCGGAAGAACCCTAATTCCTTCCTCAGCTTTCTCGATTTTTATCTCGTAGAGAACGGAGCCCTTCGCGATTCGCTACGATGTCGCAGGTGCTTTACCTTTCTACTTGTTGATTGGATTTTCGCTTCTCTTTTATGCATCCTTCCTCTGCTGCATCGATTTCTGTCCTCGAAGTTATGCGTTCGTCGATTTCCTTACTCGCTTGCTTGCGCCCACGTCTTCAATGATGTGAACAAGTGGTTTTGGAGTTCCAGATTCGCGCGGATTATACTAGTAGTGAGTCTATTTCGGATGTTCCTCTTTTGGTTTGTTTTCAATGCTGGATCTTAGAGTTAGTCGAGTGGTTTCGACTTTTTCTATGGAATTATTTATCCAGTAATTCCAGACTTTCTAATGGATCTTAGTCTTCCTTTTTTATGAGATAATTTCCCACTGAATTGATGCAACCATCGGAGATGGCTGTCTCTCGGTGACGCGAAGCTTGATCTGATCGTAAGATCCCCAAATTTTCCTCTTTCTAGGGGTGCACGGAAAAGCATTGGTGGAGGCTTACGTAGCGGTTGAAAATTGGTCTGATTAGTTTGCAATGAAATTCCGGAAGTTATTTGTTGGGGTTTTTTTCCTATGGGTTCCAATGAATGGCGCTGTTTTCACTGAAGTAATATATGTATCGAGTTTGAAGCTATCAGGGAAATGATTAGATGGACAGATAAAATGCTTATTTCCCTTTGTGTGAAAAGTCATTTTTCTTGTGCCTTTTGCTCTTTTTGCAGGTTGATAACCGGAACCCATCTGCTGGCAAGAGGGCCAGAACCGATGGTATGAACTTCTATTTCATCTGGGATTCAAAATAGTTATGTGATCATTGTTAAATTTGTTAATCACTAGAATTACAGAACTTTTCTAAATTTTCATTTTACATTTTAAGGTGGTCGACGAGAAGATGATTGGACTTGTCCTAGTTGTGGTAATGTTAATTTCTCATTTAGGACAACCTGCAATATGCGCAATTGTACTCAGCCAAGACCTGCAGACCATAATGGGGTAAGGTTTACCCACAAAATGTCTCAGTTCTTAACAAACATATTGTATATATGTATATATTACAATTAGCTGTATGGTAAATGTACATGTAAATGCAATGCACTACATGTTGTAAGTGTAAAATCTTTTTGTTTTATCTGAAGAAAATGTTGATGGGGATTTGAATGGGGCTTGTGTGTCTTGTTCTTTTACTTTATTCATTTGTTAATTTCTTTTAGTCTTTTATCTGATCAAGCACATGGTTCAAGAAAATTTGCTCATGTTAATTTTAAAATGTTTGCTGACACTATGTTAAGTTTTCAGGCTCAGTTCCTTCTATTTCCATACTTACATGCTACTTTTATCAATATCCAGAAGTTTGCACCAAAGTCTATGCAAGCTCCTCCACCTTATGCTCCAGCAAGTTATGTGGGTTATGGTACTCCATCTTCTATGTATCTTCGCACTCCACCATATGGATCTTCTCTTTTCAGTGGTCATCCATTGCCTCCATATGACTTGCCTTTCTCTGGAGGTTCTGCTTACCTGTATGAGTATGGTAATCGCCTTTCTGTAGGGAGTCCATATGGGCCTTTACATCTGTCTGGTCCTTATTCCACTGGACCTATGATGGGAACAGGTACTAATTTTTGGCATTGAATTTAGTGTATGTATATATTAGCAAATTTAAACATCTTTTGAGCATGGATTATTTACCTTATGTGTGAAAAATACAGTTCTATTTTAGAGTAGTTTATGTTGGAAATTCCATTTTGTTATGAATTTTCACCGCTTACCTTCAATTGAAAATCCATTTGATGTTCCTTTTTCATATCTTATTTTAGGCATCATTTGGATGCCAGATGGCTGTTCATCCACATTTAAGATTTGTCACAGCTTCTGCACTTTCATTGATGTTTTATGCTTTTTGACTAACTTCTTATTCTTTAGGTGGTGGGTATGGTATGCCGCCACCTATGGTCGATAGGTATGGCTTGGGTCTGCGTGTTGACCATGGTCCAATGGTAAGTTGAACTAGAAATATTTTTGTAGTTTATGAATTTATTTCCTTCTCTAGTTGTTTCCTTTGGCTTTTTTTTTGGATTACATGTCATTAGCCTCATTTACTGATAATGCCTTATATTTTCTACCTTCCCTTCTATTGGAGCTGCAAAATTATTTATAATGTAGGGTTAGCATAGTTAAATAAATTCTCTCTAGTGTTTTCTTGTATTACACTCAATTACTTAACTATTATAGAAAATTTCTACAGGGACCTAGATCTGGAGCATATCCTGAAGAGAGTTCACAGAAGAAGAATGCAGGTTAGTTGTTGAGTTGTTCTTTTCTTTTTTCCTTCTCATTTTCAGCTTACAGATAAAACATCATTATTACTTTTTTTTCATATAATATAGGTGAAGGACGCGAGAATGATTGGAAATGCCCAAATTGTGGCAACAATAATTTCTCATTTCGAACTGTCTGTAACATGAGGAAGTGTAACACCCCGAGGCCTGGAAGCCAGGTTAGAACACTTTGCAGCTCATCTCCATTTCTTATTCGAAGATGGCTGTTGTTTGATTTTTTTTTTTCTTTTTTGTTGATGATATCCTTTTAAAGTCAAATTAGCTTCTTCTTTTTTTTTTTTGCTCCCCCCCCTGTTTGATACTATTGATGTTACTATAAATGCTCTCTTAGTTCTCGTAGTGTGCTATCACTTCTATGCGCGCTCGTGTGTGTGTGCGCATGCTTTTTTGCTTGCTTATCATCCTTTTTCATAAACAAAACATGGGGTGAAGTTATTAATTCAATATTATTTCTCGTTTCCTAGGATTTTTTTCTGCCATTCATATTATCCTTGTGCATCTGAACTCAGATACTTCTCCCTGTTGGGAGTGGCTATTTTTTAGCTGGACTATGATAAAACCTGGAGATGCACATGGTCAATTGACTGGTATTCAGCTAGATATATGAAAGTGGAATGTTGCACTTTTGATTTTTATTATGTCAATTTAAATGGATGAAATTGATTAACCAGTCAACCATGTGTGCTCTTGTATTACTGGCGTCAAAATAATATATCTGCTAATTTTTCTATCCTAAATAAACTAATTGGTTAGTTTGGTCTTAGAAAAAGGGCATACAACATTTAATGAACCTCTACCATCATACCTTTTGTACATTACCATCACAATCATACCAAAAACCATACATCCATAATCATACTTTCTAGATAAAACAAAATTACAAAATATCAATTTAATCATACTTTCTAGATAAAACAAAATTACAAAATATCAATTTAACTGCATTGTTTTGGACTGTATATATAAAATCTATAGAGTAAAATCAGATATCTTCATTGTGGTTGTTCATTTAATTGGTTGAAGTTAGCTAAAATAATACACATCAAACTCTTTTCTGTGTAACAATCATCAGCTTTAGTTACTAGTGTTTGCTGCCAGAGAAGTTCTTTGTTTGAGTCCATTTCAAGCTCCACTTTACTTTCTTTTTCTTTCTTTTGAATACTCTCTTCTTGCTTTATGATGAAATCTGATATTATTTATGAGCATTTACTGATCTCTCTGGTTTTCTCCTTTTTACAATTTCATCCAGGGTTCCAAATCAGAAAATGCAAAAGGTTCAAGTAAGTTTGATCTCTGTGCTCTTATTTCAGCATTGCCTTCCTGTTGTTCATTTTGATCACATTGTAAACAAAAATGAAATGTTTTTGAAAAGGAAAATGTTTCCATGTTTAATATCTCATTGTAGTCAAAACAGAATGGCAATAGGAACTTCTTCAGTCATACCTTTGACTAATCCTTTGCTCTATGTACATTTTATTTGGGCCTTCCACGTGCAACATATTTCTGATCCTTTTTGGTTCTCATTGCAGAACCAAAAATGCCAGAGGGCAGTTGGAAGTGTGAAAAGTGCAACAATATAAACTATCCATTCCGAACCAAGTGTAACCGACAAAATTGTGGTGCAGAAAAGCCATCAGAATCACATTCTCCAGGGCCGTCATCCAATGAGGATGATCAGGTTCGTTGTTGTAAATACGTGTACTTGTCTCTTATGTTCACCTTGTGTGATAATTCTCGCATATCTGAATTTCAGGAAATATTCTTTTGTATTCTCTTACAAGAAATCTATATTTATAGAGCAATATATTCTATTAACTTCTTGTTTCACTATCTCTTGCATCTGTTAATTTGTCATGTCGTTGTTACAGTGAGTCCTAGGACTATTATGTGGGTCGAGAAGGTTCAAAGTCATCGTCAGCGTCGCACACTTGATTGTCTATGGTCAGTTGTGTCTTATAGTTGCGGCCATCCATATGAGTTTCTCCACCCTTGATCTGAGTCGAGGATATAGTAAGGTTAACATTTTTGCAAGTTTGCATCTGGTATCCTGGCTTGTATTGGTCTTTCATGAAAATATTTACATACCTAGCCTGGTCCAGTTATGGTACGTGCTTGTCGGTTCAACTGGTTAATGTTTCATAAGAACCTCTGTTTAGTTCAGTTCTGTTGTGTTGAATTGTTTCTGAGATCCTCTAGCAACTAATATTATCTGGATGGTACTCCTTTGTTTGCTTTATGACATCTGGAGTTGTGGTTCTAGTCTTCCTAGATTTCCATATGTCGTATGTTTGCGATATCAAGGGCTTCTAACTTTCGATATCTACGAGCAAGACATTGTTTTCTTTGTGTTCCTTCAAAGTCTATTTTGATGTTTCTCGAGGATTCATAGTAAAGGAGTCAAATTTTACTAATGTATTGTTACAAAAGTCTTCAGTATTTCATCAAAGTGTTTCAAGTAAACTCCTTAAGAATGGTTCATAGACTGTGCTAATAGTTTGTTCATCTGTATCTTAGCTTCCGAATAATCTTTGCGTTCGGTTTGGATTGGATTAACTTCGGGTTATCGAATCGGGTGTTCTATTGTGGTCAGTGTGACTGATGAAAATAGGAATTGCAAAGCTACACTGAAGATGAACTGCATTTTCTTCAAATGTTTTGTTAAGTTTATTGTTTGAGGCATCAAATGATTGAGTGAGAAGGGCTGGCTCACTCCTGAAAGACCTGACCTGGTTTGATTCTCAATATTGGAATTTCTTTTCATCAATTTTAGCCTTGGAAATGAATAAATATAAATTTAATCTTTGAAATTCCAAGAAAATAAGTTGATTCTTTTTATGGGGGAAGTAAATGAATAAACAACATCAAATGATGTTACCAGTAAGAACAGACCAAGAGATACTCAAATGATATTATTAAAGAACTCTTGTCATAAAGCATTAGGTAATCAGTTTCCTGTTTCTTTTTCTGAAGAAAAAAAGAAGATATGCTCGCTTGTACAAAGTAGGAAATCTTCTGAAATAAAACAATCTAAATGAGTTACGAGTGAAGTTATTAAACATGATTTCCTTCACAATGAGTGCGTAGTCAAATGTTAGCCCTCGAGCATAGCTGAGTTAGTTAGAATTGTCACAAAGGAAGAGTCGAATCTCGATGAAATTGTATAATCATATATTTAGAATTGTCACAAAGTAAGAGTCGAATCGAAATTGTATAATCATAGATTCAGAATTGTTATAAAGTAAGAGTTAAATTTTGACGAAATTGTATAATCATATTTCGTAATTTACCTCTCTATAAATGGTTGCGGAGCAAATTGGGTGGGATGCAGGAGGAATTTCATAGTAATATATTATAAAATAATATCATGATGTGGGTGCTAAAAACAAAAAATATTAGTTGTTATCATCAATCTGTGTTCAGCATCCGTTGTAGTCTAGTTGGTTAGGATATTCGGCTCTCATCTGAAAGACCCGGGTTTGAGTCCCGGCAACGGAATTTTTTTTATAATATTTTATTTTTGTGTTTGATTGTGAACCAGTATTAAAAACTTTGCCATGTAATTATATATCCTCCTCCTCCCTAAATCTAACTTCCATGTCATTTCATCAAGCATGTTTCCTCCCTAAATCTAACTTTCATGTCATTTCGTCAAGCATGTTTCTTTTCTTTTAGTTTTTCTTCTGTTTTTCCAGATTCGTTCGACGAAGAAATAATAAGACTCGAAAAACGCAAGATTTAGACCGTGAGCATCGATGGTGGATGCATATTGGAAGCTTCTGTTTGAGGATACAAAAAAAAAACAAGTCACACCAATAATTTCCAAACCACTGAAACAAACACCACGAGCTGCCAGGCAGCCCCCCAATCCCTCACTCCGTTCAACTTCCTTGGCATTGCCGAATCCACCACGATCATGATCTCGAACCTACAAGTTCCGGTCGACGGATCCTTTTCCGTCACCGTCGCCAGGTTCGAAAATCCGCACGCGACATCATCCTGGTCGTTCTTCTGGTAGTAGTTATTGAACGCATACGATATGTTGCCTTGCTCATCCAGATCCCCACATGATGTTTTGTAGCCAAGGGCCGTGCAGTCGGCGTTTGCGCAAGCGTAGCTGATGCTCGGAGCTATCCTGGAATCGTCGGCCGTCACAGCCGGCTTCAGGACACACCATTTCTTGTCTAGATACTGGATGTTTTGTGCCTGAATCAGGGCTCCGGTTTTCGTCGTGCCAAGATTGAGTTGGTATTTTGGCAGTCCATCATAAGTGAAAACACCCCAGTGCCTCTCAAAATTCCCTGGTTGGATGCTCTTTTCGTCTTCGTCGACCAAACTGAAAAGGTATGCATCGATCGGGCCTGGCCTCATCGGCGTGCCTTGCCCCATGGAGATATGATTCATGAATCCCTGATTGAATCGTTGAGCATTCTGCGGGTTCGCGTTCATGTCCCCGTCTGTCGGCCAGCCAATCTCTCCGACTACGACAGGGAGATTGCCGTAACCATTCTTTTGCAGGGCCCAAATGAGAGTGTCATGATTGGCATCGAACATGTTCGTGTAGCTGGTCGTGCCATCGACCACCGGCGTAGAATTTCCATCGAAGAAAGCATAATCCATCGGGAAGTTTGGATCACTGTAGAGGCTGATGAAAGGGTAGATGTTCACCGTGAAGGGGGCCGCATTGTCGCTGAGGAACTTGATGATGGCGAGCATGAGATCATGGATATCAGACCGGAAATCGCCGTCAGATGGTCGACCACTGGCCGATCCGTAAACGTCGGCGTTGAGAGGGACAGTGACTTTAACCTGGCTGCCCACACCAGCTTTGATGAGAGCTCTTTGGATGTTTTGGAGGGCTGGAAATGTAGTTTGGAGAAAGCTTCCATTGTAGGTCTCCAAGAAAGGTTCATTTCCGACCGCAACATACCTTTCAACACAAAACAGGTTTTCGTGTAAGATACAGAACAGAGTCCACTATGCTTTCTAGAGCAATTCGAGTATTTTATGCTGCGTTTTAGGAGACCGGATTATCGATAGAACTCTAACTCTCTTGTTCTATGGACTCTAGTTTTTTGACACTCAGGCTCCACTCTTCCAAACAAACAACAAAACAAGGATACTAGCTTTGCGACTCAAAATTTCACAATGTTGTCTGACCTTAAGATCCCACACGGTCTAACTGCATAATTCAGTTACACAACATTCGGTGCATAGGTACGCAAACTTGTATTTGTAGCAAGGAAGTTCGTTCTCGATGAAACACGAACTAGACAAGAAAAGGCTAGCTAACTAGAAGGCTACAACAACCAAGTTAGTGAAAAGATGGAAGCTTAAGTTGCAAGGATCATGAGGTAGGTTCTCAACAACTAGTACATAAAATTGTTTAACGAATAACGAGTTCGAAAATGGCACCTGATAGGCTATTCGATATCCACTCATCAGTGATTTGTCTTTCCAATTGAAACTATAAGCAAATCTCAATCTAAGATATCAGCTTTGCGACTCAAAATTTCACAATGTTGTCTGAACTTAAGATCTCGTAATGTCTAACTTAAGCAACTCGAACTAGTATTTGTAGCAAGGAAGTTCGATCTCGATGAAACATGAACTAGACAAGAAAAAGATGGAAGCTTAAGTTACAAAGCATCATGAGGTAGGTTCTCAACAACTAGTACATAACTTGTTTAATGTATAATGAGTTTGAAAATGGCACCTAATAGGGAATCAGTAAATAGCAATCATCGACTATTCGATATCCACTCATCAGTGATTTGTCTTTCCAATTGAAGCTATAAGCAAGTCTCAATCAAAGAAACTCTAATGAGATCGCAGTTTAGATCTTCGCCAAGGTAAAAAGACCATTCGATGACTAATCTTGGAGAATTTGTGTCCTTATACATGCATTTCACTCTTCCAATTGTTAAAATCCCCATACCACTCAAAGTTGGATCACATAGATAAAGACACTATAAGGTTTCTTCCAAGTAAATTGTTTTAATGAACATCGAGTTCGAAAATGGCACCTAATAGGAAATCAGTGAATAGCAATCACCAACTATTCGGAATCCACTCATCAGTGATTTGTCTTTCCAATTGAAGCTATAAGCAAATCTCAATCAAAGAAACTCTAATGAGATTGCAGTTTAGATCTTCGCCAAGGTATAAAGATCATTCGATGACTGATCTCGGAGAATTTGTGTTTCCCATAGCGGAATAAAGACACTACAAGGTTTCTTCTAAGTAAAACATGGATCAGGAGTATAGAACTTGTAGCAATTATAGCAAGATATGGCAAAATCTAGACAAGAAAAGCTACCTGATGTTGACTCCATCATTGATGTAAGCTGAGACATTGCTCGATACCCAGTTCTGCGCCGCCTTCGAGCTCGAGGCCAACAGAGCGAGCATATCGTTCGGGATGCCGACCATAACCTCCAGCCCACTCTTCCCCAGCGCGCCCATCGTCCCTGCATCGGCATCAAACAGCTTCACCTTCTGAAACCCATTGTCCCTGAGCAACCGAACCACTGTGCTGGGGGGCAGAGGGTGGCTTGTCTGCGTGCCCCAGTTAGCTCCGATGCCCCCTACAGAGGCCACCAAGCAAAGCCAGAAGAAAACCCTAAAACTCAGAGAAACCCCCTCCATCCTCCCCCGAAATCCAGGGTTAGGGTTTCTACCGAAACAAACCCCAAAAAAAGCTGAGCTTTGGGGGCGCAACACTCGACGCCGCTCCCATCCGACAAACCCTAGGCCAAAACGTATTCTGAAAACAACTTCTTCAGCAAATCACCCCAAAAAAACAACTTTTTGCAGAGAGAGAGAGAGAGAGCAAAGGCATCATCACTTTTAAGGCGTGTGAAGAAGGAAACACCATACCAGACATGGAAGCTGATGAGTCAACAACTGGGGCAGCTCGTTGAGCTTAGAGATCCATCCAGGAGATGTGCTAGCTAATAAAGATTGATTCTTGAGAGGGCAGCAGAGCAGAGCAGAGCAGCGAGGAGTAGCCAGAGCAGACAGTGGGCATTAATGGAAGCCCAAGAAAGAGACAGATGGAAGGGAGATCAATATTTAAGACGACAGCAACCTGAAAGAGTGGACTTTCGTACAAGGAAGCAAGACCAGAGCTGACCATTGATTTGATTGTCCCAAATCTTTTTTTTTGGTTTTTTTAACCAACTAATCCTATAATTTATTGAATAAATTTAAAATATTATATATATATATATATATAATTTTTTTATTAATTTAATAAAAATTATTATGCAAAAATTGAGGAAAAGTCAAATGACAACTCATCTTGATCCCGCAACTATATATAAAATTGAGAAATGGACAAGGATAACCTTCGAGACATAACTGAGGTGGTTACGACGTAATAAAATTGTAGAAGAGGACAAAGATTTGAATCATAGCGAAGTTAGGAAATATCTTACTGCGTCATGATCAACTGCAGTTTCTCGATTTACGTCCTTATAGATGATCATGGAACTGACTGTGTGGGGCCGCTAAGATGACAAATTCTAATTTTTTTGCAGAAGAGAAATGGGCAAGGGTGGCCTTAGGACATAGTTGAGTTAGTTATGACGGAACAGAGTTGTAGAAAAAAATGAATAAAAGTTCGAATCTCGACGAAGTCGAGGTAATGTCCTCTTCCGTCGTGATCAATTGCAGCTTCTCGATTTATCTCCTCATAAATGATTGTGAAGTAATTGCGTGGAGCTGCTTGGGTTGGGTGGCATATTCTATGTTTTACAAAAATAATTATTTAATTATCTTTTAATATTATGTAATATTATTATTTTTATTTAATTTTTAAATTGATAAGATATGTTATAATAATTATAAAATTATAACTGATATAATATAAAAAAATAATAAAAATTTATATTATAATAATTATAAAATTGTAATTATTAGAATATGGTCTATCAATTTAATATTTAGATTATGATAATACTACATAATAATATTAAAAATTATTTGATAATTATATAAGATTGAACAATAAAATACAGTACAATTTCTTTTTGACTTTTTAAAATATAATTTATATAAATTTTTTTATCAATTTAGTAAAAATTATTTAGATTAAAATTACTATAGCAATAGTTTAAAAAAATCGACTATATTGGATCAAGTTTAGTAAATTTTTTAAAAAATGCAGTTTAATCCCTTTTAAAAACAATAATTAGCCTTGTTTAATTTATTACCAACGGGTAATCTCGAATACGTCCCTTAAATTTTAGTAAATTATTTTAAGGTATTCTCTGATATTTTCCTGGAGAATAATTTAATAGCAAAAAATAAAAATACTGCGCAGTTTTTTTAAAAAAAATTTATTTAGATGCAAAAATTCTGTGAAATTTTAGAAATTACCCTTTGTTTCAACCTTAATTTTGTTAGATTTGTCCAATGCAAACACATAGGTTATCGGGTCGGGTTCGGATCCGATTCTTGGTCCGTTGACAAAGGACCCGGAATCCCAGCTAATTCCCACGTGCGCGAACAGAGAAATAGAGTACTGATACGATAAGAAACGGCCTCTACTTTCCCTTCCACCTCTTTCTGGACAAGGCGACTAGGCGAGAGGAACTGCTGGCGAGCGCAGCGATGGATCTCTTCGAGGCGCAGAGCAAGGTGACCTCCAGCGATCGGTCCGAGATCGAGTCCGTGAAGACTTCGGCGGAGGGAACCCCCAATTTCTCCCTCAAAGACTCCGCCGTCACCGCTTCTGAGACCGGCATCAGGTACTGGATACTTGGACTTGGAAGGTTGGGATTTTGCCTATTTTGACTCAAATTCAGTGGAAAATTACTATTTTTGTGGTCAAGTTCGCCTTTTGGGGTCGGGACAATGAGAGGGGTTTGTGATTTCTTGTTGTTGTGAATATAATTTTAGAGAAGTTGGGGAAATTAGGTTTATTAGCTACTTTTGTGGAATTTGTTCGACCCCAAATGGTGAGAATTGGGGGAATTCTGTTATTCTTGCATTTCTGTGAAATTTGTGCGATCAGAATAACGACCCAGATAGTGAGAAATTGACTCGTTAATTTTCTGGATCTGACAATTTTAGAGAAATTTGTGCGTTGATGAGGTTCGCTCCCTTTTTAATTGTTTAGGTCAACGCTCAGTTGTTTAATTGAATGATTCTTTAGGAACTTTCCGACGACGATGGCAAAGCAAAACCCCCCGGCAGCATCGCAGCTCATCATGTTCTATGGCGGATCCGTGAGTGTGTATGACGCCGTTTCTCCAGAAAAAGTAAGCCTTTTTGTTGTATCATATTTGTATCAGAAGGTCTTGATCTAATTGTTCAGCTGGATGCTGAAACAGGCACAAGCTATCATGCTCATTGCTGCAGCCACGGCAGTGGCCTCGAGAGCTTCTGCCAATAAAACTGCTTCTGTGGCTGCTGCCACCAAGGCCCCAGCCGTAGTTGGTTCAGATGCTGCTGCTAAAGCTGCACAGTCACCGGCTGCGCCAGTGCTCACAAGAACTCTGTCATTTCTCAGCTCTTCAGCTTCGGCGGAAGGTGCGCTAGTGAAACAACCCCAGCTTGCTTCTAATTCGAGTAGTTCTCTCAGCAAGCTGCAAGCTGGTCGTCTGCTTCTTCCTTGGCTGAAGAATGAAGAAATTGTTTTCTTCTGTATATGCTTTAAATCAAATATTCTTTTAATCATTTCCTTTCATACTTCTCCAGAACTCCCTATTGCTAGGAGGCACTCACTTCAACGCTTCTTGGAGAAGCGTCGTGACAGGTAAACAATTACATACAAAATGTTCTTTTGGATATTTTAGGGATAATTTTTTCCTTTCTTGTTCATTTCATCTGTTCTTTTTTTTCACTAAATCACAGTTTTATGTTGCTTCTCTTCATCTTGTTTTGTTCTATATTTTCACATAAAAGTGTGTCATGAGGAATCATACACAGCTTGGTTTTCTAAATAAGGAGTCACTCTTTCTCTTTGATGTAAGGTGATATTTTTCATTTGGATTTATTTATTTTTGTGCCTTTTCTTTTGCAATATAATTGGCTTCTCAGCTTAAGTAACTTTGCTCTCTTAGTTAAGTTGGTAATTAGTAGGTAACATACCAGTATACTTAGTTTAGCCCTCCAGTTGCAACTATAGTTCAACAATCTTGACTCCATGAAGATGCTGATTTTAACGTGGTTAATTTTTTGATTTAAACTACTCTAGGTCTTTCCCGCTGGTTCATCTATCAGGTAAATCCAAAGTACAGTTTATGCACACTCAGAAGCCGACCTTCATAATATTCGTCCCTAGTGGGATTCAAACCCTGATCTTTTTAGTTGTTCGTTTGAATGCATTATCACTGGACTACACCCGTGGGGGCAAAAATGTATACTCGAGGTCTTATTTTCTTCCTCTTGAAGTTGGCATAATTTAGTTGTCTTTTTTGGGAACAATGATGCATGATGCGATTATAGTTCTAATGCCAATTCTACATCTCCTCTCCTTTTTAGTTGTTAACACCTTTCTTAGGCTTAAGTGTTTAGCAAAAATCTGACTCACCCAAAACATATAAATTTCAAGTTCTAGAATTCTATTCGTTTTGCATTACTATTTGTTCTTCTTTCATATATATACTTTTATAATGATTTTATGTTTCTTTCACCGACATTGTTCTATCTTGCGGATTGCAACAGTTATGTTTGTTTTATACTTCTATCCTTATCAAATAACCCAAAAGTAAGCTTTTGAAGAGTGTTATGTTTGTTTTTAATAGTTCAGACTACTGCCAAAGTTGTATTCCTAAAGAAGTTCAGGAGTTGAATCACAAACTTGTTATTTTTAGCAACATACCACTGTGTGCCATGGATCCCGGCTGAGGATGTCTTTGATTGGTCAAGTAGTTTCCCGTTAAATATTTCTTGCTAGCTAGTGATATGAGAATACAAATGAAGTATGAGTGTCAAAGTATAGTAGCTATGATACCGATAGCTTTGGATTTTAATGGCAGCATTTTCTCAAGTGCACGACTGTGCGTGCCTTAGAGGTATGGTCCCACATTCATCGGTCCGGACCAACACCGTTACATATCTGAGAAGATGTATACTTAAAACTGTGATGATAGAGCTCACTACAGTTGTAACATT
>JBBMKF010005143.1:0-25246 GCA_037834155.1 Curcuma caesia | reverse complement strand
AGACTCCATTCCTGGACTTTCCTGTGAACTCAAGTCACACATGTTAGATCACAAACATTGCCTAACTTAAACTGATTTAGCCAAACATTAAAATCTAAATCACTTGAGGCAAAATGGCACCAACAAAGTCTTCCGCTATCGCACTCGTATTTTACGCTTTCGTAATCGAACGTCGAAAACCGATTGAAAACGCTAAAGCTCTATTCTCCCCCCCCCCCCCCCCTCTAGCAAACATGTCTTCACAAGGAAAGATTAAAAGGGTAAAACCTACTTGGCATATATTAGATTCAACTGATGAATGCTATCACATGCTCTATTTCTACTAATGTGAATGGAACTTTAGTCCCACACTAGGAGTTTCATGGTAATATGATTAATTTATAATGTATCACAAGTATTGTAGTTGTAAACATATACATGGAGAGAGACTCTCTCTCATGCGTGGGCCTGCAAGAGGTGCAAATTCAAGGTTTGGATTATACTAAACTAAAGGTAATTCATGTGTGAGCATGACTTGCACCATCAAATGTCATACTGATCGGGATAAAATTTACCCAAATAGAACAACTAATATTTTACCACATGATTCATCTTTTTTTCCTGCTACTTAAGAGTATAATAGATGCATTTCGACCAACGGTTAGCATTTCAAGACCGATGAGTAAAGGCAATAAATGACTTTTTTTCAATTATTTTGTTGCAGCGGAGGTATGAATGTAGCAAAAAGGTGATTTTTCTCACCCTAAGCAACCCATGATCGCTAGCACCACATAAGGTCCAGGCAAGTTCAGCACGATAGACAGCGGCCCCTTAGGTGGGAGGGCATATTCCAAGGTGATGAAATCCACAGGAATCGATCTGTGCCCAATGTAGCAAATATGCCACCCAGGTACCAACTGCACTATGCTCGTGGGGGTTGCAGCGGAGATACAAAGCTCTTATATAAAGATGTTCCATCCATGTGGTACTAGGGTTGTGGTACTAGGGTTGGTGGCTAACGTAGACTTGAATTTGGGCAGCCTGAGTAATAACTACATTCATATATGGTGACTTAAAGGGGGAGATTTTATGGAGTTGGTAAGGGACGTAGCAAGGAGAGGGTACCTAGTTTTCAAGTTGAAGAGTTTATATGGTTTAAAGCAAATTCTTAGATCAGGGTACAAGAAGTTTGACTCGTGTCTTCTCAACTTAGTAAAAATATTTTTTGATTCTTGTATCTAGTTTAGAGCCTTCCTTAGAGATAACTTGTTGTCCTAATTTTTTAAGTGGATAATATGTTGATTGTTAGAATAGGATATCACCATGATTTTCCAATTAAAAAAGTAGCTATATAGGTCATTTGATATGAAAGAGGAAGATTCACTAAAATGTAGTCAAAGGATTTTAAAATATTTGTGAGGAACCATAATATTTTACTTATGTTTTAGAAGGTACAAACTAATCTTAGAAAGGTATACAAATTTGAATATGACAAGTAATCGAAATGATAGAAAGTTTACTTCAAGAATATTTGATCACTATTATAGGGAGAACAATGTCACGATAATTTAGACTCCAAAAGTTCATTGTCTTGACCATAAAATTGAATGTGTTACACTATTGAAGCTTATAAGAAGATACTTTGTCAATTAGATTTCTTTAGAATTAGAAATTAACACAAGAGTAATAAATATGTGATGATGCAAGATATCACTGAGTTAGATAGTTGATCAAGATCTATAAGTACACGAATGAAAATAAGACATTGACAATGGAAGTGCAATCCAAGAAAAATGAAGAGTTAGTGACTTACGCTATGTTTGGATGGGGTGAGAGAAATTCATTAACAGAAGGGGACGGAGGGAAAGGGAGGGGAAGGGAAGTATTTGTGTTCTCTTTGTTTGGGAGGAACGGAAGGTTCATTAACGTAACATGTGTTACCTTATTTGGAAGAAAAGGAAAAGGAAAAGGAATGAAGGTTAAATATATAAACTTATAAAAAATACTTTTATTTTTTTAAATAAATCTACAGGTGAAAAAATATATATATAACTCATTAAACCTATGGATGTAAAATTTTTCTTATCAAAATCACCTTTGAGACCAACTAAAATTAATATTTATGACTTAAATAAATAAAATTTTTTTAAAGAAATAATGAGTAGATGTACAATAAACATGCGAAATATAAAATCTGTATGCTTTGGTATGACAAAGGATAAATCAGTATTTTACATATATTTCTATAAAAATTTATTGATATAAGAAAAGAGCGAAAAAATTATGCTCAGCAAGAAAATTTTAAAAAATATAAATTAAATAAGTTATTTGAGAATTAATATTTTAAAACAGGGATAAAATTAGAGCAAATAATATTTAAAGTTGTATTCCCTTTTCTTACGCATCAAATTGGAGTGTAAGAAAATCTCTCTTTTCATAGGTAAGGAAGATTAAAACTTACCCTTTCCTATCTTTCTCTCTTCTTCCCTCATTTCTTTTCAAACGAGGTTCAAAGTTCTTTTCCCTTTATTTACCTTTCCTTTTCCTTCCCTCACCTCCTCCCAAACAAGGCATTAGATACAAGACTTTGATTATTTGATTGCCTATCTTTGCTACACTAGAAGGGGAATTTTAGGGTGTTTATGTCCCCCAGCTGGGCCTACACAGGCCAACATATGGTGACTTCAACTTAGTGGGCTAAGGCATCTGGTGCTTGTGTAGCGGATCGAGCCCAACTCGGCCCATTCTGAAGATTTTGAAGGCGGCAGCACAATGAACAACAAACTAAATCAGGTAGCAACCTTCTGCTGCAATTTTCTAGGGTTCTTGGAGGAGAAAAGTCTGGGAAGGAAGAGGAAAGGCTAAGAGTGATGAAGGAGTCTTGCTATCTTGGAGGTAAGGTCTGAGTTGGCTTGAAGTTGGCATCTTGTTCTCTCGACCATATTTCATGGCATGTATACATTTGCTCTACTTGTGAGTAGATTATGATAAGCATTTTGTATCTTCTCATTCTTGATGATTAGTAGATTTTCTCTTCTCGTGGGTTTTTACCTTGCCTTTTACAAGATATTTTTCTATGTATATACGTGTGTTCTTGGTGTTTGTCATTTTCTTGATTGATGCATTCTTGGTAGTCTATTTTCTTATTATACATATACTATAAAAGAAAGCAGTGATAGCCATTATGGTCACAATCTGAGTGGACCTATTATGATCAAAGTTTTACCTTTCCTGGATAAAAATGTCTCTTTCCTCATCCAAACTTTTTCTAAAAGAAAAAAAAATGATAGTATATTCACTGAGGATTCCTTCATATTCACTGTAACTTGGATAGTAATATCAGCTAATTCAGGTTTTCCACAATGAATTGGATTCTAGAGTTGTATCTTCTCAGCTTACGTTCAATTGGCTGAGATTCTGGGCATAGTCATCAAATCAAATTGCCATCATACAAAAGCAAAGATGTTTCAAGATTCTTCAATCATCGGTACGTGCACCATGGAAAACAAAGTTAGATTAAAGCAGTAGGGAATTATTGTGTTGGGTAACCCTTTGACAGCAGAAAAGAAAGTTGAAAAAGGCATGAACAGTCACAACAACGATATGGTATTAGATCATGCACAAAGATTGACCTTAATTATTGGTAGCAACAGCTGGGGACAAGCATCCTCATCCAGTGCTATTCTACTAATTTTCTTGGAAGTAAACATTTCTGCAGTTGTAGTGGATGATGGTTGATACATAATACAAGAGAAAGCTTATGCTAAGGCTAATACAAGTAATTACTCAAGGTTTCTTCCCTGATGAGATGTTTTCGATGGTGACATAATCAATGGAGTTCGATATCATGTCATCATTTATGGTCTTAGGTAGTTCCAGTGCTTGTTTCTCGCCAATTTCAGAGGTTTGATTTGCGTAATCTTTGTACTTTCCCCATATTAAAGAGTAAAGACCAATCACTATAACAATTGCACCGATCAACCTACCAAAACAAAACCAAGTTAGTTCGCATTTACAAACTAGAAGAAACAGGAATGAGCAAAAACTTCCTTACCTTCCTAAAGTTATTTCCTCTGCAAGAATAATGGAGCCCATCACAGTCACTATGATCATACAGAGAGGGTTAAAGGCAGTCACAAAGACAGGCCCTCTCTCCTTCATCACCACTGCTTGCAAATAATATGCTAGTCCTGTGCACATTATACCCTTCGCGAGCAAGTGAATATGCCAATTTAGCGTAAGACAATTCATATCAATTTAAACCATTTGGTTGGTAAAATATAATAAGAGGCATCTTACAGAGTAAACGGCTGCAACAAGCCTTGTGTCAAATCCTATTATCCAAGGTTTGACACCAGGATCCAGGATGAGTGCGACTGAACCAGCTAGTAATGTGCCCATAATGGAAATTAAGGTGGTCAGGGAGAGCTCTGCAGGGTAAGATTTCAAGGTGTTTGACTGCAAATAATCATGAATCAGTCATCACAAATGTATTAGGTCTTCAATCTAAAGTGACTACTTTAGCTTTGAGATTTCTAAGCACTTACTTGTAGAATGAAGAATAACGACCAACAGAAGCAGCTGAACAAAAGCATGAATGTGCCAATGAGCCAATGAGTTTCATCCTGACTAGCAGCTTCAGTATGGTGGCTCTGTCCCTTATTCCATATGAACTCAACAATAGGACCTTTGTATAATATCATGACCAGTGCACCAAGGACTGTTACCAGTGTACCAACGATCTTCGCTTGACTCTGTCGCTTCTTGATGTTTATCTTCTCCATTCTAATCATGGAAAAATGAATATTGCATAAGGTGCAGATTGGTAGTGCATCAGATATCACAGTCTGAGTTTTTACCTCAAAATAATGGCATTTATAAATGTGAGGGCTGGCAGTACGTTATAAAGAGCGGAAGAGAAGCTTGCTGATGTGTACTTGGTTCCCAAGTAGTAGAAGTTTTGGTCAAGAACTGGCCTGGATTAAGTTCATCAAAATATTCTCATTGTATAAGAAGGTGGTTTTATAATAATTTTACAAAATTGAATTAGCTTGATTTAAATATCATTACTCAAGTAGTGCAAGAGCCATAATTTTGAGGAATATGCGAACTGTCAACTTGGGCCTGCCTTTCCTGTACCAAAATATGAAATGAACTTTGGTGCTAATAAATAAATGAGAAGAAATTTTGATATTAAGTCATTATCAGAAAAAGGGTGGGAGGAAAAAAAAAACCCTCTCATGCTTGAGAAAAACTACATATCTTAGATCATGACTAACAGGCTGAACTGAAATTGTCATGTTTACTTTTCCTTATTTTTATTCCTTTCCCATCTCACTCTTTCCCTCCTATCTATCCACCCAAGTACACAGGACCCTAAAGAGTTACTAAATTGTTCCTTGCTCATACAACATATTAAAAAGAAAGGATGATTAGACACACTCAACTAGTATTTGTTGGGCCTACAAGGCTTTTGCCAGTGTTGCTAATCAACGAGAAAAGATGCAGATAAAGCATATTCAAAGTTCCTCATTTTTAATTTTGAGAGGAAGGCTGTGAAAGTTACAGCTATAATTCCTACCACACAAAACAAAGATACAATACTCCAGGGAGCAACAGTAGAAAAAGGAAATGAAAAGCTACTGCCTGCCTTCTATGTGTTGTTAAGCCATACTTTTGTTATATAGACACTATATGATCTGATCATACTAAACCAGACAAAGAATTTCACTTTCATTTACATACCTCATTTTCACTTTTTATTTTGGTGTTTGGGACTTTTACATAAGTGTAAATATATTCATGCAGACAGTTTGGTGCATAATTCGCAAATGATAAAACTAATATTATTGATATGAGAAGCTAATATTACTTCCAGTGCTCACTTTATGATATTTTGTTATATCTTACTGCATTACTTTGAAGTAATTAAGTTCATTGGTGAATGTGTTTATTAGATGGAAAGAGCATGACCTTTCAAACCACAAAGCAAATGGACCAATGACAGCAGCTGCAACAGCATTTCGATAGACGACCAGCACGTAGTGGCTCATTCCACGCTTGAGTGTAGCAACTGAGACTATGAACATGCCAGCATAGCCAAACTGCAAGAAGATCATAGCCATGTATGGCCTTACACTCCTCCAAACTTGAGTAAGGTCCATGATATGTTTTTTTTTTCTATACGATAACTACCTTGAAGTATTCTAGTGGCCCTAAGCTTAGAATGTGTGCAGAGCTCACAAGCTTAATGCAGTCTTATATAGCTAAAAAAGGGCATTACACCATTGGCTATACAACTACAATGATGATCTTATGTGTAATAATTTAAGGTCTTTATTATCATTATGCTCATCCATAAAAAGCATTCCTTTAAAGTTTCCATTCAAAGACAAACAGTTCCGTCTCCGTATGTATGATAGCCATAGGGACTTTTGAAAGACAGCTACGTAAGAGGGGATTGCCCAAAGAGTGGATACCTTTTCCATTTCTTTTGGTGTTAAAAATTATAGATGTTGCTTGGTGACGACTCAAAGAAACGTTTAGTGGAAGCAAGAGCTAGTGCAATCTGATGAGGTCGTCCAGCATCCTTTATGTGGTGACAAGTAGGCGCTGTTATTGCGCTCATCTAAGGATTGCAAGTTCTGAAGCTTTATCTATGATATGGAGATCTAAGCATTCTTATCTTGGATTGGAGATGGATTTAACATACAAGCATGGATTAAAGTGGTTTTTAATCAAAAGAAATAGATTTATGTTCAATGAAATAAAGTTAGCAACAGATTCTTCATTGCAATTACAATAAAGACGTGGTGGTGAAGGCTACCCCTCAATTCTGCAATTCTACTTTCTTTGATGTTCAGAAAACAAGTGGAAAACGGAATTGGATGACTAACCAATAATAGAACTTTGGTCCATTTTGCTCTCTTTATCACGAATGGATTAGTGAAGATATGCATTACCAAATGCTTGAAGAAATCATCCTTTCCATGCAAACTGTTTGGGGTACACCAGACTGATATACAGAAGATCTTTGCATATTCTTGTTTGGAGATTGGAGATTTGTAGAGTAAACTGCCTCTAATCTGTGTAATGTTCTGGACATTCTTTGAAGTAAGAATAAGATAGAGATGTTTAGGATCTCCGAAACATGTACACGAGTGACTTTCAGTTGAGAATGAAATATTGGTGGTGGAAATGTTAATGTTTTTATTAATTACGAAGTGATACAATTATGCTGGCAAATCATGTTCTTTAGAAAAGATCTGATAAGGATTTACTGTGTTTCCTAGGAGTGGTAGGAAGTGGGGAAGAAAGAAATGTCCCCAGAGAAATTAAGTGAGTGGAAAAGAAAGGATAAATTGATTTTCTCGTGTTGTTTCATTGAGGATGTTAAACTTGGAGAAATGAAATATTGTATGTTTGGTTGTAAGATAGTTATTACATGACATCTAAAGATTCAACGGAATACATTTGATTTGGGACTAAAAGTACTACAGATACTTAATGACTAATGCCTACAGTTACCCTCAAGCTGGAGTGGAGATACTATCTACAGCAGCTACATCTAGCTTGCTACATAAACCTGTAAAGATGATATGACAATAATGAAACCCAGAATATAATACATGCAAATAGATAACACATTGGAAACGTTGATGGAGCATGGAGGCATCGATCCATGAACTTTGATGAGCACATTAACAAAAGAGAGTTATGAACCAAGAACATAGGAGCAAGTCACTTGAAACATTTTCTCTTTATGAAGATGCAGACAACCACACTTAGTGGATAGAAGATGCGAAGGACAACAGTTGTATACTGCCCTTAGGCAATACAGATGGATGCTAGAAACAAATTTCTCTAGTAAGCTTTTGCTTGTGGTGGAGCATATAGTAGCACTAGGTATATATATATCACAGAAAGAGGATAACAAAACCCCTCAATGAGGGTCATAGAATCAACTCTGGATGACTTTGCATTGAATGAAACAAAATCAACACAAGCAGAAGACAATCAGATTTGGAATGGTTCTAAAGAAGAAATGCTAAGACACTGGATCTGGAATAAAAGGAGGGAGGCCTGGAAGAGGATGATCTAGGAAGGAAACAGAAGAAAATGTTGATATGTGACAATGTCAATGAAGTAGAGCTCTACTAAGAAGAAGAAAGAGAATATGTGCCAGCAGAAGAAACCATATAGGAAGAAGTCAGAGCTGAAGCAAGCTGAAGGAGGGGCAACTTGTAGGGGTGATAGCTACCAACATACAAGAGATGTCACAGACACAACGAACAAGATTGAGGACAAACAAGAAGCCTCTTACACCTAGACAAGGAAGAAGCATGATGAAGAAAGGCAAGTGAAGACCAGAAAATTGACAGAAGACAGATGAGGGTTCTCATTAAGGACACTGATTGAAAAAAATGCAAATATACTTTTGGTTGTGATTAATGTGAATAGCATATTTGATTGATTGTTGTGTCTATTCCAACTATTTAGAATGGACTAGAGGGATCTTGCCCCTCAAAAACATTGTTAAGACCAAAATGTCAGATGGAAAAAGGGGGGATCTCTCAGTTCCTAGTTCTCATGTAGCTGGATTCCTGTAACCATAAGAATCCTTTATGTAGAGCTCGTAGTTAAACATACTTCAAATAAACTAAACACCTATGAGGAACATTGTATAGGTACCACACTTCTGTTATAGTTATTTATTTACTTCTAAAGATTACTTCCTCAATAAAATGATCAGAAAGGATTCTAATAGACAAATATTTTCTTGATGACTACTTGCATCAAAATGTAGGTTTTCCCCCTTAAGTACTTCACTTTTTGCTACAATGCATTCTCCTGGAACATATTGTGTTACAAGCTCTCAATCATCAGCATAAACACCATAAGAG
The DNA here is from genome assembly GCA_037834155.1 of Curcuma caesia. Lineage (NCBI taxonomy): Eukaryota > Viridiplantae > Streptophyta > Magnoliopsida > Zingiberales > Zingiberaceae > Curcuma > Curcuma caesia. Next base: position 16,364 of record JBBMKF010005143.1, on the reverse strand, counting down.
AATCAATCAAAGCAAATGCTGAAGTATAAAACCCTCCCAAATCAAGTAGATGAAGAAAAGACTTAAACCCTCATGTGGAAGATCACCTAGCATGCCTTCATTGTTCAACATTCACTTCTGTCAATCATTGAAAGCTATCGCCTTTGAGTGATTCAACAAGTTCAAAGTGGCCTCAATGTTTTTTACAGTGAGTCAGTCTTCCTCACATGGGCATTGATGAAATTTGGTTGCACATCTATGTCCTTCGCTAGTTCTCCTTCCTCATATTATCCTCTTTCACCATCATTATCACCTTTCTGTCATCCGCTTGGCCAAAGGTTGCATCTTTGAGATGATCTATTTGATGTGGACGTTAACACAATTTTTTGAGTTTGCTATGTTAACAAGTAGTGCAAGTAGTGGTTAGAATGAGCTCAACTAAGTAGCTCGATTTAATAATGGAGCCAACTAACAGCCTTATTGAGTCAAAGACACCCCAAGTTGTAAACCACCCAATCACTTTAAAATACTCTCTTCTCACCTTGGAGCCCTAAATCTAAAACTTCCACCAGCCTTCAATTTCTCAGTGTTGCTCTTCCTTCTTCGATCAGTCATTCTCTTCCTATTTAGTGTCTTCCAACAGCAATCTGAAACTTATTCTTGGAATGCACATTAGTTATTATTGTTTGTATTTTCAATCCAAAGGGCTTGCTCAAGAACAAGACTTCATATGTATGAAGAGGGGCTTCACAAAGATTTCTAATCACGTAGTCTTAGCTACTGCCCTTATTGCTTCTAGAGGCACTTCCTAACATACATATCTGAGAAAGAACATTATGAAGGTTTTCTCCGTATTTCTTTCTTTCAAATGCATTAGATAGTCCTCCATAGAGTTGTTGCTTTGTTCAATACCTGGTTGGCAGTAGGAAGATATATAGGAAAAATGCAAGAAAGCAGTTAAAAGATCATTAATAAATCAGTGCTGGGTGTTTTTTCCTAGCAAAATTTATATATTTATTATCTCCTTTTAACTACTACATCATTTATCAAGATAACGGTGGAAAAGTTGAAGAATTCAAGTCATTGAATAGCTTTTGCCATTATAAGCACGTTTAAGGCATTACAAGGGGCTTACTTTTGACTATTTATGAAGTTACAGTTTTGAGAATGCTTCTTTGTACAATTAAAGTATTTATTATTTACGATATATAAATACAAGATGGATATTGATGGGAACACTATATTACTCATAAATACTCAGATAATTAAAACTCTGTTATTTGCATCCTCAGCACACTTTTGCAATGGTTTAAACAAACAATTCAACTACAGAAACCAATTTTCTACTAAAGTTTGTCAAAATCGTTAGTAGCGTTTTGTAGCTTCCTTGAAAGCTTTCTTTAGTAATTTTCTCAAAATTCCGAAAGTTTTATTAAATAGAATCCTAATCGATTCTTACTTATATGCATTAAAGTCATTCTGAACTTGAAAGACAAGTCACTTTCACTCTCTCGTGTGAAATCCTATACTCATTTGATCGTAACACTCTATTCAAGGTTGCATTACCGTCGAGTGTCAATTGCTTCAGTTGAAACCAAACTTATTGGACCCAGACTTGTAATTGATCTTTCTCAGTTAGAGTAAAATATCCTTTCTAAAAGCAAACCTAACTGAAGAGGATAACAATGATGATGATGAAGATGAGGACAATAATAACGAAGATGATTACAATGATAACAACCACGATGAGGATGACCATGAATCTATGATTAACTAATATTTTCTGGGAAGAAATGGTGTATTAGCGAATTAATGATTGAAATTTGTAAATAATAAACAAATTACAAGATTACTTCTAGTTCAATTTTGTTTAGGAAAAGGAAGTTCAAATTAAATTTGCAAGACGCCATATTATTTGAACAAAAAGGGGCACTCCTTGCCTCACACTCTTACCCATTCATATAGCAATTACACTGCATGATATCCTTCTCTTTTTTGGTATGTGTAACTATGATTAGATAGTTTGGTTAGTATACTTTGTTATGCATATATTGAGCATTTTTCCAGCATAAATATGTTTAGGCAGTTTTATATGGACCATATATGCCCACACAACATACTTGTTTATTGCATATGAGCTACGCAGTGGATCAACGACATACCACCTTCACATGCTTTTGAAAGACTATGAAACAACTAGCAGTCATTTTACTCTTTTATAGATTGTTTTTAGCGTATATAACTTCCACCCTCATTTTCATGCAAGTATAAGTAGATCAAATCCATTAAGTATGTATGGCATGTTAAGCATGGGATATGCTATGTGACATTTCTTCAGGCTAGCCTGGATTCAGATTATTGCAGTCCACTTAACACAGGTCATGAGCTACATATATCGATGTGACATGATCATTTGGTGGTGTACCCTAAACACTATTGCTATCGTTGATGTGTTGATGGTCCGTAGTTATATCCAGGCTTGAACAGACACATAATACCACTCTTGTTGTGTAGTGCAAGTGAGAACCCATTGGTTAGTCACACTTATTATGGTATGCTTGTTCTTTGTGTTCTATTTGAACTTCTGTGGGTAGTTGATATGCCATCGTTAGTTGACGTCAATATACTTCTTGATAGTTTGTTTGCTATGTTATTGTGTCTGTTATACATTATTATTTTTTAATAATTCAGGTATCCAGTTCTTCGAACCGATTAATCTTGAAGATGATCAATTTGGTCTCATGAAAAATTTCCACCTACCAATAGAGTAAATCTGAAAAGTGCAGAGTGATCCAACACTCGCAGTCGGACTTTATGAGAATCAATCATGCTAGACAAATGTTCTTATTGAAAATTGATCTCAAATGCTCCTATTTGTGTTATTCATGTCTTGCCACTTGTGCCCTGTCTCAAGGGAAAATTGTTGGGATTATTGCTCATGTACTTGATTGATAATTAATTATTTTTACACATCAAGCAGTAGCTACTCTATAAAAGTATGTTGATGACTATTATGCAGGCCAAGCCAATATCTATGTCAGTAGATATTTTGTGGAGCATAATGTTCATCTTACCCATTATTACTTTCTCAGTTGTTATGGAATGTTATTATTTTGTTTCATTAGATTAGCATTTAGTCATTTTCTTCTAAGGATAAATTAGCGTGCCTTAAAATCAGAAATGAGCAATCGGTTAATAATTGAATCGACTGAACTGTTTAAATCAAAATTGATTTTTTTTATCTAAATGAATTGATTGTATTTTTGTGCAAAATTCGAATATATCGAACCCATCAAATATCGATTAAATCAATTAAAAATTAAAATAATTAAATTTTTGATTAAATTGGGAGGTGAGGGGAGTTATGAATTATGAAATTAGAGATTTTAAATTTTTAAATTGAGTATAGTCGAATTTAATTTAATTGATTTAATTAATTAAATTTTTAAAATCAAGATAAACTGATTTAATCAAAATTCTTGATATTTTAAAAAATAAATTAAAATTTTAAATTAACCAAATTGAATTTTTAAGTTCATCCATTTAAATCGATTAATTTATTATTTTGCTCACTCCTACCAATTGCGGATTGCAAAGAAAGAAAAGGTAAAGTAGCGTCTAGTTTTGATGGCTTTGATTTTGTGCGCAAGCTAAGAAAGATTTGATCACTCGACCCTTTAGGTCAGTCGTTCATGGCTATGAAAAATTATGAATACGAAAGATCTGCCCTTAGATCCCTCCACGTCACGATGCTCGTTCATTGAACACGTCGGTGCCGCCTGAGCACATCGCTGCCGCTAGTCGTTCATATTGAAAATTGCAATAAATCTGCTCAAATATTATAATCAGTTTGTTATCGTAGATCGTGAATGGCATTGGATTAATCTACAATTGTGTAGCAGAGAAGTATAAATTGCTATGCAGTGGAGTGAAATTGTATAGTAGAGGAGTGAAATTGCTACGTAGAGTAGTGAAATTGCTATGTAAAAGAGTGAAATTGCATAATTCGATATTTTGCTCACTCCTATCCTAAACAGCCAGATCCCCTCTCCTTGTCTCGAAAAATAAAGAAAGTAATTTCCAACGGCTGATGAAAAGATTAATGCAAGCTTATGGAGAATTGATTGTTTATAGTGAAGATATCCCTCTCTCCCTCCCCCTTCAATTTCTTTATAGTTAATATTGTAAACATGGATTTTTTTTTATAGTAGTAAAGAATAGGTATTTTAAAGAGCAAAATAGATGACCATACACGAGTCAAGCTTTCATAATATTCATAATTTTTATTTATTTTATTAAATTTGTTTACTAAAAAGGTTGTTGAGAACGAGCTTAACATGTTCACCACATGGTTTTTTTTTTTATAATTTAAAAGATATGAAGATTAATATGTATAATTATTATTATAAACACACATATTATACTATTTAAACATCTAAATTAAAAATAGAAATATCTTAATTTTTTAAACTTATTTTATTTTGTAAATTTTTATCATGCCAAGTATTTTTAGTTATGACTATTATATTCATTTAAGAAACCATTCTAAAAGGATCTCATCTTTATTTCTACAATTCTACGTATAAAAATTTCAGTTATCATCTGAACACCTGCTCGTACGAATAGATATTTTCTTTCAAAAAAAGGAAAAAAAAGCCAAAATCATACGGCAGACCATAACACAGTCAAGGACAGATCAAGGGCAGTAAGGTTGCCAATATTTGAATTCGATATGTATCATTTTTGTGCAGGTGATTACAACCTGAATACTAAATCTACAGCCAGCCATCCAATTCATTTCCAGCATTGTTCTCGTATGTTAGGGATCTTACAAACAATGCCCCACAGCTAGCAGTTGCCTAACTTGAACCTTTAATGTTTCGAAGAGTAATTCAATGGACATCCATGAAGAATAAGTGCTTCAACATTTTGTGGAAGCTAAAGAATGGATCAGAAACTTTTCTGAGGGTGGATATGACGTATACGAACTGAACCAGTTTAAACATATAACAGCTATATACCCTAACATCTTGTGGTTGATTTCCAAATCCTGAACATCAATCGACTAAGCACACTATCGGCCTTTGGAATTATGTACTTCCATTGTGGTTTCTCTGGTCTTCACCTGTACTCAAAGGATTCTGCTCCGCCCACACAGATGCATCTAGATAACCAAGTTCATACAGATTATCCAGAATGGAATCAGCTGCCGGTTCCAGGGCCCAGTTGAAGAGCTGGAATTGGCACAATTCCAACTGATGTTCAGTATAAAACCCAGCAAAATAAATACACATTGTTTAAGTAAATTAAACACAAGAACCTGTCGCGGAGTAGCTCTGTTATCAGGGTTGCAATCTGGGCTAATTCCAATTCCTTCGAGTCCCAGCCGATTGGCAGGGAAAGCGCATACTCGAACCTGCACTTGTTATTATTGCATAAATATACTGAGATGAGCAATGGGAATGAACATGTTCTTCAAGAACTTTCCAGTAAAAATACCAAGCAAAATTTCAGCTTCTTATCCATTTAGCTAAAAGCAACAATATGTTAACTACAACTCATCCATATAGTAGAAAATATAGGCTAGCAATTATATACCGTTTTTGAAGCAGAAGTTGGAGGCATAAATAAGGTCAAGCCTCCGTCAATGCACAATCGGTTACGGAACAGAGTGGCAGGCCTAGGAGCTAGATAGCTGGAGGAAAAAAAGGTCAAATCACTGTAACTTGGAGGTAGAGAAAGATACAAACTCAACATACCCTGGAATAAAGGAAGATGTAAAAACTGCATCGATGAGATCTTCCTTTGAATCAAAATGGTCCACAAGTAAGCCCTTGGGTCTCCACAGTAATTGAGTGATAGCAACTACATTAAAACAAAGTGAACAATCCTAACCAAAAAAATTGAACAATACTCTCATATCACTAAAATGGATAATAGAGATCCTTGTCTCGCATAGTGTCATTGAAGTGACATATAAAGAATATGGGATGATTAGATAGATCTATTATGTTGAAAGTTTCAATTTGATACATAAGTTTTTTTGTTTGTTTGAATGGGGCACACCCACTAGATACGTGTTTCAATCAAATACATCATTACAACAAGCATTATGATGATAATAGAGAGAACACTCAAATATAGGGGAGGAGGCAATCTATGGCAAATTGCTAGTGTCAGTCGGTGGTGGCGCCTTAGGGAGAAAAGATGAAAGCAGACAAGAGGAAAGAGTAGAGAAAGAAATAGTGGAAAAGAAAAAGAAGAAAACAAATTTGTGTGTCAAAAAAAATGTCAAGTACCTCAAATCAACATTTTGCTTGTTGATGTCTAATAAATTTGATGGATGTACTTGATTGAAACACGTTGGCAGTGTACTTGATTGGAATAGAACTAAAGCTTATGTACAATTTTGGAAATCAACCTCAAGGAATACTTTAATGACAAATGTCTTGATAATGGTAGCTATAGTACTTAATGCTACAAATTTGGTTAACTGATGGAAGAGTTGAAAATATTAAATGTTGCCCCTGAGCCATATAATGCTAGAAACTTCATAAATGAGAAACCTAAGTTATATCAATTATATAAATGCCAAAGATGTAATGACCTCTAAATTGAATCAGAACTAGTTTTAGCTACATTAGTAAGTTTACCACGAATTCTTCCATTGGACCTAGTGTGCACATCCTCTGGCAGAAAAGTGTTCAGGACATCCCTTAGTACTGCCTGAACAAGTTGTATTAGAGAAATCAAGTTAATCTATTGTTTTACCTTATAGAAAAATGCACAGAATAAGGTTTAGTAAAGCGTGCTATAATGTAAGAGCAATGAGAAAAAATAGACAACCAATAATTACATGAAGTTCATTTCTCCAAGAAAATAACATCCATAACGCTAATAAAAATCACATTTCTAAAAGTAAATTAAGAGCAATTTGTAGTGAAAGGAGGCCAATATAAAAATATCAATATCTCAGTATTAAGTTTATGCATTTTCAAGCAACAAAAATCAAACATGTTTATGATTCAGTCTGATTGAAGGAATCCAACAAAAACAAATACATGAACAATGATTAAAAGAACCTCATAAAAAGATAATTACCCCAAGCCTAAATACAGTGCCTTTAAGACGACAATCTTCAGCCAGAATCTTGGTTGCTATTAGAGCATCTTGCATGCTTTTACCAGAAGCAATCACTGCACAGACTACAGCACCAGCTGAAGAACCAGCAAGTGGAGTAGTTTCCTGAATAACATGAATATAGTTTAGAGTTGTCATGTGAGCTATGACAGTGATCAGTTAGAATTAAGGATTCAAATCAAAATAAAATCAAGGATCAATACCAGTTTATATAGAATTTTAAGAATTTTGGTTATTCAAACCAGTATGGAATGATAAACAGATGGTGTGGGCCAGTACAGAAACAGTATTAGGACTGTGCTTTAGATGCTTGGTATAGTATGTAGAGAGTTCTAAGTAATTTTAGTATCACTGAAATAGTATCATTAAATATGCTCAACATCTTATGTTGATCAAAGTTTGACACTAGTTGCACAATCTTTAACCTAATATGACCCATGATTTTTATCATTGTCTTCATTATTATTTAAATTAATATTGTTGATATCAATGTTGATTCCTCCACTGCACCATATCCACAAACCCTACCTTTTTTGAAACAAAATGGGCCAGAATAGGGGACATTCATGTTACGAGAAGTAATAAAGAAAAAAATAGCAAACATCACACAAGCATAGGAAATCAATGAAAAAACATGCTTGCAAAAGATCCAAAGAGAACCAAACACTGATGGATGATAAAATGATAATTTAGGTGAAGCAATAACAGTAGAGTTGATGATTTTATGACCATCACTAACAGAGTAAATTATATTATGAGGCCATCAAGCATACTCGATTAGAGTGTGGTTTTATTGGGTGCAATGAGATGTTAAACAAATACTAAGATTTGCACGTATTTGAGAGAGATTAAGTTATCAATGAATTTGCACCATGTTCCAAGGTGTTGAGTCAGTTTCTGAGCCTAGCATTCGCCAAGAGACTTGGAAAAGTATACAACCACCACAGGAGACCAAATATCACTCTAAAAAAGTGCTTTTATAGTTTTACAATTAATGGCATTTTAACAAAGCTTAAATCACATTTTGAGCATTCTTCATCAATTCTATACAATAACCATGATCTCCACCTCGTATGGCTGAAGTTTAATCCCAATACCTAAAGCAATAACAATTGGTGAGTTTAATCCAAACGTATGGTTTTACTATGTATTTACAGGTTATGAAATTTGTAGGTTATGAAATCTACACTCATGAAAAGGAGTCGTGGTGTAGCAGTAAAGTTGTTGCTGTGTGACCTTGTAGTCACAAGTTCAAATCGCGAAGCAGCCTCTTGCAATACAGAGTAAGACTACGTACAATAAATTCAATGTGGTTTGACCCTTCTCCGAGATCCCGCATTGGCGGGAGCTTTGTGCACCAAGCTGCCCTTTATGAAATCAACATATCAACATTCATCTTCCTTTGTGCATTCTAATGGATGGTCAATGCCCAAACTGATGTATTAACTCATGAAGGAGTATATTAAGATAGGTCTTTCAATACTTAATTACCCGTGTTAGATCATAGAAAATAATCAATAAGTAACAAGGAACAACTATGGTTTTGTTTTTAGATGTACATGGTCTATATAATAAGTTTGCTTTGGTCGATGTTGATAGGCAATCTGACAGGTATGTGACTAGGCTGAGAATAAAATTTAAGATCGCACAGTCAATCACTTTGGTCTTTTGATAGAATTCAGTTGTAGAATATTCAATACATTATAATCTTTGTAGGATTAATTAAGAGCATATATGCAACAAATAGGAAAAGGTATGTTGATAATTAAACCTTGTCCTAAACCTTTTTAAGAAAAATGAATCCATTTTACCAAACTATCAATGATCGATGTGGCTTTCCATAAAATTCCTGCACAACATTTACTATACATCAGACCAGGCTCATGAGGTTTGGGCACACTGAATTTAATGCATCAGTAAAATCAACTTGAAATCAGCATCACTTCATAGGATCAACTCATGGCACAATGATGAGGTAAAACATTATTGGAAAGGCAAGAATCTCCAAGCTTTGCTCCTTTTATAGAAGGCAATTTGCTTGTGAGAAATTAGGCCCTGAAGAACAGACTTAGGATGAACTCTGCTTTAAAGAGGCAATCCAAGGAAGTTAGTTGACTCTTATCCCCTATTCACCAAAGTGAGGAAAATAAGACATGTCATCTCCCTTGTCTGAAGACCCAAGACCATATTTAGAACCTTATGTTGTGTTCTCCTCCAAAATCCGAAGACATGTCAAACAACTGCATATTTACCTTTTTTTTAAAGGAAAAAAGAAAGAAAATAATTTGGTATCTATATAAAGGAAGAATAATAAAATATATAGCTGAACAAGCAGCTTTCTTATCACGCTGAATATTCTGAAGGGAGATAGAATGAGAAATGGCATTAGGATTGTCATCAAAGAGTATGCAAATCCATTGGCCCGAGGAAAAGGATCTATAAATATGACATAATGATTACTTAAATTTATTGTATACAACTAAGCATGAAAATAAAAAAATAATAAAACGATATCAAAAAGTCAAAAACCCGAAGAGGATCAAACTACAGAAAAAATTAAGTTAGGTTAATCTTTCACTTTTAGAGTTCCATACACAATGAAACAATACAATTTCAAATGTAAGATTGTCTTCCAGACAAACTGGAAAGTGGCATATAAAGGGTCTTCTGTTCCTAAGAATTCTCAAGATTATGCCAGTGCTGGAGAAGAAGATACATTGAAAAACAAAAAAGTTCTTCCAAAACATTTACGTATATTCCTTTCTCACATGATCGGCAAAAGGATAAATGCATTGTCAGCGTGTCATAAATTAACTAAAGAATCATCCAAGAAACTTTGATTCCCTAAATGTAGCCTTTTCTTACATACCAAGAAATGCTAAACTCGTCTGAGATTATTCAATTAACGAAAAATTCAAAAGTCGTAAAGAGAGACAAAATCACCTTGATGTATCCTTTCTCGAGAAGTAACTGAGCCACTCCGAGATGATAGGGAAATAACAAACCAGCCGCAGAAAAACTAAACCCAGGGCTAGTGAATCTCTTCCGCTCCTTCTCGGCCTCCACGTCCTCCGTCCTCTGCTCCCAGATCACGTCGGAATCCTCCATCACGACACCGCTCGACTTCCCTACACGATCGTCAACATAGGTCTCCGTGACGGCGTCGCCGCCCCTGTTCCTGATGAGCAATGAGGCCAGGCCCAAAAAGAGCTCTCCAGTGGCCACGGCGAGGGACTTCCTTTCCGATGGCGGTGGAGACGACGCCTCGGTGCCTCCTCCCGGACCTTGGGTCCGAGAGCGGGCGATGTGGCGGATGGGAGGGAGTCCACGGCGTCGAGGGTTGGGGAGATGAAAAGTGAGGGCGGAGGTAGAGAAATGGGGGTGAGAGGTGCCGTGGAATCTGAGGCGGAGGGAAGAAGATAGAAGTGGACTAGAGAGAGAGGAAGGGAGGAAGGAGAGCATCGCGGTGGGCAGAGGGAGTATGCTTCGCAAGGCATCGATTCATGCCGCCTCTTCCTGAATCCAATTTATAGCAGCAATGAAGACGACAGAGCTGGCAGGAATGGACCGGTGTCAGTGGGCCGGGCCGGGCCCAGACACGTTTGCTTCGTGCGGCTGGCTATCAAACTTTATATGGAAGTGATTTTATGACAATCTAAACAATATTAATAATGTGTTTCCTGCTTTTGAATTAATTATGAGATTTTTAAAATATGTAATGTGATATATAAATTATTTTTTTTTAAATTTCTAAGTATCCAATGGCAACCCGTCGCTGAAATCTCTATGCATCTAACTATTTAAACTTTAAGGTCCTGAAATCAAAATTATAAAATTGATTTATATGAATAATGTTAATGAAGCACAAAATTTGAATTTTTAAAATTAGGTAAAAAGTTGGTTAAAGCGAATTAACCAATCAAACTGACCAAAATTAAAATTTTGATTTTGATTAATTTAGAAATTCAAATTTTTTTCTTAAAAATATTTATTATTTCGACTGAATCAGTTTCGATTTTAAAAATATGAATCAGATTAAATCGAATTTGATTGGAACTAGAAATTTAAAATAATTCATAACTCTCCCCCCATTCTAAGTCTCGATTTAACTGAAAATTTAATTATTTTAATTATTTATTATTTTATCTTATATTTTATCAATTTTATTTGTTCAATTTTTATATGAAAACTAAGTTCAATTGGTTCGATTCGCTTAGATCCAAAAATAATAATTTATTTGGTTTTTCTTTATGCTCCATTTGGATTGGGGTGATAAAATGTTCATTAATAGAAGAGGAAGGGAAGAGAAAGGGAGGAGGAATAAAGTATTTGTATTTCTTTTATTTGGAAGGGAGGAAAGTTTTATTAATGTAACATGAGTTTGGAAGGGAAGAGGAAAGGAAGGAGAATAAAAGTTAAATATATAAAGTTACAAAAATACCTTCCATTCTTAAAATAAATTTACATATGAAAAAAATGTATATATAGCTTATTAAATCTATAGATGTAAGATTTTTTTTAAAAAAATTATTAGTATTGCAAATAGAAGTTGGAATAGGAAAGGTTCTAAAAAAAGATAATGTGTGCTCTTTAGATAAGTCTCTGTCATTGTCCTCGGAAGAGATGAAAAAGAAGATTAGAGTAACTTATCTCTATCCTTTTAAATCTTGTCCTTGGAGAAATATCTGACGATACGCATTGTGTGAGAAGCAATGATGCAAAAACGAGATACCTAAATGGATGAATTAATTTCAAAATTAATATTTTAAAATAGAAATAAAATCGAGCTAAAATATTTTTAAATTTTCTTTTCCTTCCTTAAATCCCAAATCAGGTATAAGAAATTGTAGATGCAAGGGTGAAACTTATTATTTTCTCATCTTCTCCTCTTTTAACTCATTCCATCCCAAAAAGATCAAAAATTTTCTCTTTTTTTTTTCTTCTTCTTTCCTCACTTCCTCCCAAATAAAATAAAAGGTTCCATCAGTTCGATTATTGCTCATCCCTAAGTGCTATCAATTACACTGAAGTGACTCTATGGCAATCGAAACAATGATAATGTGTTTCATGATTTTGGATTAATTATGAGATTGTAATTTGACTGTGTGATATGTAAAATATTTTTGTGGATTCCTAAGTATCCAATTTAAACTCTAAGTTCCTTCGTAAAAATGGAATCGAAATTATGAAATTGATTTATAGGAATAATATTAATTAAGCACAAAACTTGAATTTTTAAAATTGAGGCAAATGTCGATTAAACCGACCAAATCAATTAAAGTTAAACGTTTGATTTTGGTTAATTTAGAAATTTATTTTTTAAAAAATATAATTAAAAAAATTTAAATTAAATTAAATTAATTAATTAAATTTGATTATGTCATAATTGAAATCAGAGTTTAAAATCTTTAATTTCATAATTCATGACTCTCATTATCTCAAATCTCGATTTAATTGAAAGTTTAATTATTTTAATTTTCAATCAATTTAATTGATATTTTATTAATTCAAATTATCATATTTAATTCGTTCAATTTTAAAAAATTAATTTATTCGATTTTAATTTAAATAATTTGATCGGCTCAATTATTGCTCATCTCTGACAGTGAAGTGACTCTATGGCAATCGAAACAATATTAATAATGTGTTTCATGATTTTGGATTAATCATGAGATATTCAAAATATCCACGCCATCTCTCCCTGAATCCGATTTATAACTGCGGGAGTGGCAGAGCAGGAGGAAAGGACGGGTATCAGTGGACCGGGCCGGGCCCAGGCACGTTTAATGTGTTTTAATTTTGGATTAATTATGAGATTTTCAAAATATGCAATTTGAAGGTGTGATATATAAAATATTTTTTTGGATTCCTAAGTACCCAATGACAACTAGTTGCCATAGAAATCTCTATGCATCGAACTATTTAAACTTTAAGGTCCTTTGTAAAAATAAAATCAAAATTATGGAATTGATTTATAGGAATATTAATGTTACTTAAGCACAAAACTTGAATTTTTAAAATTGAGATAAAAGGTCGATTAAATGGAATTAATTATCAAACCTACTGAATTTTGGTTCGGTTAATTTAGAAATTTATTTTTTTCTTAAAATTTTAATTATTTTGATCAAATCAATTCGGTCTCGATTTTAAAAATTTAAATTTGATTAAGTCAATTAAATTGAATTCAGCTATGTCAGAATTGAAATATGAAATTTAAAATCTTTAATTCTATAATTTATGAGTCTCTTCCTCTCTTAAGTCCCGATTTATTCGAAAGTTTAATTATTTTAATTTTTGATCGATTTAATCGATGTTTTATCAATTTGATTTATTTAATTTTTATACAAAAGTTCGATCGATTGGATTAGAGTAAAAAAAAATAGTTTATTAGGTTTTGATTTAAATGATTCGGTCGGTTCAATTATTGTTCATTCCTAATGACTATCAAACTTTACACTGAAGTGACTTTGTGACAAGGGAAACAATATTAATAATGTGTTTCGTGCGTGATTTTGGATTAATTATGAGATTTTCAAAATATATAATTTTAAGGTGTGATATGTAAAATATTTTTTTTGGATTCCCAAGTATTCGACGACAACTAGTCGCCGTAGAAATCTCTATGCATATGCAAATGTCTTGTTCAAAACACATTGAAATTCTAATAGTAGTCCAACGTATGCGTCTATGATAAATTCTAATTATGATATATAGTCAAAGCAAAGAAAATGTACATGCAGAAACAAAGGCTAAATAAATAATCCAATAATGTTGACACAAAAGATAATATGGTTCGAAAAATTCTTCGACGAAGCTGAGATAATACTTTTCTCCATTATGATCAATTGCAATTTCTTGATTTATCTCTTCACATATGGTCATGAGGCCAATCGTGTGAGACCACTGGATGACGAATTTCACTTTTTATAGAAAAAGAACTGTTATAATTCATAATTCATAGCCTAAAAAGCATTTGATGTCACTTGTAGAAGGAATGCTACTAATATATCTTTTACAAGAGACAATGAGATAAACTTCTTTAAATGAGGATAACACCAGGCAAAACACCTACACCAATGAGATTTCATAAGCTTCACAAGTTCACAAGTTTGGTATTAACAGAGATATTTCTTAACAAAAACAACCCTCACACCCTTTCTAAAAGATAGAAATTAAAATCTAGACGACAAAAGTGATTATTCAAAGTTTAATAGAATTACAGCCTTTCAAACTTGTCGAAGTCTTGGATATGCTTTAGGCACTTATATAAATGAAGCATAACAAATAGATATAGTGTTAGAATACCCAAAAGTTCTTCAAGAGCTTATATGACATTACCTCCAATGTTTACTTTCAAATCTAAATTTCTAATATGAACCAGTCGATTAGACAATTCCAAATACAAATGTCAGACCAAACATTTTAGTATGAACTAGTTAATTGACACCTCCCATCAATTGAAGTATCCATCTAATCAATTCATCATTCTTCTAGTTGATTAGAAAAATTATTTTAGTTGATTTTTACTTAAAATAAAAATATTGATCACTTAAACTAAACAGCTAGTCAATTATCAATCCTAGATAATTAACTAACCTACCCCACTCAACTAGAAACTCTATCCTAGATGACTAACATTGCCTAGGAAGTTTCCCTTGTTCATGATGCTGCAATCTTGCATAAACCCATTATAAGGTCCCGGATTTGAACCGATCAATAATCACTATTTAGGGGACTCCCCAACCTTATTGGAGTTGATGTGGTAAGTCTTGCTTGGCCTGACGTGGCGCGGTCGGTCAATAGATCGCCCAGCCTGGCCGGTTTCGGGGCCCACGGTCAAGGTGGTCTTGCCCGGTCATGCGTGACCCAAAAGTCAACAGAGTAACTAACGTGGCAGGCTCCGAGGCCCATGATCTCGTTATTGACACCCTCAGTCAAAGTGACTTGATAGACCATCTTCCGGGAGCACACTTAGCCTGTTCAACCTGGCCCAGCTAGCGTTCCGTTGCCCGGCCATCCTTATACGGAGCAAGGTTCGCCCGGCTGTCATCATCTATGACTTCTCCCGGGTGTCAGTTATACTGATGGATCACCTCCCGGGAGATACACTGCCAGACCCTCGTATTATATCCCGACCATCATTCTATATCACATAGGCCGCCCGGCTAGCATTAAGAATGATCATTCTCAAGCACATCCCGCCTCCTAAGCTCGCTCCCCGGGATACGCATCGTGTAACCTGCTCGCTGTATCCATACTGCTTATTTGCTCGGCCATCCCTCCACGGTGCATGGCTTGCCCGGCTAATACTAAGCATGATCAGTCCCGAGCTTAACTTACATTCCGAGTGTATTTCCCGGGACTCACACCATTTAACCAGCCTAGACTGGGTTTGCCTGCTCATCATAGTACGGCTTGGCAAGTTGCCCGGCCATTCACTCACGGTGCATGGCTCGCCCGGGCAACACGTACCACAACTGGTGCCATGTAAACCCGATCGTTGCTGGTCCCGGGCTCCTTCCCACTTCGACAGCAATCCTCGCTCAAGTCCGGTTAACATTACAGACAAAGAAGCGTGTGAACTGGTATGCAGGGAAAAGGTTACACTCATGTCCCCACGATCCTCTTCTCCGTGGCTGCCATCTTCCTATTTATGGCTAAACGACAAGAGCGAGGTACAGCGCCACGCTGGAAGACGGTTACAGACATGTCGCCTCTGTTCCTTAGATGCCATCCTTCTGGCGCAGGTGTCAGACAACAGCAAGTGCTGTCCCCCCGGATACCACCAAAACCTGCTTCGTTGGCAGATGGAAGGTTCTCTCCACAGGTATATCAGTTCCCACGCAGGTATGAATGATCCATAGGATCTCTGGCATATTCATTATTTGTCTTGTTCTTCCATTACTATTCCCTCCGCCGGAAACCTGACTTGAGCGTCGGAGTGGCCTGCCGGGACTTCCCGGCGCCAGCTAATCCGTTCGTTCTTTAGCGATCTCGCAGGTCCCTTTCTTCATTGGGCCCGCACAGGTTGAGGTGGCATATTCTTGACCGGTGAGTTGACTGTCATCGGTTTTTGGCCGGAACAGAGGGATCGAGCGCACGTATGACAATGGTAGAGGCGGTAAGCTGCTATGTACGTGGAAGAAAAAAATAGAGGAAAGAGAAGATTTTCTCAAAAATACCCTAATTCATTTTAAATTGATCGAAGTGATTTAACCTGTTAATCTTGATTTGATCATAACTTG